>BSBM01000440.1:8517500-8855000 GCA_027924585.1 Larix kaempferi | reverse complement strand
CCTGGTTCCACTTGTTATTGAAAATGATACTTTCTCTTGACGAAACTAGTTAAAAATCTGCCTGTATTATAAATGGAAATCCTGTTACAATTTCCATTGGAAGAAAAGCATAGATACCTACAACCGCCATATTTTCTTCTGTAAGCCGCTCGCCCATCGAAAAAGCTAATGTAATAGCCCATTTCCCAACATCTTTCCTCTGCTCAACCCTACACTCGTTTTCCACGGGAAACCGCTGCCTCCACATGTAATAACTATATTGTTTTGTCGAAAATTGATCTTCTTTTGCTAACAAATGCAAAATGAAGGATTCATTGTCATTGCTATGAGAATTTCTAAGGTCAGTTTCTCGTAAAACGGAGATTTTATAAATGTTGTTAAGATCGATATGTTCCAGCTCACGAACTGAGAGCTTCTTTATCTTAGACATAAACAAAAGAGCTCCGGGATGAATACTAGAGAGTTGTTGCTTTACAGCTTCAACTTTCTCAGGACGTAGGGGTATAGAACGAGCCATAGAATGACGACTGTGGCTCGGATCGACCAATTAAAATTCAATTGGACGTGACATGAATGATTAAAATTAAACTCTAGATGCATACGCAAGCCACTTGGACGATGGATGAACATCCGGTACGTTGATGCTTTAAATGATGAACTCTTTCCTTTATGGCATTATAGGGATGCTTACCCTACATTTAACATAGGCGTTAATTAGTTAATGGCTTCCATGTTCGGAGCATAGAGAAAAACCTTGTCACATTACAAAATCCTTGCAACATCATACAAATACAACATTTATTTCCCTCAACCTAGCTCATTTTACCTCTTCCTAGTTCAAAGGCGCTCATGATTCCTTGTTTAAAATCACATAAATTTTGGACTGAGATATCGATGATGTGCAAGCAGTTTCGACCAACTGGCTGGCCATGGGACCGACAGAGAGGGGCACCCCTAGCACTATCCCAATGTCTTGAATCCAACGGAGTTGACAGTTTGTCGATCCGAGCCACGATCGTCATTCTATGGCTCGTTCCATCTGTTTTTGTTTTGTTTTGTTATATTAACCAAAACACGTGAGCATTATGGTGATACATAACGTGCGCGCGTTATGTATCACCATAACGCTTGCACGTTTTGTAATCCTATCCTGCATGTTAAATGACATGGCAGGTTTGGAGCCCACCATTCCTAGTTTTACATAACGTGCGAGCATTGTGAATTTACACAATTCTCGCACGTTTTTCATTTACCCAATTGCATCTAAAAGGTCCCTCAACTTTGTGCAAGGGACCTTAGACAGGGCCGTTTGAATTTCGGCATCAAATATGGAGTCAGCGCATGACAATTCCTCTGAATACACAAAACTTTGTCCAAAGTCTGGCTTCAAAATTTTATGTTGGTTTGGAGACTCAGAAGGCTAAATTCGTTGTTCTGAATAGACGAGTAAGGAATTATGTTTTCCACCTTCACGTCGCGCGGTATTGTTCCTTCACGAACACAAGAGTTGTATAGAAGTGGTAGCAGCAACAACTTCCAAGCACGAATTTAGTTTCAATACGCAACCTCTTCCCTCGCAGAACTTGAACTCGCACAACTTGACTTATTGTTGCGACGCTTGTGCTCGAGCACCCCCGACATTCTCTTACAGCTTAGGCCCACTCCCTTTGGCAAGGACTAAGCTATCGCGCAACTTTTCCCTTGTTGAAATGTAAGTTCTTTAACGAAACCCATTGTTTAAGGAAACAAAGAGTAATTTATTAGACATAAGTTAATTAATAGTGAAGAACACATATTTACACAAAACATTTTGTGACGAGGAAATTAAAAACCCAAATATATTTTTATGTGTAAAACATATTCCAACATAGTTTCTATGCACTCTTTTATAGATGAAAAAAACCTTTAACCAACTTTTCACTACCTTTACATAAATTGGCCATCAGTATTTTACATCATCAACCTTTTTCACTAAACTTATAAACCCATAATTCTTATTTCAGCCCATACTCATTAATTAACTAATCAGTGTTTTAACATCATCAATATTTTTCAGTAAACTTATAAACCCATGATCCTTATTTCATCCCATGATCATTAAATTATCTAACCCTTTACATGTGGGATAAGGTCCATTTCCATCGCTTTACATAAATAGACTTATAATAAATGTTCACAACCACCAATGTTGTCATAATTATAACCACTAAAACTGGGCTATCATATATGCACAACGCATACACATGGGAGAACCCTTTTCCTTGATGGTATAAAGCACAACAAAATTATGATACGTTAATATTGAAAAAAATTGGACAATTATATTTATGAAACTATAAGAAAAATAGAAAATTGTATTTATGAAACGCGGACCTCTTCCCAACTTCCTCCTTCCTTTGAGGGGAAATTTGTTAACAACAAGGACTAATCACATTTATGGTCAAATACTTTATTAACACGTCAATTTACTAAATAATTGGTTGGTTGGTTCAAGTGTTTAACGTTTTCACATATATTTTTTTTTCAAGTAGGAAAAAAGTTGTACTCATGCTATTTTAGTGAAATCAATAAGTATAAAATCTCAACCGATAGATCGAAAATAGTTCATGACTAGTGAATATTTCAGCATAACTAGTTCAAGTCATACAAAACTAGCTAGAATAAATAATTGGGACACAATAAAACATCCAGATCAAAATCTGAGCGATCTAGATCACCTCATCAAAAAAATTTATGGAACCTGAATGAGTGAGATATCCCTCCACCCATTCTTTCCAAATTAAGTAGCCTACCTCACCATCAAGTGCTTCTTTTGACAAAGCATCTGCAACATCATTATTCTCCATGTAGACATGATCGATGTTAAGATCATAAAACCATGACATCAAGAAGGAAATCCTGTCACACCAGTGAGAAAGATTGATGTTGTTTAACTGAAATAATTTCTTTGACCAATTCACTATAACCAGAGAGTCACCAAAAATATCAAGAGAACCTAAGCCGCAAAAGATGGACACCTTGAGGATGCCCCAAAGACCAAGCAATTTAGCTTTGGTGATCGTTCCAGGACCATAGTGAAGTCTGAATTTATAGACAAGATCATCTCCACAATGTAAAATAAAACCAGCTCCACATATCCCCAAATTTGCTGCCCCATCAAAGAATCCAAAGGATTTATTGCATTAACCCAAGCAGTTAAGATTCCTACCAAGCTGAGAAGGATTTCTGTAGGATTGAGTCAGATTCTAAAATCCGTTTATAACCAGCTGCTTAGACGGCATAATATTTTGGAAGATAGCCGAATTACGTGATAACCATAAAGACCATGCAAGAATTCCATGTGAGATAGCTTTGGCATTTAACGTTTTCACATATTTAAATATACATGTTGTATGATTTGAAATTTTTTATGCTCTACCAAATTTAGGATACGAATTGATTTAAGTTAAATATTTTATGTTTTGGATCTTTTTTAGCGATTTTTTCAATTAGAATTATTAAAATTGTAGATATATGTTTTTGAAATAGTTAATCGAAGTTATCAAGGATTTTGAAGGGCACTGGATCCATTTTTGTAATCAAAAATTGAATTTGAACAATGAAAACTCACGATTTTAACAAATATTTGATGTCGGATTCCGACAAAAATGACCCTGAGTAAAACAATTAGCCAACTCCATATGGATCTATCTTAGTTCTGGATCTACCAAGCACTGAAAGGGATCAAGTCCTTTGAGGTTTTTTAGATGCAAAATTTGAAGAAATGTTTGCACATCAAAGGATTTGATCCCTTTCTATACTTGGTAGATCTAGAGGTAAGATGGATCTATGTCGGTTTAACTTATTAAATGTTTTTTTTTAATTTTTATGAAGGGCATTTTTTTTCTAATTAATTTATTAATGTCACATGTGTGACAGATGGCTCTAGATGCATCTAATTACTCTTTGACCAATACTTACACCTACTACTCTATATCATTGATTACAAATATCAAATAAAAATATCAATGAAATTAAATCATTATTATTATTACTTTAATTTTAGTGTATAAAATATAATATTGAATCAATAGATGGAAATTGGTCTTATAATTTACCTATAATATTTAACTAATTATTTATTTTTGAAGAATTTAATACATATATTTTATTAATTTTAATTGTAAATCTACATAATATATAAGCATCAAAGGCAAGAAACAAGATATCATTTAAGTAGTACAAAACTTCTCGATATCTCTCAAAAATGGATTCCTTCAAGTGTGTTCATTATTGAAGAACAAGTTCTTAAACAAAGCTCATTGTTTAAAGGCACAAAGTTCTTAAACATAATTTAATTAACCGTGAAGAACACATATTTACACAAAAAATTATTGATTCCGAAATTAAAAACCTAAAATATAAAAAATATAATTTAATAAATAAGAATGTAAAACAAATTCTAGCATGCCCTGTATGCACTCTTTTATAGATGAAGGATACTTTGAACTAACTTTTTAGATGAAGGAAACCTTTAGTTAACTTTTCACTACCGGCTTAAAAACCCATAATCCCTATTTCATCCCATGATCATTAATTAACTAATTCTTTACATATATGATAAGGTTCATTTTCATCCCTTTGCATGATTAGACTTGTAATAACTCTTCACAACCTCCATTGTTGTCATAATTACGATCCACTAAAAATTGACGAAGTATCATATATTCACAACACAAACCCTTTGCCTTGATGGTCTTTCAATTTGCCATGAATGGCTGATATCAATTATCTCAAAGTCGACTTTCAATGGGTACAAAGCACAACAACATTTCTATTCAAAGCCTACACTTACTTTCTTTTGTAAACATACTAGAACTAGCAATTGCCCTAGGATGTGCAAAGGGATGTCAATTGAGAAAATACAAAAAGTAAAGTCGGAGAGGAAAGGTTAGAAGTAGATGCTTCTAATGAAATTGGGACTTGGACCAAAAGAGAAAGAGAAAGAAAGGGTTATGAAACCATTTGGTCAAAATATGGAAGTATGTAAATGTTTGGCTTGGTATCTTCTATGATTTCACCTTCATGTTGAGGCAAAGGAATATAGCAAGCATATAAACAACTCCCAATTTTAAGACAAAAGATTGCATGACTTCGCCGCATATTCAAAATGTTGCTTAACACTAAGTATTAGACAATAGGATGGGGAAATTAAGCCACCTTTGTGAATGAAAGGAAGTAGTATTATAGATTTGGAGGAAGCCATGTTTTTTTTTGCAGTCAAGGGGAGAACATGAAAACCATTTGTGAATCAATGGGAGAGCATTTTCAATAGCCAATGGATGGGAATTTGTCATATTAAGTAGTGAAGAGTGAAAGTGATTGCTATAGATCTAATGTCATCTAGAAAGTGTGTGAAAATCAATGAATATACTTGGAAGAGATGTTCGGAATTGTTAAAGGTGTTAGTAATAGCTTGATAACAGAAACTTGTTGGCAAAAGTTATGCGGAGGTCAATTTCAAGTGAGAAAAATTCTTGTGGTGAGATAGAGAGCAATGTAGATGGGAAAACGATGAGGCTAAGTAATGTGGAATGTGGATAAACAAGAAATTTATCAAAGAGACAATAAGCTTTTACAATGATATGAAGGTCAAAAGGTCAATGTTATCGATAAAAAGTTGAAAGGTCAGCAATATAAAGGTCAACAATGTGAACAATAAATAACAAAATGACTTGGTGCTAACAATGTGAACAAGAAACATGAAAACATAAAAGCATAGGCTTGGGCATTAGGATCCATGTCTTATGTGATCAATAGAAAATCATAATGATAAAAATAATAAAGGACTATAACCATCCCAAGGAAAAAAAAAGGACTATAACCATGGAGTTAATTATGAAAATGAAGGTTTAAAAGGGTAAAAATAAATAAATTGATGAAGTGAAAAAGAGAAGAGTAAACTAGATATTATGAAGAACTTCTTTTTCATCATCAAATTGTCCCTTTATCATTTGTTGAAGTATCATAAAAAAATACAAAATAAAATGAAGGAAAGTTCTTAAAAACATGAAAACACTAAAGAAATCATTACCAGGTAATTTGCTACTTAAGTTAATTAAAAAAATTAATATTTTTAGCAATAGCTAAAAAGGTTTATATCTCTGTATTCAATGTTCTATTAATATCTTCAAAAACTTAATTCTCTTTTTTTCCATTTCTATTTTAATTACTTGTTTTCATTATAAAAACTAATATATAATAAATAAAAATTAAATATACTATACAAAATTAAGACATAAAAATATTTTATTTAAATAAATATATTTGATGTATTTAATTAATAAGAAATAAAATTATAAGTTAAATAATTTATATATTTTTTATAATTTTTTAACATCAAATATATGAATCAACGTATAAATTATAGTTCGTATCATTAAACATTCATACAAATTTAGATGGACGTCCCTAGAAGATCGTAAAAGTTTGATTATGGCTAGTTGGGAAAGAATTGCCTTACCATAAAGTTGTGGCGATTGGGGGTTAAAAAATCTTGATACTTTTAGCAAGGCTTTGAGACTTAAGAGTTTTTGGAGAGGTATTGTTGGCACTACTTTACGGTCCAGAGTTTTGGCAGTGAAATATATCAAGGATGATACTATAAATTGGCTCAAAAATCCAATCAAAAGAACAAGGGGCACCTCTCCAATATAGTATGGTTTTATGAAAGTTTATAACTGGATGGCTATGGATCTCTATTGGCAAGTTGGCACTGGGAAGGAAATTCTAGTTGGCATAGATCCTATTTTGGGTCTAGAGTAAAATTATAAACTATCTGAGGACATCCTCAGCAATATGAAGGAATACGATTTTGTTACTCTTGACAGAATTAAGAATAAAAGCAATGTGGATCATGGTTATTTTTGGCTGCAAGCTAAAGATTTTGGCTTTACGAGATCATATGCTTTGGAGTGGGATAGATATATTAGCTTGCTTGACTCGACGGGTCGTAGAATTTCTATGGAAAGAGATAGGCTCATCTGGACTGGAAACTCTGTTTCAAGAGAGATAACGGCGAAATCCGCGTATGATTCACTTATTCGAGACAGATGTTACTTCCCGCAGCAATGGTGGTTTAAACGCATATGGAAGTGGAAAATTACTCTGAGATATAAGTGCTTCATTTGGTTTGCTATGCAAGGTAGATTGAAAACATGGGACAATCTGTTGAAGCCTCGGGTATGTAAGTGCTGGATTTTTTTCCAAGGCTAGCAACAGAGGGTGACATCCCAATCTGAAAGGCTTCAAACAACTCTACGCAGGAGCAGTTCTATCCCCAGACTATTTGGTATGGTTGACTCCCACGAATATTAGGCCTTCGCTGGCACTTAAGTGGGTTGATCCTGATGGATCTGTCCTCCTGTGAGGGAAGATCAAAGGATTTTCTTTCCCTAGAAGTGAGTTATATTTTCTTTAAAGGAAATCTAAAATAAGTTAAATCTAAATTAAAGAATGTGATTTCATGTGCAGGATAACCTGATCTGGAAATTGATAAGTGTTTTCACCAATTGACAAACATGTGAAGTGGATCTTTACTTATTAGCTTAAGACACAGTCAGACAATAAAAATTGAATGATTTTAACTTAAGGGTTGCAGCACATACAAGATTATCCTGTTATAACATGCTAATTGAAAAATTAGCGTTAATCTAATAATATATGTTTATCATTTGCAGAAATAGATAAATGAGTTAAATAAACAAATTCATTTAACACATGAGATACATAGATTGCAATTCAAGATGAATCTAACCTTACAGATCAATGTATTAATTATGATTGCAAAACAAAACAGTGTTCATTCATGAGATGAAGCGAAAATCAGAATCCATCAAACAAATTTGATAAATTAAACAAAAGAGATAGCAAGAGAAAACGAACTGTATTTTGTTAAGCCTGCAAAAAATTACAAAGTCTCAATGACACAGAGTATCTCCAGTCCTCTTCCGGTGATTTTCTCTCCTTCTTTCCCTATGAGATCTCTACACCTTTAATAATAATTGCATAAAGATAAAAAGGGTAAACTTCCCATAAAACAGGGATTACAAAATCAAACTAATCTAAGAATAACCAAGGGTGCCTTGCCACTTGGCCAAAACTTCCAACAACGCGTCCACATCAAGATACTTATCCAATTTGAGTCTAAAATGGTCATCACACGTGAAATATTCAATCATATTCTTGCTTAGTTTGTTCCAAGTAAGTAGAAAAATATGGATCTTGTTCTCCAGACTGACAGGTTGCTTGATGAACTTGTCAACTTCTGAAATCTTTATGTGCTCTAGCTGCTGAATCTGATCTTGGACCTGCGCACACCTACTATCAACCTACTCAATCATCAGCTTTGGTGGACAAGCCTTCTCAATAAGATCTAGAGTGGGAAACTCTAGCATGACCATGATATTTTCTGCAACATACCATCTTATACCACAAATTGCTTGTGCCTTCTTAATAATTTCTTCAAATAACTCACAAGTATTTTTCCAGGAATCCAAATATGTTCTTATTCTCCTGAACTTGAAGCTATCTAAAATTGGGATATCCTCAGGTTTGTCGTTAATATACCTTTTCCAGTCAACAATATCTTCAATGGCCTTGGAAGCTTGTTGCCTTTTTTCAATGTGCTGCTCAAGGATAATGGAAAGTCGCTCAAAATCATTATGAGTTTCATGAATATGATTCAGGGAACTAAATAACTCATCCAAGATTTTGTGATGCTCTTCATTTATTTTAATGGCCAAGTTCTTGAACTCTTCCTCGAAAAACCTAGAGAAAGATGAAGTGGTTGCATTGGCAATTGCATCCTCCAGCTACTACTCCAATACTGCTATCTTCTCAACATTTCCAGTATTTTGGACTTGTATATCCTGTAGTTGAAGCTGGAGAGAAGTGTTCTATGCTTGTAGATCCTTGAGTTGATTTTCATACTCACTTATCAATTCATGAAGCTGAGATTCATGTTCTTCATTAAATTTGATTTGCTGCTCCTGGAGCTTCTTCAACTCTTCTTTCTTGATATCAATCTCCTTATTCAGTGAAGTAACTGAATCATAATTGGCTCCAACAAATGCCCCCATTGCTACATTAGTGTCTAATGCCTCCTGTTGGATGTCCACAGGCTGTTTTTCCCAAATTATTTGATTAGGGACAGATGCTTGCATCATAGTTGGTTCCCTGCTTCTCTTATTACCTATTTTCACCACTGGTTTGGCTTATCTACTATAGAAGTGTTCCCCAAGGTAAACCACAACATCATCTCCACAATCAGATATCAACTGTGTTGAAGATATGGCTATATTACATGTTGTGACTAGTGGAGTTGTTTGGGTGACAATAGAATTTGGGATGGACATGGTGATTTGGGAGGTGGACATATAAGAGGTGGCAGTGGCAGAAATTGAAGGTACAAAAGTAGGAGAAGTAGTCAAAGTGAAAACCTCGGGGAGAGAAGTAGAGGAAATGGTAACTGATGGTTGCAGAGAATCATTTGGTTCTTGCATCTCAGTAATTTGTGGTAGTAAGGTGACAGGTCGAGTTAAGAAGGTTGGTAGAGAAGTAATGGTGGAAACAATAAGTATTTCAGCTAAGGTAAATGGTGGAAGGGTAACATCAACAGATGAGGTAAAAGGGAGCTCCATAGAAGTGAGTGGGGATGTAGGATTTGATGTAGCAACATAGTGGTGACTTCAGGAAAATGAACCTCTAGAGTGGTATCATCCATCACAATGCTATCAAGCAAATCTGCAATAGCCTAAGAGACTTCAGTGACCTCTTGTATGACATGCACAAGAGGGAAAAGAGATCTGATTGGAAGTCTTTCATCTTCTACATCATTGTCTTCAATGTTTAATGTGGGTATCTAAGACATAGGGGTTTGACTCTTATCCCTTTTTTCTGGGGTACTTGCAGCAATCACCTGAGTATCAACCATTGCGGTCATGTGTGCCAGTTCCTTCTTCATCTCAGCAGCTGATTGAATTAAAATATTCTTGGCTTATTGAACATCCTCCACAAGTCCTTTTCCTTTTCCTTCATCATGATAAGTTAACAACAAGGGAGTGTTTTCCTTTTGTGCATCTTTCTTTTCCCTGTCTCTTTTGGCCTATTCTTCAAGTGATAGTTCCATTTTCCTGTAACTCAAAACATTGGACTTGAGTTCCTGTTGGTATTGGAGAATGAAACTTTGTTCTTCTTTGGTTTTAGCCCTAATCAGGACTTCAGAAAACAAATTTACTCCTTGGTAAATAGAATCATCAGGGGCAGTCTCATGAGAATAGGTAGTCTTCATATGTTCCTTGGAAAAGCAGTTATCCAGGAATGCCTTGGGATCATGCATCCTTTTGGGAGATTTTCCCAGCTTTAGGGAAACAATTTTCTTTCCCAACACTGCAGCATGTGTTGAGTTTTGAATGACTAGAGGCCCAAGGTTCAATGGAAATTTGGGCCATCCTTTTTTTTAGGTCGAGTTAATTTCAGGAACACTCCATCAGTGACAGTCTGGTAAGCAATTTCTTCCAGCAGCAACTTATCTAGGATTATTCTTAATAACAGATGAACTGTATTACTTCCCCAAACCCTAATATAGGAGAAGGATTCTCCTACATACCAATCACCAATAGTGGGGATGAGTGTTTTGGCATGAGTAGAGAAGGAAGGTGCATTCTTCTCTGAATATCTTGTGATAAATTGTTCCAAAGAAATGATCACAAATGTCATACAGCAGAGGGATATAGTTATTTTCCCATAATGTTGAACAATATATATGAACTGGAGGAGTTGAAAGGGTCCAATTACATCCCATGGAGGGGAACTGTAATGATGAATAAAACACATCAATAACATAAGCCGAATAGAAAAAAGGAGGTTTCCTTGAGGTCGGTGTTTTCTAGTAACGTTCAACCGCTGATTTTAACTCGCCTGAAAGAATATGAGCCCAATTAAAAGATTCCCTTGTTTTGAGGACATGATGAGCGACATTGGCCCATTTATATTTAAACACGGAACAATTTGGTAGGCCGTACAACCTGCAAAGCATGGATGCTAAGAGATAAAAGGGTTCCTTGAACCATGAAATAGGGTAGGAGTTATCGGCTTTGGGTGTGAAGTTGGCTGGGTTATTCATCCAGGATTTTATCATCTCATCAAAGTTAAACCAGGTCTTTACAAAGTCTAGGAAAGCCGCATTAAGAAATTGGGTGGTTGGCCTTAGGGCATATGCTTTGACAAAAAACTCTGAGCGGAAATAAGCCAATTGGGACCTTGCACTATCGTTGAAAGAACGGTCTTTGGGGTCTACGTGGTCAATTATCCATTACACGGCGTCTGTGTATGGGAGGAGGGTTGGTATAGTTGTTATGGCATGTAATTGGGAATCTCTGATATTCTCATAACTAGACTGGTTATCCTGAATTTTTGACAGGTCATCATTGTCAAAGGTGGCATAAATTCGTGACTAGTCCAGCTGATAGGATTTAGACACTCTATCGCTGGTATCTTTGAGAATGCCAAAATTAGATTCTTTGTTTATCAAGTCTTTCTGGGCTGTCTTGGAACGGGTATTTCTCGACATGGTGTAAGACTGGGAATTATGATAAATAAATAAATAAAAACCAACATGTGCTGACGAAAATGGCAGGAAAACAACCTTGGTAAAAACCGACAGTAAAATCCTTATCGCAGGTGAAATTCACGAAATTGAAAATGGTAAAAGAAAACAAAATATTCGAAATATTTATCAAATTCATGGGATGAAATCTCGATCATAGGATCAAAACAAATCGACGACTAAGATCTAAAATGCAAGATGTGGAAGAGGAGTTGCAGAAATTATTTTTGCAAAAAACATGTATGTCCTTTCCGTAATCCGCAATGCGGGTTGCAGGTTGCGGAAACACAACTCTAAATATAAATGAACCAAAAGTTCCTGCAATCCACAATTGCAGGTTGCGGGGACGCAAACAACACAATTAAAAACGATGTTCTTTCCGCATTCTGCAATCCGCAATTGCGGGTTGCGGATTGCGGAAACACAAAGCGCAAATTTATTTTTCAAACACTTTCTGCAATTCACAATGTGGGTTGCAGGTTGTGGAAACATAAAGTGCGAACTTATTTTTGAAACTCTTTCCGCAATCCACAATTGTGGGTTGCAAGTTGCAGAAAAGAAAGGCCCAATTCATTCAAAATCATTTCCGACATCCTCAATCCGCAGTTGCGGATTGCGGGTTGCGGAAAGAGAAATTTCAAATTCAAATAACCAATCATCCGCAATCCGCATTGTGTATTGTGTATTACGGGTTGCAGAAAGGAAAAACTTTTGAGAAAATTTATGCTTTCTGCAACTCACAAAAACACACAAAATCAATGAATTTTCAAAGGAAAATTTATTAGTTGGATTGATTCATGACAAAGAAATAAAATGCATGATCAACGTCATGAAACCCCAAAATGAATAAGGAAATTAAACATTACCTTTGTAAATAAAAATTGGGGCTCCCATGTTTGATAAAAACATGGGATCTGTTGTGCCTACAACAATTGGCGACTGGCTGGGTGAAGCAGTTACTCTATGAATTTAATCCTCAATTATGAGGGAGATATGTCATCAAAAGATGCTTCAACCTGCAATTTACAAAATGTTTTTACAAAAACACAACCAAACAACATAGTTAATCATATGATTGATATGTTCCCATTCAAAATCAATTAATGATGATGTTTATTTGAGAAGGCATCCTAGAAGTAAAAAGGTAATTCTTAAGCATTATGCAATCGTAGGAGGGAAGTTTATGATGAGCCTTAGAACAAACTTAGAGCCATTCTGGATCGCCAAATCATGAGTCATCTTGACTTATTAACCATTTATTTAAAGTACGTACAGATGCATTACTCAAAAATATATACACTTCTTTTTCTTTTCCTTTTTTGTGTTCACTCTTTTTTCTTTTAAAAACAAAAATTAAACTATGCAATTAAGACTTTGTTGAAACAATGCCATTTCCCTAACTTGGTGGTAAGATATTGGAAATGCCACTCACAAACCTGATCTAGAAACTGAACAAGCTAGCTCAGTAAGGAGAATGCTTGTCTTTCAGCTTTTGACACTGAAATCAATTATCATGGCTTGGTAACCATAAGGTGATAATTCCGGAGTCAAAAATAAAGTTCATGATCATGGTAGGGATGGCTTGTAATAAGACCCCCCTATCCTTATATACAACAAGTTGTCTTATAGAAGAAAACAAAATTTATTGATGTGTAAATTACAAGACACTGCCATGGATTGGTGAACATATTCTGGTAGCGTTACTCACTGATGTTTGCATATCATGAATGGACTGACTTGTAATAGTATATCCCACCTTCCAGTAGCAGTTGAAAGTCACCTCCCTAGCTTGGTGACCAAATGTGGAGATGTCATTCCACTGAGAATCTATAAACATAATGGGCTGGCTTGTGATAAGACCCCCCATATTGCAATTTACAATTATTAAAGTGCATTACTTTAAAGGTGATCATAATGGGATCCAAAATAGATGAAGGTTGACCAGGCTATAAAGATATGCTACCAATCATTAATGAAACATAAGATAATAAAAACTTGATCACTTCTATAACTTCAATTAACTAAATGAAACATCTATAAGAATCTTGTGGGCAGTAGTTTCCCCTGAGAAGTGTCCTCCTGCAGGTCCTGCATGAAATTCCAATAAAATGTTGTCAGTTTCAGTTTTCTCCAAACATCTGAGAAACACAGGATCATAATTTTTCCTAAACAGTATACCATCAATGAACTGATTTGGTGTAGCGTTTAATCTTAAGGCCCTACAATTTTTAAAATCAATGGTTTCAAGAGAAAACCCATGTGTTAGAAAAAACTTGATGTCATCATACCATTCAGACATTTGAGTTGTAATAACATTTACAGAACCTTTTGATGTGCTTTCTTCTTGATCCCACTCAAGTTGTTGATGTACAAGGTCATTGGATTGAGCAGTGAGTAAGCACAAACCTTGGCCTTTCACAATTTTAGCCAGTCTGATCTCAAGCTTGTATTCTTGGAGAGCTGTCATTCAGTGAGCGCATTTTTCACCTAGCTCCTTTTGGATCAGAACATTCATGAAGGTTGCATAGGGGACAATAACCTTAGACCGAGATTTGAGAAGATAGGGTCTATAGTGTTTTACTGACTTATAGACCGCATAGGCTTGTTTATCAATGTGGGAATAGTTTAGTTAGGTCCCTTTAAACATGGAGCTCATGAAGGAGATCAGAATCTCAACATCATCAGGATGTTTCTGCGTGAGAACAGTTGCATACAAGAAATCAGTGGCGAATATATATAAAATGAAATCTTTGGTGAAATCGAGATACATCCGAGTGGGAGCTTCCGCAATGGCCTTCCGAATTTCAGCAAAGGCGTTTCTCTGTTTATCCAACCATTTGAATTGTGCGTCCTTTTTAATCAGATGTTGTAATGGTTTCACAATCTGTGCAAAATTCGGAACAAATCTTCTAACAAAATTAATCTTACATAAAAATGACTGCATGGATTTTCGAGAACTGGGAAGTCTGATCTTGGCAATAGCTTTTGTGCATTCTGGGTCGATGATCATGCCATGTTTTGAAACAATGAAACCTAACAGCTTACCTTCAGTGATAGCAAAGATGGATTTCTTTGGATTCAATGAAATCCCGTATTTCTTGCACCTCTCGAATACTTGTTTAAGAGCAGACCAATGTTCATGCCTCTTTTTAGAATAAATCGTAATGTCATCCAAATAAACAACAACATAATTATGCATTAATCCCCTGAAAGCTATGTCCATAGCTCTCTGGAAAGTGGCACCTTCATTTATCAATCCAAAAGGAATTCGTTTATAGGAAAAAGTTCCCCAAGGGGTTCTGAAAGCTATTTTCAATTGGTCAGTAGGGGCAACTGAAACTTGATTGTACCCTAAGAAATAATCTAAAAGAGAGAACATCTCACCACCTGCAACCTTTTGTAAACTTTGCTCCATTGGGGGAATAGGATAATTGTCTTTTTCAGATGCTTTATTTAGGTTCCTGAAATCAACACACAGTTTAATTTCCCCATTCTTCTTTCGAATAGGTACCAAGTTTTCAATCCACTGTGTGTGTCGGACTGGAAAGACAATTCTTGTTGCTAACAGTTTCTGAAGTTCCTTTTTAACAGATGGTTCTAGGCTGGGATGCATCTTCCTCAATTTTTGCTGGTAAGGTTTAACATCAGGTTTCAAGGGTATGTTGTGATGCATGATATTGGTATCAAAGGTTTTGAGCTCATCATATGTCCAAGCGAACACATATTTGAAATATCTGCACAGTTTAATGAAAGATTTCTTCTCCTCAGGAGAGCATTCAATCCCTAAATTTGTCAACCGAGGGTTTTGATCAATTCCCAGGTTGACAGGTTATAGTTCATGGATGAGATTTGAGTTTTGCAGTTTGTATTATGTTTGAATTTGTCTTGCAGATCATAGTATTTTTTAAGATTGATAATTGACTTGGGAATGATATTTGAAGGGAGGCTGGGATCATATAAATACTTTTCATGATCAACTTCATCTATTTCCACATCTTGGAAAGCATCTTGGGATGTGAGAAAATATTAAATTTGTTGATCATCATAAAAAACCTTCCAACTAGTTACATTGTCAGGGATAGAAGGTCTGTAGATTAACTCAATAGAAAAAGTGTTAGGAGACAAACCTTTTGGAGGAATCAATCTGGATGCATTGTTATCCAACAGGTATGCATCAAAATTCTGGGACCTAGGGACTAACTTAATAATGAATGTGGAAAAAGAATTAGTCAAATCCCTTACAAGCTTTTGATAATTAATCAAACGGGGAGATATGCAATGGATTTTATTTCTCAACTGTTTTATAATAATTTTAGAATCTCCATAACATTCAAATACCTAGGCGCCCATATCAATTTCCTTGTTGAGTCCCTGAACCAGAGCCTCGTACTCAACAATATTATTGGTGCACTCGAATTCTAGCCTGCAGGCAATCATTATTTTGGTCCCCTTTGGGTCTATCAAGACACATCCTGCACCAGCTCCATCTTTAGATCTAGACCCATCAAAGAACAAAGTCCATGCATTTGAATCTATCCTAAAATTAGTATTTACATTATATACATTATGTACAACAATTTTAGAGAATGGGACAGAAGTAAGAGTAACAATTTGGGACTGATTCTGAGCATTCTCAGCAGGTGATGAATCTGCAGGCAGATCCCCAAAAAATGTATCAAAAGTGTATAGTTCTATATGTGAGCTAAAATAAGCAGCAGGCTCACTAGAATCATTCAAATCAGTGACAGTTTGTTTCATGTAAGGTTCTCTATTGATTTTGATTCTATTAGGTCTTCCATTATAGGGAAGCCATAGTTGGGACTAGACAGTAGCGAAATAGCCTTTGCGTTTTTCTGACCAATCCCTACTTAACCACATTCCATACATCTCAGGGATATCAACCACAAGTATATATATACAGTTTGGTGGATTCTTGGGTCAGCAGACAGTGTTAAAAGAACATTCTTCAGTTCTCCCACTACCCTAACTTTGGATCGATCAAGTTGAACTATTTGGGTAGGGAAAGGCTCCCAAGATGCATTCATCTATTTGCAGAAAGATAATGTCATTACATTAGATTAATCCCCTGAGTCTATCATGCAATTATGGATAGTCCTATTGAAAATCTCAAAAGTGAGCAAAAAAGGAGGTGTTTTCTTATTACCTGGTTTCTGGTTTCGAGGTTTAGAATATGTCTCTAAATTGTTGTTCTGAGCTTCCCTAGGTTTGTTTACAATCATGCTTTTAGGAATATTGTCTCTCATGGAAGGGATTTTCAAAAGTTCAAAAAGAGATATGTTGGCTTTCACCCTCTTCAAGTCATCAATTAAACTATATTCTATTTCAGGAATGACAGTTTCTTTTTGTGTTGTTGTTTTGGCTCTATTTGAGGTGGGCATTGAAGGGGAAGCTTCCTGTGTAGGTTTTCCTTTGCTTCTTGTATTATAATGATGTTGGACATTAAAAAAAGCCTCAGTCTCATCTTCCTCTTCAACCATGGGGAGTTCTGAAAAGTAACTGATAGTGTTGACCTACTGGTCCTCTTCTTCATTTGGTGATTTAGGATCTTGATTCTCTTTTGGATTTTCATCAGGGTGATCAAAGGGATTGTGAGATTCAGAAACCAAAGCTTTAAAAATTGAAATAATTTCTTCACAATTTAACCCCTCATCGGGATTAGGTGGGACTTGATTCTGTGGGGGTTGATAATGCCTCCTAAAAGGTGGTCTATTGAATCCTTTGTTGTTGTTTTGGTTTTCTGTGTTGGTATTTTTAAAGTCTACCATTTCATTAGAAATATTTTGAAAAAAAAATTTCATGTCATTCATTTCAAAAGGATCCTTGTTTTGCATAGTGGGTTTAGGAGGATTATCTTGTTTCTTGCGGGAGGTAGAAGGTTTTTCAGATGAAGTATCAAGGTTATCTTAAAAGTAGAACATATATTTTTCTACCTGGACGACTTCAGCAAAATCCTCCTGCAATTTATCCTTGTGTGCTCTTTTGACCCACATAGCAATGGGGATAGGTAAACATTTAACGTAGTATGCAACCAATAGTTCCTCAACAGGAAGAACAGTGGTAGGGATAATATTCTTTAGGTAAGAAAATCTCTGGTTATAATATGTAACTCTTTCTTTGCCCTTAATTTTCTTTGAAGACAAATCTATTACCAGATCTCCGGGGGTTTTGTCATCTCCAAATTTCTGGATAATTTTTTTTTCAAAATAATCCCAAGAAGAAATGGATCGAGATTCTAAGGAAAAGTACCATGTACATGCTTTCCCCTCAAAGGTGTAAGGGAACAAACTACAAACTACATCTTCATGTACGACACTCCTAAGTTTGATGGCCTGCATAAAGGTTTTAATATGGTCTACTACAGGTGATTTATCATATGGGTTAAACTTAGGGAGCCACTTTTTAGTGTTCTTTGGAAATCTATGTTGATCCCCAACAATAAATATAGCATCTTAGTCTAGCCAAGGTCTATTTTGGCCTTGTTCCATGGGTATATCCTCTGAAGAAGAACTGGAGGTTGTCTCATTATCTAATGACTCCTTTGATGAGGATGATGATGATGAAGGAGGTGTTGGTTGTGGTCCACCTGTTGTAACGTTGGGTTGTGGGATTTGCAAATCTTGATGTGTTTCTTCAAATAAAGATTAGATTTGGATATCAGGAAACAGTTCCTGTCGAGCTATGTTCAAATTATCTGTGTTTTGGTTATCATAATTTTGATTATCAGAATCAGTAACAATCTTAGAATTATTGGTATGTTCGTTGTTGTTCGGGATTTCTACCCTATAGTGAGGAGATGGACACTACCAACTGGGAGGGGTTGACAGGTAAACACATTGATTATACTGCATTTAGTTACTACAAAAGAAATATATTGGGATTGAAAGACATACTTCTTTTCGAATTTTGATCCTAGCTTTCGCTTGGTCTTTCACTTGATTTCCTGCTTGACGAACCTGCAATACAAAATATACCTTCCTCAACGTGTCTTGGCCATATAACATATGATGAAATTATAAAACAATTTAACATCAACTATAATCAAGAATTAAGCCAAATAGACATGCAATCGAATAGAGATATGATTTGGGACAAGAAGGGTGTTTCAACCTTTTTATTTTCAAAGAAACATGAAATCAGTACAATATACCTGACATGTAGAGATGTTTTTGCAGCCGGATCCTGGGCTCCTACTCTTCACTCTGACTTGGAACTTTTGTCCAGCGTAACAATACTTCAAGCCTTCTCTCAAGATTTTATGGCTATTATGAGTCGCTATCTTCTGAGCATTATGAGTCTGTAAGTAACCCCTCTCATGGATCCTCCTTGTATTTATGGGACAAGGTAGGAAGTTTAGATCGAGAGATGGTTGGATTGGGAGGTTGGGGAAGTTGCAGAACCAACTTCAACTAATCCCAATTCGTCAAATTAATATATTTTTTATTTCATCTTAAGATGTACGCAGGTTTCATACAACAAGATCAACGTACATGAAGCAACTTTTATGCTTTACATGCGTTTACAACTTTTTGGGAGGTGTACATTGGTTTCCCTTGAGGAGAGTAGGGTATAGTACGCTGGTCTTGTATGCAGAGAGGGGCGTACATGTGGCAAAAGCAGGAGAAACTGCAATCTTTTCAGGTGAGGAGTGTACTTCTAGCAACAAAACATCAAAAGCAATCTAGCTCTTCAATTCTTTGTGTCTTTTTGTGTGATCTACAAGGCAAGGTGATCACGGAACGAAGAAGTGCAGATTTGACCTATAACAGATGCCCCATAATGTGTGAGGTCAGAGGGAAACAATGGCTGAAATACATTATAAGTCCAAGTCAAAGGAGGAGCAAGAAACCATAGAGCCAAGTCACAAAAAACACTTGAAACAACGATCAAGATCAGCGAGCAATTACAATCTTGACATCATATGGATGTGTAACATTATCTCCGATACATAACTAGGAGATGTATATATAGAGCATGGCCACTGAAATACAAGCGTGGATCCATGTCAACGGAGAGATCATAGCCATAACAACAAGCTGGATCTATGTCTCATAAAGAGCCAAAATGAGTGAGGCTCAGTCTTGCGCAGCTTGGGGGATAACATAAATATGGTAATGATATCATAGTCCCAAGGTCTTCATCCAAAACATCCCATGTTACAAACCCTAACCATGCGAATAAATGAGCTGAAGTCAAACATGGGGGGTATTGTTTGATTACCGGTCATTGATGTATATTGTACTTAACAAACGTGAGGACTTCCATCGATAATGATAATGGGGTCCAAGGTACCTAGTACGATCCAACAAGTGTGAATAAGAGGACTTGAAGTCGAACACTTGAGGAACCTGTCGAACAAGAGACATTGATGTATTCTCATTTATTCAACAATGAGGGAAATTGCTGTTGATGACTGCAATCCCCAAGGTACTAACCGAAACTTTAAACTTCGTTCCCAGAGCATAATGAGCTGAGGTCGATGGGAAGAAGTCCATTGGAAGGGAGGCATTAATGCATCCTCCATAATCCAACACGAGGAACACTCACAGGTATGAGCTGATGTGGAGTAGGACGAGTAACAAGATGAAACAAACTGACACCAAGATGGCCAACACATGAAGTCAAGGTAAACTGCAGAAATGGCCGACACATGTTATATCCTTGAACAGTGAGCACGACACAAAGTGACTTAGGTCGTTTTAAACATAACGGGGAATGATATAAGTCTACAATGTAGGAGACATAACAAACCCTCCATATGGTTGGAAGAATAACCAACCGGGGGAGTAAAAACTCAAATATCAGGTTCACCCTAAGGTCAAAAACTAAAACCCAACTGACATAAAAGACTCAAGTAGGTGTTGTGTTCAAGGATATGACTAACTTAACTGCCTTTGAAACTGAAAGAGATGTGATACACCCTTCTTATCCATTATTCTTTTTGGTAAAAGAATGTTCTTCTTGTTTATTTAATGAGTCCAAGAAAAATAGAAAACGCAATAGGTCCAACTATGTAATAAGTTTAACGAGCCCATGGGAGGAAGACTCGGGACATTCTTCATTGTTTATAGAGTTCGAAGAAGAGATATAAGAATACTCTAAAGTACTGATCTCTGGATTTTAATATCGAGCCGAGATATGTTCTTGCTTGCCGGTGTTTTCAATTTTAAGGAGCCTGCAAAACTTAAACAATAAATCCATACACCTACTCGTGGATTTTAATATCGAGCCCAAGTAGGTTAATGCTCACCAGTGTTTTCATGTCTATAGAGTCTGAAAAACTTAAACAATCCTCTATTTACCTTCTCGTGGATTTCACATCGAGCCCGAGTAGGTGAATGCTCGCTTGGTGTTTTCATGTTTAGAGAGCCTGAAAACCCTAGAGAGAGGCTCCAAAAGGCCTTTTTCGTATAGTTAGTCCCCTCCCATGAAAAAGTATAAAACAATGAGAGGCGAACTCTTCTAGCCACGTATGACTAGAGTATTCATTTTTTGTATGTAATCCACAAAGGTCCGGAAAAGGGTTAAACTTATACCTAAGCTGATGGACCTTCAATTCCTTTAACGAGCTTGAAGAGGCCAAGTTTTCTCGGCGATCTTGTTTAGTTTTTCATAGTCAAAACAAGAGCTTAAAACGACTTAAAAGACAGCTACTAGGATCATATGTTCATGACCTGCCAAAAATGTGATCTCAATAATCCAATTGGTAAGTGGCGACAAAATTTCTCAGTAACATAATAAATGATCAATACAACGTCTATATTAGTTCATCAATAAAGAAACTAAGTCATACCGGTTCAATGCTTTGAGAATCTAGTGAATATTTGAAATATCTAGGGTAGAATTACTTCACCAAAACCTACAAGTATTAGTGATTAAATAGGACCCTTTAAGACAAATTTGAAAACTATATACTATTTCAAAAAGTGGGTAAACATTAAACTCACTTTTATATAACTAGTTTCAAATTAGAAAATCAAATATCACAATTGGGAATTTGAGGGCAAGAATTGGAGCAAATCCTTGATCTTCTTCCACTCATTACGATCAAACTAGAGTACCAATCAACCTTCCGCTTCCACCAAGTAAGTTCATTCCTCCCAAATTTGCATTTTTGTGTCTTTTTTGTCAATTTTTATGGTTAAAAATCATGTTTTGGGAATGCTCACAATGTGCTCTGTGTGTAAGCTACTCTGCATGAAGAACAACAACATTCTAAACGTGCCTGTATAGTGTGAAGAGCAGCGTACACCCCTGAAAGTGGCCAAAAAGTTGAAAAAAGGATAAAAATTGACTGTTTCTTGGCAGGATGGTGTTGGTATGGAGAGAAAGAGAGCATGAATATATGGATTGAGAAGCATTGCAATATCCAACGACTCTTCATACACTCAAAAGGTGTGGATTACTGAAATTCTACCGAACGGTCAACATGCGGGCACAAATCTGCTTGCTAGAAAGACTTGTTTGATACTGGGACGCAGATGCCATGGTGTTTGATATCCAAGGTGAGATACTGGAGCTCACTGTAGATGAAATTTACTTTATCATGGGTCTCTCTCGTAGAGGAGAGTCAGTGAATCTAAAAGGGTCTTCTAGAAAAATGGGTGCATTAGCAGTGCAAGAATATATAAATGCATATTGTGTACCAGGAAGTAAGAAATGTGGTAGTCAAGTTCTTATCTCTACTATTGTAAGCTTCCCTCTTCAAGTTATTCTGAATGTTCTCAACTGAATGGGGGGAAGTGCTTCACAACATCTTGCCTCAAGGCACTATATGCATATAGGTGTTGACTGCTTGCAATGACATGTTTATGACTGGTGTTCGAGTCTGTTGGAGAACATGAAACTTCATCTCTCGGGGTGTAAGACCGAGAGGATGAAGAGCTTCGGATATGGAAACATACTTTTCACCTTCTTCTTTGATAGGGTACCTGCTATCAGTTTGGGCATGGCATTGCCCCTTGTTAACCCTCGCGAGCCAATGCTGGCCCGTTGGGGTGAGATCTTCCTCCGCCAAGGTGGTGGCGAGAGAAACCTATGTTACCAAGAGGATGACTTATAGGGTTGGTGGGAATGACAGGTGCCAGCTCTTGAGCAGTTTCCGTATGCAGGCCTAGATTTTCGTCATGATCCAGAGATGATACTTCCTCCAGGAGCATCCTGGGGAGATATAGGTATGCTTATGTTTTTTAAAAAATTATCTAATTTTTTCAAATTTATGCATATATGATTTTTATGATGAGTTCGAAATACTGGAACAAAGTGTCAAATGTAGATGTTGGACCAATGCACCCTGAGGGACACCCATATATTTTCGTACGACCAGTAGAGGTGGGTGCAACTAATGCCACTCTGGGGGCCATAGAGAGGAAGATGGGTCGGTTGACCCATGATATTCCTCCATATCGGATTGAGCAGATGCCGATTGATATGCAAGAGGATGTATTAGGTGTGCCCCCAGCCTAGATTAGGTTGCTGCGGAAAGTGGCTAGGCTAGTCATATGCCACAGGGAGGTAGCAGAGGCAGATGAGGCCCCACCTTCTCCATAGGAGAAGGAAATTTTATGTATATTTTTGAGGCCATTGAGCCCAATTTTGTTGTTATTTTTTCAAAAATTTCAATCTGATCTAGGATCTTAACTGAGAGAATAACATGTACAACATATCCAACATGGACACAATAATACAAGCACACAAGAGACACAGAGTTTCACCGGGGAAATCCAAGAAGGTGAAAAACCCCGCAACTTCCTCAGAGATAGATAGAGCAATGATACAACCCAAGTATAAGAGATAGTCCTCCTAGCAGTAGCTTCTCCTCCTCCACTAGTGCGCCAATCTCCATTGAGTGTATGTGTGAGAAGTGAATGATCAAATAGAGTGCCTCCTGCACTCTATTTATACTTGACTTGACTTGCTTAATAACCTTTACTAGGTCGGCCTTAACTTAACCACATAACATAATGCTGACAGGGATAACCCCCAATAGGGTGGTCTAATAACCCTTTAACCCACATGACTTATACATGGCTGACCCTAACAAGGTGGTCTAATAGCCCATCAAGTATAAGTTACGACACTTGCAATATAAATGACGACACTTCCGTATAGAGGAATAATAACATCTCTATAGGAATACAAGCACTTCCGTATAGAGGAATAATAACATCTCTATAAGAATACAATATAGATATATCAAATACATTTTGAAGTTACGAATACATCAACATTTGTATCTTATGACATGACTATGTGACAGACTTGTGATCCAAACTCATATTATTTTTTGATACAATATTGGTTATCTACATGTGTGTTGTTGTGTTTTATGCATGAATTACTGTGTGTAAATGATGCAAATGGCAATCTAAAACATAGTTTGCAAATGAATCAACTAATGCATTCAAATTCCTTGGAATATTTTAATATGTGATATAATCAAATTGTCTCTCAAGTAACCTAACTCGCATAAACTGACATAGCAAAGTAGGATCTCTAACCTGATAAACACCCAGTAACTGAAAAACAACTAACTGTGATTCGAGCCATACCTGCAAACGTGAAATTCCATTAAACATAGCATCTCGGAGTAGCTCTATGACTGCACTGTATTCAACCACATTGTTCGTTGTGGGACCTATACAAGCCCCTCCCGAAGACACTAGTTGGCATGTTGGCGAGTAAATAACCCAAGCAGCTTAGGCTAACTGACGGGTGTGGCGACTAGCGCCATCAACAAACCCTACGAAGTATTCAGTTGACATCTTAAACACCAAAAGTAAAAGATGCATAAGACTATAACAACTGTAAACAACATTAACTTTACAAAAATGTACAACTAAAAATACATGAAAAAGCACAATAGCACTTCTTCAAGTAGGGTCAATGCCTGGGATCTCATGATGAGGCCAGGAAAATATGTCACGAAAATCATTAAAAAGATTGGTGTACAGAATGATCTCATCAAGATAACAGTCTGCTCCAATAAAGATGTTTTCGGTGACCCCATGATCAGTGGAAATGTTGATCAGGATGGTTCTCGCTGTACTCGTGTTGGGTAAAATATATACACTCTAATTCAACATTTAAATTGTCAACCCGGGAAGGGAGCTTATGATATGCAGACACTATATGTTCAGGATTGAAGGCTTGGACTAACCTAAGCTAACTAAATATGCAAATGTGCTAACATGCAACTATATGACTTTAAACTACATGCATGACTTTCATAATTCAAATGCAGGAATTTATGAAAACAAGAAACTGATTAACAAATTAAATTAAAAAAACTGAAATAATTTGGGAAATGAAATTATTAACTCTTTATTTAAAAATAAACTATCTAGAAACAAGACTGATAAATTCTGAAACAATAACTAATTAGCAAATCAGATATATAAAGAACTTAACTTTGGAGGAAGGTTGAAAAGAGGATTAAGGAAGAAAATATAGAAGTAGGAAATAATGACAAAACTTAATTAAAAAATCTATGTAACATGAAAGAAGATTTAAATTACATCTAAAACTATTAATTAGAAGCAAGAAGCATTACATTTAAAAAGTAGAAGAAATTGAATTCTGAAAAAGCATAAAACAATGCAGAAAGTGTAAAGGTCCGAATGACGATCCGAATGTCTGTTTGAATGACAGTCTAAATGCCAGTCTGAATGGAAGAAAATGATTTAAACTAAAGAAAATAAGAATTTTGGATGACTTTAATTACCAACTTGCTGATGCATATGATCCTACTGTGCAAAGGAAGCAATAGGTTGATTAATTAGAGGGTAAACTAACAAGAAAACTATTTATACTAATCATTCTCTAAAAAGATGAACTATTTCTATGATATGTTAAAGCAAGAATAATGATGGAAGATAAAAGTAACCTATAGCTACAGGAAGAAAAAGCTAACAGAGAGAGAGAAGCTAATAAAACAAACTATAACAAAACTTGAAGCAGAAACTAATTAAGTTCTATTTAATTGCAGGAAACTATAAAACAAACTGTCTAATTACAAAATACTTGAAATTAAACTATGAATACTATACTTTGGTCGACCATTTCTAATTCTGAAAAGTAAATTATGTTAGCAACAAAATTAGCAGAAATAAACGAAGCTTGAAATACTGAAAACTAATGCATTTGATACAAAGGGAAAAACGAAAACAATCTAAACCAAACTCTATTCCTAATTTAATTTGAAAATTGTGTTCTAGTCTATGACCTAATCTCAAACTATAAACCAGTTACACATGTGAAACTAATTTCAAATGACAAAATAATTTCTAGTAACAACTTAAAAATCACAAACCAATTGTAAATTATAAACAAATTTCTAATTGCAAGTTAAATTAATTAACAACTATGAAATTTTAATTTGTTAACAAGCTATAAGTCAAACATTATAAATTAACTAAGATAATCTGCAAACTAAACAAACTAAACTTAAATAGACTAAGATAAACTATTAACTAAACTAAGTTACAAACTAAATTACAAACTAAAGAAATGATTTCAAAATACAATTAACATAAATTACAACCTAAAAACAAGTTAAAATTTACAAATTCTCTAATTTAACAAATGAAATTCTAAAAATTCTTTAATTAACAAACTAACAAATTTCAGATTTCCACAAAACATTATGAAACAAAACTACAAAATTAAATTCTACAAAACAAATATCTAAATTATATTCTAAAGAAAAGCTACAAAATTTGCAATCTAACTTACTATCTAAATTAAAAAGATCACAAACTTTATTAACTTACAAAATGAAAATCTAAATTAAAAAAAACTACACACTTTATCAACCTACAAGTTCATTACAATATGAACATAAACGTAGAAGGTTATACTTTATATTCTTTTGAATGACTTTACAATATGAACATAAACATAGAAGGGTGTACTTTATATTCGTTTGAATGACTTTAACTCCTTCCTAGTTATATGTGCATATTATAATGCCTATTCCAATTCCAGAATATATGAACAAGCAACAATCAATTCTTAGATGGAAATGTTTAATCCCGTGCGATCAAGCAAATGTTTATATTCTCATACAAAATCCAAAATCGAACTTTCATGTGACGGGAGTAATCTACAGGTAAAGATTTGATTTGGAGCATTTATCCAAATAAATAGAGCTCGTTTGGAATAGATCTATGTTTACAGAAAGTAAGAAATATTTGAATAGAACGGAACCTGCATTCAAACTTACATTACATTAAACAATTAATTCAACCAGTATAAAACCTGCAAACGAAATTGTAAATGAATTAATTCAAATAGTGTAAAATCTAAAAACAAAATTGCAAAGAAAAGTAAAGATACGATCCACAAGATGGCCATCCCTGAGGATTCTTCTCACACAAACAAACTATACAAGAATTCGATTTCTAGAAACCAATTCCATATTGAAGAGAAAGACTGAGTTACAAAGTGAATGATAGTTTTTCTCCAAGCTCTCCCCTCCGTACAATTACCAACTATTGTGTTTATATAGTTCTTACATAAGTAATGAATCCAAAGATTCAGTTTCCAGAAAGTTAATGCAATATTCTAAAAATGAAAACCGTTCAACTCCTTGACTCAATTCCTGGAAATTGTTGAGCCCGTTATAAATGAATTTCCCAAAATATGATGAATCCGGTGACAAAATTGTTGAATTGCTTGTTGGTTGGATTCTATTCCGTTGATACCTCCGCGTGATCTCCATGTGAACCGTTTTATTGAATAGATTGTTTGTGTGTTAAATTATTAGTTATATCATCTGCATATAAGCCGATCCACATGCATAGAGCCGTGTCTCCTCTTCACGTGGACCTGCATACAATGAACAAAAACATAAGTTAATTATGGATGGATAATAATCAAACCAAAATTATTAAAATGTGTGTTTTTAGAAAACGAAACATTTGTTTTATGGTTTGACTTTATGTTTTAATAAAGTTTAAAATATGTTTTATATTTTATTTGTTTTATGTTAGGACTTGTTTCATTTCTTTTTCATTTCTTTTTTTAATTAGTTTAACTTTTTATGATAGTTATAATAATCATTTAAAGTTAAACTAATTTCTATTAAAAGGTTTAGTATATTAATTAAGAAATAATAACTTTTTTAATATCTTATTAATTAATGGTTTTACATATTTGTTTAAATTTGAAACAATGTCAAAGACATATTATTAACTCGAGGTTTCATTTTGTATATGAAGATATTATGGAATCAACAAGAATCGTAGGAAAAAGGTAAATCAAGCTAGTGAACTAATAAGAAACATGCTATCAAACCCAGGGTGGAACGTAAAGTCGGATGGAGCACCGAAATGCTTATTATTTGCACAATATTGCATTTAATACATTAAAAATAACATATTAGGCTTCATTTACGTTTAAGTGTTTTAATTGATGAAATACAATAAAAGATAGCCATTTTTAAGGATAGTTGTATCAAATTACAGTAATAGGCCGGGAAAATAATGTAAATAAAATAATTATAAATGACAATTTCGGAGCCCAACAACTCATCCTATTCCCTTCGACAAAAAGGGCTTGTGAAGTAGAAGGGATAGAGGACCAGTCAACATTCTCACTAGGTCTCGGAAAAAACTCACCTCTTTCAATCAAATCTAGAACATGAAGTAGATAGGTCCTGGGGTGTGAATGCTCCCAAGGGTGTCTCGGGCCTATCATAGCTTCAAAAAATGTTTCGTGAGAAGGAAAAACCGTGTCTAAACTATTAGGAGAGAGGGTAGAGTCTGTTGACCTTGCAGGAGAACGGGCACAGTTGGTTCTGATCCAGTGTGGAGACTTCGTGTATCTGTCGTTGAACATACGGTGGAGGTCTCAGAAGATGAACATTTTTCAGAACCAACGAACAAGGTAGGAGCAGGTAGGTCAAAAGTGCCTATTAAGGACCCATAGAGCCCTGCTCCTAAACTCTCAGTGACTGGGCCAAATTGATCAATCAACGTAATGGATGAGTTCGATGAAGCCTAGTTGTTCTTCCGAGTAAAGGAAAGTTGATCAACTGTGACGATCTTTCCTTCGTGTGGGAACATTATGACCCGAAAGACAGCTGATGGAACTGCCTGCATGGCATATGTCCAGCTCCTACCCAACAACAAATTGTAATCGAGTGGGGCATCCAAAACTTCGACCTCTACTGATACTAGCTTGCCTGCAAGTTTGACATCGAAGGATGGTAAGACTCCGTGTGGACGGAAGGATCTTCCATCGAAGGCAGTGAGTATCGTGTTCGAGGGAGCTAACTCAGGTTCACCCAAAGCTCTCCAGCAAGAAATAGACATTACACACATAGATGCGCCCTCATCCACTACAGCTTGTCCGATGGTCTTAGGACCATGGATGACCTCAATCTAGAGAGAGACATGATACGGAAACCGGTACTGGATATCTTTCATATCAAAGCATGCAAGCATGTTGGATGAATCAGCACTCCCGATCGCTACCAGAAGAGCACTGCGTTGCAATGGGAAACTTTGCAGTACCTCCAGAGTAGACATGGCACAAGGGGTTTGGGCTAAGACCTCCACAACATTATAGTTGGGAGAAGCCTGCGCGTTAGGGTTGTGCATGACCCGTTTGTAGACACCTTTCGGTATCTTAGGCAGTGTCTCCACGGGTATGTGAAGAGGAGTGGAAGATTCAGGAATGTTCTTTTGCTGCGGGTCCAGGGTATAATTCCTGATTCGATTTTGCAACAAAGCGTCTGAATTAACCATGTTAATAAATGACTGATCAGCTGGGGTGCCCCCAGCACTAGAGTTTCCAGAAGCTGAACTCTGTCCATGAGGAAAAGGATATTTCAAGATAGTTGGTTTCTTCTCACGGATCATCTTCTAGGCTTCTTCCATTAGAGGGCACTGGTGGGTAAGGTGGTCCCCTTAACATAGTTTGCAAGGGAAATTAGCCTTCCGTTTCTCTTTTTTTTCCTTCTCGGCATTTTGCTTATTGTTGGGATTTTGTTGGTTTCCCTCCCCTTTCTTGCCCTTTCTTTTGGGCTGCCAAGAGCCCTTTCGGTTTGTCTGCACATACTGTACAGATTCAATTGTAGAAGGGGAGGATGCAACAGAAGTTGCTTCTGCAACAGTTTGTTTGACTGACAAGGCATGAACTTGCTTTGTTAAGGTGTGAAACACTGCAGAATCGACTGAACCCATGATGTCGTTGGCATGTGGTCCAGGTTTAGGATTACCTAGGTCTATATTAGACCTCGGTGCATCGGGAATTATTTTGTACAACAGCCTAGACTGAGCATATACTAAGTCGAGCTGTTGAGTTCTCAAAATGGCTTCCTCCTCGGAGGACACCCCTGAAGTGGCAACTTCCTTAGAAACACAAGGAAGAAGAGGCTTAAGGTACCATTCTAATAAGAATGCTGGGGGGATGTCGGCCTTTATGAGCCTCTTTCGCCTTCGCCACTCCTGAATATGATCAGACAGATGAGTGGCCTTGTTTTACCGAAATGTCGACAAAAGGTCTGTGTGGGCATCATACTGGACTTCCTGAAAGTGGTTCAAGAAAACAATGGCAAGATCCTGAAAGGTGCTAAAGGCAACCGTCGGTAGTTCAATATACCACTTGGCCACAACCCTCGTCAAGGTTCTTTGGAAGAGCCTCAACCTTATGGAATCATCATTCAGTGAGTTGGAGGAACACCAGAGATGAAAGGTTGTGACATGGTCACCTGGGTCCTCACCAGTCTTACATTCAAACTTTGGTATGTCTGAGGGAAATTTGGTGGGAATGGGTGGCCATGCATCATCTGATGCACGGGGCCGTTCATAAGTTTTGAAAGGTCTGGCAAGTTTAAAGTTGCTAGAAATGGTAAGCGTGGTTGAGCCGATGGCGTCTTCTAAATAGGAACCTGGTATTGGGGACCACCCATGGCCTGGTTCGTGTATTGTTGGTTGGGGTTGCCCCCCAGCCACCGGTTGTGAAATGAAAGGATTGAAACTGTTCCATCCGAAAGTAAGCGGATTAAATCCTTGGGCAACAGTCCATTGTGTCTGGGAGTTAACCCCATCGAACTGCGGGTTAATAATATTACCCCCTCCTCCTGCAAACAAAGAGAAAGGGACACTCCCTACAGGTATGTTCGATGGATTCACGTTATAACCTGGATAGGGGTTGAAACCCGGCCTGGTAGTAGTGGATGGTGTCGTCATCGTACCCATGGCAGGCATGGATGCAGAAGGGATGGATCCAACCACGGATGAAGAAGCAATGTTCTGAGTTACACCTTGCAATGATTGTGTGGCAGAAGACTGAGTAAAACTTACTGCAGGTACCATCGATAGAGTTACACTATTGGGTCCAAAAGTGGGTGTGCAAGCTGAGGTAGATGTCGAGGCTAATGAGCTCGACATGCCTAAAGTGCCCACATTGAAACTAAAGGACGGGGTCGAGGCTGAAGCATTCTGCGACAAACTCGATTTTGCAGTGTTCGAGAAATAAGGATTAAGAATCCTTGCATCAATAGAAATTGTGGTAGTTTGAGGAACTCCCTTCCTGTCTCCTGGGTTAATAAGCACTAAACTCAGGCTGCTAGAAACCAATAGGTACCAGAAGTGGATCGTGGGGTCCTGTAAGAGGAGGGTTGAAAGGAGTACTAAACTCTGCAGCAGTTAGATCCTCAACCTCGACAGTGTCCAAGACTTGTCGATTCGGTGTTCTAGGCTGTGGTTCTCCAGGAACCTCTGTGTCGCCCGTAAGTTCAAAAGAACCACGGGAATCAATTCTCCTACATCGCGGTGGCGGTGGAGGCTCCACTATAAGTGGGGGAAGGTTTTGCAACCTTCGAGACTGACGAAGATCTTGGTCCTCCACAACTATAATAAAATAAAACTAAGTAAAAACCTAGTGGCCACTAAAACTAAGGAGCAAACAACAAACCACTAAATTTTTTTCTAAGTAATCAAACCAATCAAACGGATAGCAAATACTCTCGAAAGCAAGTTTGGGATGATCAGGGCCCAGAACAGACTAACAGAGCATCGATGGTCAATTTTGTGGTGTCCACCAGAGGTCCACTAGGTGCAAGTGCTTGAATCATCAAACCGCTTTCCCGGGATTACTGCCAGAGGGTTACCTTCCATGCTTGTCCGAGGTGAAGTGGGAATAACCGCCCACTCTACCTGTGTAGAATCCTAAAGGTCTGATGCTAAGGCTACCATCAATACAAAATAACCTGGGGAAAAGTCGTTAGCCTAGTCGAAACGCATGGGCAGGTTAGCAAAGCCCGAAGTCCGAAAGGACACCAGTACACGAATCAACTCTGGTTTATGGTCAAAAGGAAAGTGAGGGGATATCCTCAACAATTCCAGTCTCCCACGGCCTCGTGCTTAGCTCTGGTTTAAGTAGAGTTTTCCAGGACTATTTGATATAGATGGATTTACCTAAATGAAAGTCGTACTACGATTGTTGAGTAATGAAGCCAGTTTCGAGCAGTTTAAGGTGATTTAAGCTCGAAACTCTAGCCTAAGCTAGTTGATGTCGTGTATGCCTACAAAGAAAAATTTTGCTAATAAATTTTATTAATAATTTATTTTAAATGTTACTTGTTACTCAAGGGTTGTAGTGAGGTGTGTGGAATGGTCTGTTATGAAAGTAAAGTACTTGAAAAAATAACGCTTTCAAATTCAAATTTTTTTTATCTTTTCGTTTACAATTCTTTCAAAAACTTGAAACCTAAGCAATCCTAAAGCAAAATCTTTTTGTATTTTCTTTTTTGAATATTTCAAAGAAAACTAAACTACTTCGAAATAAAGCAAGATCTTACTACTGAGCTATTTGAATTTTTTTTTCTTTTTTTGATAAATATAACAGAAAGAGAACTTTGTACAAAAACAAGCAAGATCTAACTATAAAGCGTGTGTAAGGCAAACATTTAAATGGCTCAAATCAAACGAATCAAGAGACTCGATGAAGACTTGACTTACCAAGTTTTTGCAAACGAAAAACTTGAGGCTTGGAAACGAAATGAAAAAAGAAACAAGGAAAAGAGAGACTTATGACAGAAAGGCAGACCTAAACATGTTTCTCCTACGCATGAAAACCCTAAGAAAACACTAATCCAAGCAAAAAGTAAGCAAGCGAACCAAGAATGACTTAAACAACACACAAACTCAACATCAAGAAGACTAGGAGGCTTTGACTCACTTAAGATGAACTGATAAAACAATCAACAAGTATCTAGACCAAGCAACCTTTCGAAAGCAACCCTAAGGACTCAAAATTGACAGTCAAACCCTAATGGAAAGGATGAGACCAAGTGAAAGCGTGATACATGTTGCAATAGACAACAACCAATCACAGTGCACGTCTGTATGACTACAACAACAACTAGGGTGAAGAGATGCAGCTATGTCCAAAAGAATAGCGCACAAACTTCAAAAAAGGGCTCGTAAGCGGCAAAGACACTTAAACAAAGGCTCAAGCAAGAAAAATAGGCTAAAAGAGATTGGAGAGGCTTACAAGACTCAACCGAGACATATGAGGTCTCAGGGGTTTGTAAAGACAGCAAAGCAACAGGCTGGAACAGCAACCAAAACTTGGAAAACAAACCCTAACAGCAAAACAGGACACTACAGGAACATACACCACTGTGTAGTGTTGCAACCAACGTACACCAAGACAAGTACGCTATTGTGCAGTGCAAGGAGGGGCGTTCATCAGGTGAAAAATGCAGCTGTAAGTAGGGGAGACCAGTGTGTAGGACTCAAAAGGGCACAAACAAGCTTTGCAAACCAAAAAGCTGAGTTGAATCAAGCAAATAGGAAAGATAACACAGACCTATAGGGCCTCTCAAACAATCAAAACTGAAAAATGGGATGGAAGAAAACCAAAATTAAGTCTCCTAGAGTAGAACAACTAAGTGGTTACACCCCAGTGGAGTCGCCAGTCTGTTGTTCGATATTTCTACCCTATAGTGAGGAGATGGACACTACCAACTGGGCGGGGTTAACAGGTAAACACATTGATTATACTGCATTTAGTTACTGCAAAAGAAATACCTCTTTTCAAAGTTTGATCCTAGCTTTCGCTTGGTCTTTCACTTGATCTCCCGCTTGATCTCCTTCCTGACTAACCTGCATTATAAAAGATACCTTCCTCAGCGTATCTTGACCATATAACATATGATGAAATTATAAAACAATTTAACATCAACTATAATCAATAATTAATCCAAATAGACATGCAATCCAATAAATATCTGATTTGGGACAGGAAAGGTGTTTCGACCTTTTTATTTTCAAAGAAACATGAAATCAGTACAATATACCTGACATGTAGAGATGTTTCTGCAACCAGATTCTGGGCTCCTGCTCTTCACTCTAACTTGGAACTTTCCTCCGGCATAACAATACTTCAAGCCTTCTCTCAAGATTTTATGGCTATTATGAGTCTCTATCTTCTGAGCATTATGAGTCTGTGAGTAACCCCTCTCATGGATCCTCCTTGTATTTATGGGACAAGGTAGGCAGTTTAGATCGAGAGGTGGTTGGATTGGGAGGTTGGGGAAGTTGCAGAAAAAACTTCAACTAATCCCAATTTGTCAAATTAATATATTTTTTATTTCATCTTAGGATGTATGCGGGTTTCATACAACATGAGCAGCATACAGGAAGCAACTTTTATGCTTTACAACATGCGTTCACAACTTTTTGGGAGGTGTACACTAGTTTCCCTTGAGGAGAGTAGGGTACTGTATGCTGGTATTGTATGCAGAGTAGGGTACGCTAGTTTCCAAGGCAATCTAGCTCTTCAATCCTTTGTGTCCTTTTGTGTGATCTACAAGGCAAGGTGATCACGGGATGGAGAAGTGAATATTTGTTTGTGTTGGGATAACCTATGTCTCAGACTTTGATTTTCTTCAATTCTCTGGTTAACACTAGCAATACTATCACGTGTACTTTTTCTTAATTTTTAAAGGGTTAGAGGTCCCCTAGTAGGTGAGAAGAAGATAATTTCATTTCTAGGGATTCTAGTCCTATTACTGGTGTAGTAGGTACTATGGTTGGATCTTGTACTGTTTGTTCTGTAGACGTGGATGCTTGAGTTTGGATCTTTGTAACAACTGATTTTCTTGCTGGAGGAGGTCTATTGGTGTTTTTTCTAGGCATGTTGTTAGCACTAGTTTTGGGTTGATAAGTCAGGAAGGGTTAGAGACTTGCAAATGAAGACTAAAACTCCAAAAATTCTTAAGTCAATCTGATCTAGAAGGCATGCTAAGAAGATTTCTGAGATATTAGAGGTGTTTTCCTAGGTCTAAAATGGAGAAAATTGAAATTTCTAAGTAGCTTTGCAAATGGGATTGGAATGTGAAAATTTGCTCGAGGTAATGTGCAGACAAGAATGGACGGGGTAGATCTATGGTAGAGGATATCGATGGCTACAAGCAAGTTCGCAAGGGTAAGATGCATGGTAGAGTATGGGCAGCATGTTGCTAAATCCATGATCAGATCGACAAGCGAGAAAAGAGATCTACGGTCCTGAAATAGTTCGTCGATTATACATGCACAGGGAAATGAACTTTTCGGATCTGTGAAGTGGTGGTAGGCTCCACATGTTTTGATGACGTGGATCTGGCATAGATGAGCATCAACGTCGGGTATTTTGTTCGCAGATTCAATATGCATGAACAACCAACACTTTCCAGATTTGTGAGGATTGGTAGGGGCCGCACCTCTTGACGGCTGAGATGCGGGCAAGGCTCAGATCTGCGGTCAGCATTGGCTTTGCGGGATAGAGGTGCGAGGAAGGCAACAGTTGAAAGGATGAAGACTACGAAGGATTGCAAATTTAAACAGGGAAAGAGCTCAAAGGCCCCAGATCGATTGTGCAGATAGACTGCTCAAAGAATTCCTTTATCGCAATAGGTGCAAGAATGATATGAAAGGATAAATAATATAAAAATACTTTTGCACGGGAATCTGGATATTGTCTGTCTTGTGCATCGGAAAGAGAAAGACGATGACAATGCAGAAAGAAGCCACCTCAGTCACAGACCTTGGACCAGCTATCATTTAACCAAGTAGGCCTCTTGTCATCTCAGTAAACTATTTGAATGGCTAAGCTTGGAGAAGTAGAACCCCCAGGTTTTGAGCACAAAAAAATAGAGGAGTTGCTAGAAGACAGAGATGCTGAGGTCTATGAAATAGTATTGACAAATGGACCCATTGAAACAGTAAAAGATAGACTAGAACTGATTAGGAACCCGAATATAGATCTACATAAGGTATACAAGTCATTTTTTCAGTTTTTCTGAGTCGACCAAACCCTAAGCTTCCCTGAGTTCATCGACTGGTGTGCTAGTAATTACTCCTCCTCTGAGAAGGTGATTATGGATGCGTCTAGTTCAAATATTTTGTGTTATGTCAGCCCTGTAGTTATAATAAAATCCCTGTCAATTCCTGATGAATTCATTTTGAAGGCCAAAGATTACAAAGAAGAATCCCTGATTCAGTATTTCAGGCAGTCTACAATTGAATTAAAACAAAGTTTCTACAGGGTTTTCCTAAAACCTAGTGTCCTATTGCAGGACCATGCTTTCCCAGTCGAATTCCATATCTTTATTGAAGAATCCAAGTGTGCCATAACCATGTTGAGCCAATTCTTAGGTTTAGACACAGATATGTATGTCACTAAACCCCTAATGACTCTTCTTTTCGTCCTTAGCACCTACCCATTAGAGTCTGAGGAGTTTGACCAGTCAGTCCAATGTGCTTGCCTAAAGTTTGATGAGTCCCTAGCTGAGAATATCCATTCTCAGCTAGTGGAATTCCACAGTACCAGGAGTTTTAGGTTCCAATCATATTTGTTGAGGATGTTCATGTCCTTTAATGAAGAAAACTTGCACCTGCCTGAGTTGATGCTCATAAGGAAATGCACACATATTACAACAAGTTCATGAACAACCTCATGTCAGAGGTTTACAATGTTTTTTATCAGAAAAGATTGTCCAGGGTGTTAGCAGACATGAAGTAGATGTTGCAACCTTCTCCTGAGAAGAAAAATGGAGATTTGTTTCTGTTGAAACATGGCACAGTGATCAAAGTATATGGGTTTTCCCATTCACCTTATGTACTGCCAGCTTTTTTAACTCCTAGAGTTTTTTCCCTGGAATTTGTCAGGCAGAGGTTAAGGGTGGAAACTGAACATTTCTTTGATCATAAGAAGGCTTCAGACATTTCTTTTCCATGGGATTTAGGCCCATTCATCATCAAGAGTAAGGCTACCCTTTCAGCCATTGAGTGTATGATAAGAGAATTGGGATTTTAAACAAAGGCTGCCATCAACTATGATCCCCATCACATCATCTCCAACAAGAGGAAAGAAAGTAAGAGAAAGGGATTTGAACATTTTGAGCTTGTAGGTATGGAAGAGACTGCTAATTGGTTGGAATAACCCAGCAAAATTCAGATGGACGTAGATGTACAAGAAGACTCCACTTCTTTGGTACCGAAAGACACATCACCACTGCCTGGCACCTCCAGCTTAGTCCTAGCAGTTGGAGGAATTATACCCCTTTCCAGTGGCTCTGAGAAACCTAACACAATGGAAGTCATTGATAACATGGATGTAGAAGATGAGGGCATAGAGAGATCCCCAAAGAGTAAAAAAATGGAGGGAGTAGGGAAGCAAATTGTACAGGTGAAGATTGGTTGAGATAAGAAGAAATAGGTGGAGGCCAAAGTACCTGCCTTCGAAATAAAGGAATATGTATTTGATAAAGAAACTACCGAGCCTGTTGCACAAGGAAAAGGTAGATCACAGTTGTTGGATGAATATAAGGAGAATGAAGAGGTAGCTTCAGAGGAATCAAAGATGTATGCAGAGGTTAGACATATATCCAACAAAAATGTGTCTTTAGTCACTGTCAGGAGCCGTGCTCAAAACACTTTGAATTTGGCCCTAACAACCAAAGATAAGGCCACTGAGGTGAAAATGAACCTGGAGGACATTCCCATCCTTGAAATAGTCGATTTACATAAAGAGACTGGAGATGTTATTTATGCCAAGTTGTTAAAAGCTGCATTTGAACTGTCCAAATTACAATCCAATAAGGATAAGGTTGGGAATCAACATAGACAAGAAAGAGTGGAGAACAAAGCTCACAAGGCACAAATAAAAAAGATGCAGGATAAAATATTGGCTAGTGAAGGCCAGGCAGACAAGAGGGCTAGTATATAAAATATGTTGAATGAGAAACACAGTACTATTCAATCATTGAAGAAGAAACTGAATATTCCTTCCACCTAGCTGGTAGAAGCATCTGATTTAACAGAGATGGAGGAGAAAAGAGAAGAGCTGAAAAATGAATTCATGGATTGTAAAGAAAAATTGGTGAATCTTGAAGAGAAAGAAGTGCAGTTACAAAGGGATATGTCCCTTATAGTGGAGAGTGAGAAGAATCTGAAGGCTAGATCTGAAGATTTGGAAAAGAAATTGCAGGAGAAAGGCAAAGAGTTGGAGATTATGGTTACTTCTTCCTCCATTAAATCCGGGGATTTCTCCATTGTGCAGGCTATGGAACAGGTAAGTCTAAAGGACTTAGATCTAGTGAAGTTGCAGAAGTAGAATGCAGATCTAGAAAGCAGAGTTACAGAAGAAGAGCAGGAGAAGAAGACTTGGGAAGCTAAGTACCTAGATTTACAAGTTAAATACGATGAATTAATAAAGTAGTCTACAGGTTAGATTTACAAGAGGCTGAAATTAAGTTGGCCAAGCTAAGTGTAATAGAAGTGAAGAAAAAATTGAATAGAATCCTATAGAATGCACTGAAAATGCCATAGAGTTTTTGAATGGCTTAACTGAGGATAAAGTAAAAGCAGCATGCATAAAGGATAGGTTATCCACCATCATTTGGGCTAGGAAGGTGATAAACAAACATTAGTAGTTAGCTACATTCCATGCCAGAATAGATATTATGGCACACAAATTGAAGCTCTTTAAAGATATATTTGATCCATTATTTAAGAAAGGGCTTCCACTCTTTTGGGAAGAAGATGGCAGTATGCTGACACAGAAAGAGTATCAAGATAGGTTGGTGGGATGTAGGTTGGATTATACAGACTTTGCTGGCATGAACCAATCACTGTTTGGAAAAATAGTGGTGGATAAGTTGACAAGGGAGCTTGAATTGGTCATAGTTTTCAAAGAGGTTTGTGCACACCTTTAGCGCTATTCATATAGAGACCATATAGAATTACGAGTATTGCTAAAGGAGGTGGCCACATCAGATTTTTCAGCTACCTACTAGTGGAAGCTTGTGGAAAAGTATGGAAAATCCAAGCTAACGCTGCATGCATAAATATATTTTTGAAGATCGTGGAGCTTTACAGTCTGAAGACTTAGTTACTTAGGCTTTTTTATTTACTAAGAGTTGTTACTAGTGAGTAAATGCTCATTGGCATATGTAAAGGTAGTTAAGCCTACATGTCAGCACTTGTGTTTCTGTTGTAACTAATTCTTGAGGATGATAGACCTCTCTATATAGGTGCCATCTCTTTGTAACAACTTTCTGTTTTTGAGGTTAGGTCAGAATATTTCGAGCTGGAAGGATGATGTATCATCTCCTGTATATTCACATGTAATAGAAAGAAAAAGGGGGTTGGAACCCATGAGAAATTGAGTTTTATGTTTGAGATCTATCCTTAATAAAATTGCATAGCCGAGGCTGGTATTTGGCAGAGATTCCTGTGTTATTTACTTTATAGTCTGTATCTTATTTCCTCATGTGAATGTGTTCCTTGTTATCTATTCCATTTTGTTATATTTTTCATGTCTGGAATAAGTGTTTGATAGTACAAAATTCATACATATATGATCTGTCTATTGATTTCAGATATTCACCAAATATTTCTACTAAAGCTAGCATTGGATTCATCTTTGTTAGATGCCCATGTTAATGGACTGTTCTCCATTTTTTCTTTATCACCAGACAACAACATTTTGACTGTAAATGAGTAACTATCTTGCCTTTGTTATAAAATTCCATGCCACAACACTGTTAATTGATATATTTATTATATTTTGACTCCATTGCCCAATGAATGCTTACCCTGTTTCAACCAAACCATAATCTAAATTTAATTCTTATTCATACCTCTGGCCATGTTAAACAATCAGTGATAGATCCCTCTCTGGAAAGGAAGAATCTGCCTGCCTTTCCTAAAGTTGGTTTTGTGGTTACCTTGAAGTGACCTTTTCCCACAAGCTTAAGGGTCATTTTGAGTGCTAACATATTGGCATTGTTGTCAGGGAGCGAAAGCTGTATTTTCCTTGGGGGAAATGACAAAGAGTTCCATATTTCAAGGAGAGAAGGATTTATGTGGGAAAACAGAGATTCTTACATTAAATAAGGTTATACATTTTCCCTGGAAACTCCACGTTGATTTCCAAAGAAAGTTTTAGAAGACATCCTGGCCTCTAGAAGGATACATACAAGAGTTAATCCTAATTCTGAAATTTTACTAAGTGTGGAAAACCCACAAAGTTTGCTTAGACATCGAAGTGGAAAAGAAAAAGCTAGCACTTCTAATACCGAAAAATATTTATACCAAGAAGAGTTTTATGGTTTTCAAGGTTTGGATTTAGAATTAAGTGTTGGAAAGTCTTTATTAATATCAAAATCAGAGTCAGACCTAATGAAAAAAAAGATAAATCCAAATAGGTTTGATTCATACTTGCTAGATCCCTTGTGGTATAACTTGCAAAACACTGTAAAAGTTGAAGAAAGTAATCCTCATTTTCAAACCCCTCTGTAATGTCCCCCTGTTGACCCTTGTAATATTTTGGGCTATAATGTAAATAATGTATGCATATTATGTATGATTCCTAATGTGGAGCTCAAGGCCAAGGCCCCGCTAGTGAATGCTCGATCTAGAAGAGGCAAGTATTTGAAATTATGCTACCCATGTGCTAGTGAACCATGGGCATTGTAAATATGCATTTTAATATAAAAGCCCACAACTAGCTATGCAATGCAACAAGAGATGGGGGCATGATGTTACAAGGAAATTGGGAGGGAAAACATTCAAACCCTTGGAGCCAATCAATCCAAACCAAGTGTCAATGAGAGAACCATTCAAACCCTCAACTACCCATGTTGACTTTTGTACCCAATCATTGCTTTCTCCCAAGAGTTGGTTGAGGTAGTTAATGCCTTAGGGAATGGAAGGTATGGCTGTCCAAATTCAGGTATGGGCAAGCCACCCTGCATGGAAATTCATGTTTGGCTTCTTGGGCAAGAAAAGAGCCATGAATTGCTCCCCAAGCCATTACCCATCAACCCACTTTTCCCTCTCATGAGTTTGGAGCTACCTGGGCATTTTCCTCACTGGTTTTACTGTATTTACCTTCATTTTCTTAACTAGGAAGGGCGTTTTTGTGTGTCTAACAGTGGAGAAAAGAGAAAAATGATTTTGTGGTTTCTAGAGGCCGTTTTGGCCCACTGTATGCTCATAAATATGTGGGGGAAATCGGTTTTCTTCCCTAGGGTTGGATTCCTCTTCCCACAATCCGTTTTTGGTGTGCCAACATTTTGGGAAAACCCCTGTCCATCTAGGTCCTAAGTTCCACTGCTGAAAGTGTTTTCCAGAGCCCATATCTGAGTTTGGTGTGCAAGAGAATGCTAGGGTTGAGTTGGTTATCCATTGCTTTGGGCTGAGCTAAGCTTGAGGGTTCCCTTTTCCTTGTAGATATCATGCCCAGCTCAGGGGTGGCCTCTGAGTGCTGAAAGAATATAGGCTCAGCAGAGACCTATGGCTAAGAGGAGCATTGCAGCGACATAGCTAGTTGTTTGGGACAACATTGCATCAAGATGAGTATTTTATTTTGTATTTACTTCTGCAAATGTGTTAATTTGTTGACTGTGTTAAATTGAATAACAATCATGTAATATGTGTGTGGATGAGTTCATTTCCGTTGTGCATGTTTGTTTGATTTCCATCTACAAACATTTGTTTTTAATTGTATGCATCTAATGAATATGGCTGAGTTAATGAAAAGCCCCATAGAATGGCATCAGGTTCCCTTCCTTGCATTGGGTCCAAGGGTGGGGACGTTACACTCTCAGCCTCATATTACAAACCTTGTCAACAATCCTCCTCAAAATCCTCCTCAGAGCCCTCATGTACCACAAAATCCAACTAGACCAATGGTAGCTAGGTTTGCACCTCTGGCTTTGCCAGCTGTTTTGCACGATCTCTCTCAAAACTACTCACAGAGAATTTCATTGTATGATGGAGATGGAAATTTATAGCAAGACAGCATATGGATAGATTTGAATATTTCATTAACCTGGAAGAAGTATATTATGATGATGTGAAGATGAGGTTGTTTGCTAAGAGTTTTTCAGGAGAGGCAAAGAGATGGTTTAAGGATTTACCAGCAGCATCTATCCTTACCTTTGAAGCTTTTCAGACACTGTATTTGGATTGGTGTGAGGCCAAGAAGAGTCCCTTACAAATATTATCCCAATATGACCATTTAAAGAAAGGAAACCTTGAGTCTATACATGAATTTTCTAACATATTTATGAGGGTATACAACTCCATTCCAGCTGATATTAAACCTTTGGTAGGTGCTTCCAAGCTTCATTATGCAAATGCCTTTGATGGGGACTTTTCATGTATGTTGAGAGAGAGGAAGTCAGCTACTTTGTCAGATATATTGAAGGATGATCTAAAAGTGGAAGCAAATTTAATGGCCTCAGGGAAACTAAAAAATAGAGTAGAGACAAATAAGAAAAGATAAGAAAACCAATCATCCACTTCTTCTTCTCCCTCTACAAGTGATGTTAAATTTGAAATGATGATGAAGACTATGGAGAAATTGATGGATAGGTTATCCCTAGATAGCAGACCACCTAATAGGGAGCCAACTGAGACTCAAATAAGGAATCTGGATATTAGGAGACCATTTCCTCAGAGAAACCAAAGAAATCCTGAAGATTAGCAAATAAGACCACCATTCCCAGAAAAATTGGTTGATGAGGAAGGACAAGAAGAACCAATGGATAACCATATTCATCACTTTGATGACATTGATTCTGAAATATACTTAACTAAAAAAGAACACAATTTATTCACCGAGGAAAATGATAGTTTTGTTTCAGAGCTAGATTCAGAGAAATATTAGAGAGGATATCAGAATGCCATTGATGATTTTCAAAGGAAATTAAAACTAATGAATCGTTATGTGATAACAAATAAAGGAAAGTCTAGTCCAAACCAGCTTTCCAACACCCAACAGAATTTAGAAAAACAAAGGGAAAAGCAGAAGGATGCTATGGTACAAGAAGGCCCAGGAAATAAGGAACAACAACCAAAGGAGAGTAAACAATCAAAGCCAATTGATGTAGATGGACCAATTTCATCCTTCAATTTGAAATCAGAGTTATCAAAGGTTAATATTTCTATCTCCTTTAATGAGTTGTTGAGGAATAATGAATACAGAGAAGAAATTACTAAAATGGTCAAGAATCAAGGTGAGTATCAACTAGATATTTTAGAAGTAACAGATGATTCTCCCACTATTGTCTTTGGACTTAAAATTGAGGATACAGATGATGAATTAGTTCCCCCATTTTATCTAAGTTTGAATATCCATGATATGATTTTGCACAATGCAATGCTAGACTCCGATGCATCTCATAACCTAATGCTAAAGACAGTAGTGGAAAGTATAGGATTGGAGGTTACTAATCCCTATAAACACCTGTATTCTTTTGATTCTAGGAAGGTCAGGTGTCTGGGATTGATAAAGGATATGGTGGTAAATCTTGTACAACTTCCAGCTAAAAGCATTGTGATGGATGTTGTAGTAGATGATATTCCTGCAAAGTTTGGTATGTTGTTATCAAGATCTTGGAAATCAAAATTAAAAGGAACTATGAAAATGGATTTTTCATATGCCACTAAACCTCTATTTGGAGGCAACGGGAGGTTATATAGAGAGAAGAGGTTAGCCTATGTGGTCAGCAGTCAAGATAAGCCTGATAGTCATCCTATTTATGTTGTTGATACTGATTTGGGGTCTTCTATATTTTTTAATGATGGATCATCGATTGATCCTGAAGTTCCTGTACAGATTGAATTTAAGGAGGATAAGAATTTGCAAGAAGGTAAGAAGATTTGGAGAAGAAATAGAATGAAGAAGGCATGTGGACTATGTACTTTGATGGGTCTCTAAGTAAAAATGGGGTTGGGATAGGTGTTTGGATTATATCTCCAGTCAGAGAATTTAAAGCTTTATCTTATAAATTGAATTTTGAATGTACTAATAATGTGGCTGAGTATGAATATTTTTTGCTGGGTTTGCAGGACTTGAAAGACATGGGGGCTAAAAGGATAGAATTATTTTGGGACTCAGAGCTTGTGGTAAATCAGGTGAATGATAGTTACCAAACCAAACATCCCAGAATGAGAGCATACAGGAATGAGGTTTGGGACATGTTTGGAAATTATTTTAGAGAACATAAAATCAGAGTGGTCCCCAGAATTGAAAATCAAGTAGCAGACTCTTTGGCTACAACTGCTGGTGGTTTCAAAACTCCTATTTATTCTCAGCAAAAGTATGAAGTTGAAGTTATAAACAGACCCTCAATACCATACAACTCCAAATATTGGCAATTTTTCAATGATGATTTGCAAATAAAGAGATTTTTGGAAATGTCTGATGAATTTGTGAACGCCCAGATTGATACAGAAAATGAAAACCTAGAGAGCTTCCAAGATGGTGAATGCTCTGAAGATGGAAAAGTTGAAAACAAAGAATGGCATAATATGTTAGGAGGAAAAGGCATAATTCAGTTGAAGAGAAATTTTATTCCGAGAGGCCTGATTCCGCTAGAGAAGTTTTTTTATCAGAATGACATGGCTAAGAATCCTAAGGTTAAACTTGTTGATGATGTCGTTGAAGATCAGAACTTGGGTATTGAAGAAGCACCACGAATCGTAAAATTGTCCAAGAAATTACCTGCAAAGGAGAAAGAAGAATATGTCAATTTGATGAAGAAATACACAGATGTATTTGTCTGGAGCTATGAAGACCTGAAAGAGTATGATACCTCTATCATCCAGCATACCATTCCAATAAAACCTGGAGAAAAACCTTTCATGAAGAATTTGAGGAGAGTAAACCCCAAGTTGTTGCATGTGACAGAAAAGGAGATCAAAAAATTATTCAATGCTAAGATTATTGTAACTTTGAGGTTTTCAAAATGGGTGGCTAACGTGGTGCCTATTAGAAATAAAAATGGGGATATTAGGCTTTGTATTGATTTCAGAAATCTCAACAGAGTTTCTATGAAGGACAATTACCCATTACAAAAGATGGAACACATTCTGCAAAGGGTGGTAGTGACTGAAGGGATTTCAACTATGGATGGGTTCTCAGGCTATAACCAGATTAAAGTATCCCCAGAGGACCAAGAGAAGACTTATTTTAATACACCATGGGGTACATTCATGTATGCCAAAATTCCCTTTGGACTGATGAATGTAGGAGCTACATTCCAGCGTGCTATGGACATCGCTTTTGCAGAAGAGAAAGATAAATTTGTAGTTGTTTACATGGATGATATCATTGTTTATTCCAGGTCTGACGAGGAACATATCAAGCACTTGGAGAAAGTATTTATGAAGTGCAGAAAATATGGTATTTCACTGAATCCCAAAAAATATAATTTTGTCTTAGAAGAAGCTAAATTGCTTGGGCATATTATTTCGAAGGATGGTATTAAGATTGATCCAGAAAGGGTCGGTGCAATTTTAAAGGTTGACGAGCCCAGGAAAAAGAAGGAAGTGTAGTCATTTATTGGATAGGTAGGTTTCCTGCAGAGATTCATTCCCAACTTTGCTGAAATATTGAGGAATATTGCTAACATGCTGAAGAAGGAGAGTCAAATAAAATGGACAGAGGATGCTATAGAATCTTTCAAAGGTATTAAAGGGGACATTAATGAAGCTCCAGTTTTGGCAAGTCCAAATTTCACTAGAGATTTCCTAGTATTCTCCTATGCATATGAGCATACTATTGTTGGAGTCCTATTGCATAAAAACAGTCAAAATTTTGAGCATCCTATAGCATTTTTTAGTAAGCTATTGAGAGATGGAGAGTTGAAATATTATATCATGGAGAAATAGGGCTGTGCCTTGGTGAAATCTTTGAAATATTTCAGAGTGTACATTCTCCATTCACACATTGTTGCATATGTTCCAAGTAATGCAGTGAAGAGCATTCTTACCCAACCAGATCCAGAAGGGAAGATGACAAAGTGGATTGTTGTATTATTAGAGTATAATCTTGAAATCAAACCTGCCAAGTTGATTAAAGGACAAGGACTTGCCAAAATGATGATTGAGGCTATTTGTGAATATTTACAACTCAACTTCATGACCAGTCATTCAAACCATATTGACACATGGATACAGGTAATGCCAGGTTTTTTGATGTCTCCTTGGTACACGGATATTGTATATGTATTGCAAAATTTACAAGCTCCCGCAGGATTGAGTAAAACAAGAGATAGATATGTGAAGCTAAAGGCTGCAATGTTCTGCATTATGAATCAGTACTTGTACTGGAAAGACCCTGGTGGTATATTGTTGAATTTCCTATTGGAAGATGAAGCTCAATAGACAATGAATGAATTCCATGAAGGAGATTGTGGAGGACACCACTCTTGAAAGGTAACAACAAATAAACTTATGGGAGTTGGTTTTTATTGGCCTACTATGTTTTCTAATGTTTATAAAGAGACTACCACATGCAATCAGTGTCAGATTTTTTATGGTAAGAGGAAACTAGTTCCACTCCCTCTTAACCCGATTTCAGTAGAGGCACCCTTCCAACAGTGGGGGTTAGATTTCATTGGGGAGATCAATCCAAATTCTTTAGGTCAACACAGATGGATTCTGACAACAACATATTATTTCACAAAATGGATTGAATCTATACCCACAAGGAGAGCCATTGATGCTGTGATCATGGATTTTTTAGAGAATAACATTTTTGTCCACGTTTGGATGTCCTAGGAGGATTATGACAGACAATGCAGCTGCTTTCAAATCCAAGAAGATGATAATTTTCTTCCATAAATATCACATCAACTTGAACCATTCTACTTCCTACTATCCATAAGGAAATGGATTAGCTGAGTCTTCTAACAAAATCCTGGTAAGAATAATCAAGAAACTGTTAGAAGAGAACAAAAGAGCTTGGCATACAAAGCTGAAATATGCCTTGTGGGTTGACAGGGTTAGCACAAAAAGAGAAATTGGGATGTCACCATTCCAGTTAGTATATGGAGCAGAAGTTGTTTTTTCCAACATCTTTAGGGATGCATGTCATGAAATTGTTGCAGGGACATGAAGATGAACCAAACCATATGCAGAGAAGAATAAATCAGATAATAGAACTGAATGAGATGAGAGATAAAGCCTATGACAAAGTACAAGTACATCAGGAGAAAATGAAAAGTACTTTCGATAGGAAGGTTAAGGAAGAACAGTTCCAGATTGATGATTTGGTGTTAAAGTGGGATGCTTCTAGAGAAGACAAGCATGGGAAGTTTGATCATATGTGGGTAGGTCCATACATCATTGCAGGATATAGAGGTGCAAATTCATTCATTTTGGAGCATCGGGATGGGTCTCAGCTGGGAAGTGGCCCGGTAAATGGAATATTTCTAATGGATTGCCTGTCCTGAGGATGACAGGTAACTTTTGTACAATAGGTGTATATATTTCTTTACATTTTATCAGCACAGATGGTGAACCAAGAGATTGGAAGCCCGAGGAGAAGGCCCTCAGAGCTAGAGGGGTAGCCATTTACTTTATTTTCTATACAAAAAAATTAAAAAAACAGTAGTTTGATTTTTTTGAGAACATCCCAATGGATCAAGCGCTTGGTCTACGAGGTTCTTTGCTACCTCGTAGGGAGGATAGCATCCCCAATTGGAGCCAGTTGTTATCACTAGTTTTGGGTTGATAAATCGGGAAGGGTTAGAGCTTTGCAAATGAAGAATGAAACCCCAAAATTTCTTAAGTCAATCTGATCTAGAAGGCATGCTAAGAATATTTATGAGATATTAGAGGTGTTTTCCTAGGTATGAAATGGAGAAAATCGAAATTTCTAAGTAGCTTTGCAAATGGGATTGGAATGTGAAAATCTACTCAATGTAATGTGCGGACAGGAACGGACGGGGCAGATCTATGGTAGGAGAGATCGACGGCTACAAGAAAGTTCACAAGGGTAAGATGCATGGTAGAGTATGGTTGGAGTGTTGCTAAACCCGCGAGAAAATCAGTGATCAGATCATCGGGCGGGAAAAGAGATCTACGGTTTTGAAATAGTTCGTCGATTATACATGCACGGGGAAATGAACTTTTCTAATCTTCTAAGTGGCGGTAGGATCCACATGTTTTGACGACGTAGATCTACCAGAGATGAGCATCAACGGTGGGCATTTGTTTTGCAGATTCAACATGCACAAACAACCAACACTTTCCAGATTTGCGATTTTTGGTAGGGGCCGCACCTTGGGACGACTGAGATGTGGGCAAGGATTAGATCTGTGGTCAGCATTGGCTTTGTGGGATAGAGGTTCAAGGAAGGAAACATTTGAAAGGATGAAGACTGCAAAGGATTGTGGAGTTAAACAAGGAAAGAGATCAACAACCCCGGATCGATCGTGCAGATGGACGGCTCAAAGAATTACTTTATCGCAAGAGGTGCAAGAATAATATGAAAGGATAAATAATATAAAAATACTTTTGCACAGGGATCTGGATATTATCTGTCCTATGCATCGGAAATTGAAATATGACGACAGTGCAGAAAGCCGCCACCTTAGTAACGGACCTTGGACCAGCTGTTAGTTAACGAGGTAGGCCTCTTGTCATCTCAGTAAACTATTGAAATGGCTGAGCTTGGAGAAGTAGAACCCCCAGGTTTTGAGCACCAGAAAATAAAGGAGCTATTAGAAGACAGAGATGCTGAGGTCCATGACACAGTATTGACAAATGGACCCATTGAAACAGTAAAACACACGCTAGAAATGATTAGGAACTAGAATATAGATGTGAATAAGGTATACAGGTCATTTTTCCAGTTTTTCTCAGTCAACCAAACCCTAATATGCCCTAAGTTCGTCGACTGGTGATCTATTAATTACTCCTCCTTTGAGAGGGTGATTATGGATGCGTCTAGTTCAAATATTTTGTGTCCTGTCAGACCTGTAGTTATAGGAAAATCCCTGTCAATTCCTGATGAGTTCAGTCTGAAGGAAAAAAGATTACAAAGAAGAATCCCTGATTCAGTATTGCAGGTAGTCTACAATTGAATTAAAACAAAGTTTATACTGGGTTTTCCTAAAACCTAGTGTCCCATTACATGACCCTGCTTTCCCAGTCAAAGTCCATCTCTTTACTGAAGAATCCAAGCGTTCCATAACCATGATTAGCCAATTATTAGGTTTAGACACAGATATGTATGTCACTAAACCCCCAATGAGTTTGCTTTTCAACCTTAGCACCTGCCATTAGAGTATGAGGAGTCTAACCAGTCAGTACAGTGTGCTTGCCTTAAGTTTGACGAGTCCCTAGTTGAGAATATCCATTCTCAGCTAGTGGACTTCCACAGGACCATGAGTTTTATATTCCAATCATATTTGTTGAGTATGTTCTTTCCCTTTAATGAAGAAAATTTGCAGCTGCCTGAGATAATGCTCACAAAGGAAATGCAGAAAGATTACAGCAAGTTCATGAACAACCTCATGTCATAGGTTTACAATGTTTTTTATCATAAAAGATTGCCTAGAGTGTTAGCAGAGATGAAGGAGATGTTGCAACCTTCTCCTGAGAATAAAACTGGATATTGGTTTATGTTGAAACATGGCACAGTGATCAGAGTATATGGGTTTTCCCATTCACCTTATGTACTTCCAGCTTTTCTAACTCCTAGATTGTTTTCCTTGGAATTTATCAGGAAGAAGTTAAGGGTGGAAACTGAACATTTCTTAGATCATAAGAAGGCTTCAGACATTGCTTTTCCATGGGATGTAGCCCCATTCATCATCAAGAGTAAGGATTCGGTTTCATCCATTGAGTGTACGATAAGAGAATTGGGATTTCAAACAAAGGTTTCCATCAACTATGATCCCCATCACATCATCTCCAACAGGAGGAAAGAAAGTAACAAAAAGGGCTTTGTACATTTTGATCTTGTAGGTATGGCAGAGACTGCTAACTGGTTGGAATATCCCAGCAAAATTCAGATGGACGTAGATGTATAGGAAGACTCCACTTCTTTGGTACCGAAATCCACATCACCATTACATGGAACCTCCATCTTGGTCCCAGCAGTTGGAGCAATTATATCCCTTGCCAGTGGCTCTGAGAAACCCAACACAGTGGAATTCATTGATTCCATGGATGTTGAAGATGAGGGAATAGAGAGAGCGCCAAAGAGGAAAAAGTGGAGGAAGTAGGGAAACAGATTGTACAGGTGAAGACTAGTCGAGGTAAGAAGAAACAGGTGGAGGCCAAAGTACCTGCCTTTGAAATCAAGGAATATGTATTTGATAAATCAGCTACTGAGCCTGTTGCACAAGGCGAAAGTAGATCACAGTTGTTGGATGAACATAAGGAGAATTAAGAGGTAGATTCAAAGGAATCAAATCTGTATGCAGAGGTTAGACAGATATCCAACAAGAATGTGTCTTTAGTCACTATTAGAAGCCATGCTCAGAACACTTTGAATTTGGCCCTAGCAACCAAAGATAAGGCCACTGAGGAGAAAATGAACCCCGGAGGACATTCCCATCCCTGACATGATCCATTTACATAAAGAGACTGAAGATGTTATTTATGCCAAATTGTTAAAAGCTGCATTTGAATTGTCCAAATTACAATCCAGTAAGGATAAGGTTGGGAATCAACATAGACAAGAAAGAGTGAGAACAAAGCTCACAAGGCACAAATAAAAAAGATGCAGGATGAAATATTGGCTAGTGAAGGCCAGGCAGACAAGAGGGCTAGTATACAAAATCCGTTGAATGAGAAACACAACACTATTCAATCACTGAAGAAACTGAAGATTCCTTCCATCCAGCTGGTAGAAGCATCTGATTTAATAGAGATGGAGGAGAAAAGAGAAGAGTTGAAAAATGAATTCACGGATTGTAAAGAAAAATTGGGGAAGCTTGAAGAGAAATAAGTGCAGTTCCAAAGGGATATGTCCCTTATAGTGGAGAGTGAGAAGAATCTGAAGGCTAGATCTTAATATTTGGAAAATAAATTCCAGGAGAAAGGAAAAGAGTTGGAGAGTATGGTTACTTCTTCCTCAATTGAATCCATGGATTTCTCCATTATGCAGGCTATGGAACAGGTAAGTCTAAACGACTTAGAGCCAGTGAAGTTGCAGAAGCAGAATGCATATCTAGAAAGCAGAGTTACAGAAGAAGAGCAAGAGAAGAATACTTGGGAAGATAAGTACCTAGAGTTATAGGTTGAATATGATGAATTAATAAAGTAGGCTACAGGTCAAGCATCACTATAGGAGGCGAAACAGGTTATTTGGGATGATGTTATAGCTGAAGTAGACAAATTAAGACCCTACCTGGACTTTGTTCTAGACAAAGAGACTGTAATTAAGTTGGCCAAGCAAAGTGTAACAGCAGTGAAGGAAAAATTGAATAAGAGTCCTATAGAATGCGTTGAGAATGCCATAGAGTTTTTGAATGGCTTAACTGAGGATGAAGTAAAAGAAGTAGGCATAAATGATAGGCTATCCACCATCATTTGGGCTAGGAAGGTGATAAACAAAAATCAACAATTAGCAACAGTCCAAGCCAGAATATATATTATGGCACACCAATTGAAGCTCTTTAAAGATATGTTTGATCCATTATTTAAGAAAGGGCTTCCACTATTTTGGGAAGAATATGGCACCATGCTGACACAGAAGGGGTATCAAGACAAGTTGGTGGGATGCAGCTTGGATTATAGAGACTTTGTTTTCATGACCTAATCACTGTATGGAAAAACAATGGTGGATAAGTCAATAAGGGAGTTTGACTTCGTCCTGGTTTTCAAAGAGGCTTGTGCATACCTTCAGAGCTATTCATACAGAGACCATACAGAATTATGAGTATTGCTAAATGAGGTGGCCACATCATATTTTCTAGCTACCAACCAGTGGAATCTTGTGGAAAAGTATGGAAAATACAAGCTAACACTCCATGCGTAAATATTTTTGAATATCGTGGAGCTTTGCAGTCTGAAGACTTGGTTACTTAGGTTTTGTTTATTTACTAGGAGTTGTTACTAGTTAGTAAATGCTCATTGGCATATGTAAAGGCAGTTAATCCTACTTGTTAGCACTTGTGTTTTTCTTGTAACTAATTCTCGAGGATGATAGACTTGTCTGTATAGGTGTCATCTCTTTGTAATAGCTTTCTGTTTTGGAGGTTAGGTCAGAATATTTCAAGCTGGAAGGTTGATGTATCATCTCCTATATATTCACATGTAATAGAAAGAAAAAAGGGGTTGGAACACGTGAGAAATTGAGTTTTGTTTTTGAGATCTATCCTTAATAAATTGCATACCCGAGGCTGGTACTTGGCAGAGATTCCTGTGTTATTTACTTTACAGTCTGTATCTTCTTTCCTCATGTGAATGTGTTCCTTGTTATCTATTCCATTTTTTTTTATCTTTTTCATGTCTGGAATAAGTGTTTGATAGTACATAATTCATACATTTATGCTCTGTCTATTTATTTCAGATATTCACCGAATCTTTCTACTAAAGTTAGCATTAGATTCATCCTTGTTAGATGCCCATGTTAATGGATTGTTCTTCATTTCTTCTTTATCACTAGACACCAGCATTTTGACTGTAAATGAGTAACTATCTTTCCTTGTAAAATCTCAAGCACAGTTGAATCTAGCTACTGTGGATTCCTCACTGGTGAAAGATTGCACAACATTTGCAAGAATTAGCATAAAAAATTTAAATGAATGAAGAACAATACACATGAATTGGTGAATAATGTCAATATTATTAACTGTCCAACCTTAACAAAGGTTAAGAACACCCATATATACAAATCTGGAAGAATTCGAATCCATCTGGAGTGTTCACACTGATCTAGCTTAGAAATAGCTCAAACCCCCCTAGGTTGACCAAAATATCCCAAACCATCCCAAACTGGTTCGAATCTGCTGTGTGAATGCTAGGAATGACTGGACAGGCCCATGTGACCTCACACATGTGAAGAAACTGGTTGGTTAGAGGTTTGGAGTCTAAAATTGGTCAAAAATATGACAAAACAAGGCAAGATTGTCCACAAAGTGAGCAAATGCGCCCTAGGTAGAAGAGAAGCATGCTGAGTGCATTAAATGACCTGAGGAGGGCGCTCTAGGCATGCTGAGTGCATTAATTGTCCTGGGGAGCGCTCCACAAAGCTGGTTTGACTCAGCACTTGTTCACATTGCTAACCAGTTCATGATAATTTGACCATTTACCAACTAATCAACTTAGGGATGTAATCATTAATCACTTGGGCTAATTAATCATCATTAATAAATGATTAATGTACATAGGTGGAAAAATGTTCTAACACCCCCCCTTAAGCTAGACTTAGTGAAATATCAAAAATTAAGGCCTTGGCAACTAGGCTCAAGTCACCTTTTACATCATAAAATTTATTTGTCCATGTAAAATGAGGAAAGAGGCAAAACCACATGGGAAAAATCCTCCCTCAAGAATGGACATGATACAGAGATGATCAAAAGGTCTTCAACAGGTCTTGTTCTTCACTTGAATGAGTTGAATGAACAACTTCTTGCTGAAATACTTGGTGAAGATGTTGTGGATGTCATGATCATGCACCAATTCTTCAATGTTTTGTAGGGAAAAAACATGTTGGAAGGCTCCTTGAATCTCATCATTTGATGATGGGGGAGCATTATAAGAATGCTTCTTGCTGCATACATACTCTGATATGAATACATGATCAATAATGGAAAAGATATCTCTGCAAAATCCTTCCCAAAGAACATCAAAAATCTCAACAAAATCTGCATTTTGAGGAGCTTCCACATGGCAAATCAAACCATGAATCTTCCTTCCGAACTGATGTAGCACCTTCCCAAATCTGTAATAGAGATCATGTGGCTCTGATATATCAGAATAGGAGCCATATGGAGCAGCAAAAACTAGAGGTATAATGTCTCCATGATCGAATGGTTTTACAGTAAGAGAAGTGTGTGTAACTGGATCATACTGACAGTTGAGCAAACTTGAAGGGTCTGGAGACTTGAGTTTTGAACCATAGGTGGTAAGATCAGGTCCAGACATGTGGAACAACAGTCCCATGATAGCCAATGACATGGCTGTCCAACCAAGGAATGATATGCAAGACATAAAACCAAGATAGATCAGTGACACAGTTTTGGAAACAATAAAATTGTGAGATTTTCCAACTGTAGAACTTGGGGTTTGTGTGGTCTTTTGGGCATCCGATGGTTGGGGAAATGGTTTGATGGCTGTCATAACCTGTATATCAGCCTGCATATTATCTTCCATATCAGAATATGAAAGATCTGATTGAAGTGGGAAAGAGCTTTCAGAAGGCATGTCAAAAACTAGTGAAAAATTACTAGTATTGGGAGAAAGCTTCGGTGAACTGGATGGAGATTCTTTCAGGGAAGAGACTGATTTTTCTGAATCTGATATATCAGAATGTAAATCAGAAACAGAGATATCAGAAAAATATTTGGCTCTTTCACCCAAATCATAGAGCTTTTTACCTTTGCATGTGGCATAGAGGCAATGATCTTGTTCCAAAGAGAGCTTGGCTTCTTCTCTTCTTGCAAAATCTGGAACATCAATGTTATGTTCTTCAAGTAGCTTGGTTAGAATGTCTATCTTCTTTCTGAAACATGATTTTTCATTGTGAGAACCTCTGCAATAACCACATTTGGGCTTCTCTTTCTTGCTCTTCATCTTCTTGACTTTTGAATCTTCATCACTTGAACTTGAGCTTTCATCACTTGAATGCTTCTTCTCCTTCATCTTCTTCTCTTGAGGTTTCGGCCCCTTTGGTTTTTGCTTGCCTCTTCCATATTTCGAATCTCCAGCTGCAAGAACTTGGTCTTTTTGCTTGATGGAGCCCATCAAGACCAGCTTGTCTTGCTCTTGAGTTAGCATCTCCATGAAGTCAGCCAAAGATGGCATCTTCCAACCTCTAACTGTGAGCCTTGTGGAGTTGAAGGAAGACACAAAAACTGAGTATTCAGAACCCAATTTGGAGAGAATGGACAACACCAACTGTTCTTCTTTCTTTTCTATGCCACATTGTCTGATTTGCAAGACCAAGTTCTTGAACTTGGTGAAGAAGTCCTGGATGGAATCGAAATTCCCTGGGCTCAGTGAGACAAGCTCATTTTCGAGCTGGTGGCCTCTCATCTCATCAGTCTTTCCAAACAGTGTCTCAAGCTTGAGCCACACTTCATTTGGAGTTGCTAGACTTTCTACATGAAACAGGAGGTCTCTCGAAATGCTGAGACAAAGGAGGCCAAATGCCTCATCCATTCTGTTAAAAAACTTGGATTTCTCCACAGCTGAGTTTGGCTCAACCTCAGTGCCCATCGTGATTCTGTAGAGACCCTTGGATCTCAGCAAAATCACCATTTCTGCCTTCCAATCGAAATAGTTGAAGGGTGTGAGCACGTTTGGGTGAGATGGCTCCATTCTCCTCTGCTGCAATTCGCACTTGCTGACAATGCTGAACTCCAATACCTGCAAACAACTCTCAAATCACTCTGGAGGGATCTACACTCACAGATTCGAACCCTGTATGGATAGTGGGTGCATTCGGGAGAGCATCACACCTGAGAGGAGCCACTAGATTTCTCCAGTAAGCTCAAGGCAATGGCCTCAGGAATTATGTGGTTTCTCCACTGTTTCTGGCAATCCACTACAACAGTCTGCTGGTTCGAATTCTAGCTCCAAGAGCTCTGATACCATGTAAAATCTCAAGCACAGTTGAATCTAGCTACTGTGGATTCCTCACTGGTGAAAGATTGCACAACATTTGCAAGAATTAGCATAAAAAATTTAAATGAATGAAGAACAATACACATGAATTGGTGAATAATGTCAATATTATTAACTGTCCAACCTTAACAAAGGTTAAGAACACCCATATATACAAATCTGGAAGAATTCGAATCCATCTGGAGTGTTCACACTGATCTAGCTTAGAAATAGCTCAAACCCCCCTAGGTTGACCAAAATATCCCAAACCATCCCAAACTGGTTCGAATCTGCTGTGTGAATGCTGGGAATGACTGGACAGGCCCATGTGACCTCACACATGTGAAGAAACTGGTTGGTTAGAGGTTTGGAGTCTAAAATTGGTCAAAAATATGACAAAACAAGGCAAGATTGTCCACAAAGTGAGCAAATGCGCCCTAGGTAGAAGAGAAGCATGCTGAGTGCATTAAATGACCTGAGGAGGGCGCTCTAGGCATGCTGAGTGCATTAATTGTCCTGGGGAGCGCTCCACAAAGCTGGTTTGACTCAGCACTTGTTCACATTGCTAACCAGTTCATGATAATTTGACCATTTACCAACTAATCAACTTAGGGATGTAATCATTAATCACTTGGGCTAATTAATCATCATTAATAAATGATTAATGTACATAGGTGGAAAAATGTTCTAACATTCCTTTCTATAAAATTCCATGCCACAACACTGTTAATTGATATATGTGTTATATTTTGACTCCATTGTCCAATGAATGCTTGCCCTATTTCAACCAAACCATAATCTGATTTTAATTCTTATTCATACCTATGGCCTTGCTAAACAATCAGTGAGAGATCCTTCTTTGGAAAGGAAGAAGCCGACTCCCTTTCCTAAAGTTGCTTTTGTGGTTACCTTGAAGTAACCTTTTCCCACAACCTTAAGGTTAATTTTGAGTGCTAACAACTATCATGTGTACTTTTTCTTAATTGCTCAAGGTTTAGAGGTCCCCTAGTAGGTGAGAAGAAGATAATTTCAGTTCAAGGGGTTTCTAGTCCTGTTACTGGTGTAGCAGGTACTATGGTTGGATCTTGTACTGGTTGTTCTGTAGATGTGGATGCTTGAGTTTGGATCCTTGTAACAACTGGTATTATTGGTGGAGGAGGTCTATTGGTGTTTTTTCTAGGCATGAATATTCTTGGCCCTCATTATAGCGCCATTTGTTAAAGCCCCGTGTATGTAAATGATGGAATTTTTTCCTAGGCTAGCAACAGAGGGTGACAGCCTAATCTGAAAGGCTTCAAACAACTATGCGCAAGAGCTGTTCTATTCCCAGACTGTTTGGTATGGTTGACTCCCATGGATATTAGGCCTCTACTGGCACTTAAATGGGTTGATCCTGATGGATTTATCCTCCTATGAGGGAAGATCAAATGATGGTCTTTCCTTAGAAGTGAGTAATATTTGCTTTGAAATAAATCTAAAATAAGTTAAATCTAAATTAAAGAATGTGATTTGATGTGTAGGATAACCTGATCTGGAAATTAATAAGTGTTTTCACCAATTGACAAACACGTGAAGTGGATCTTTACTTACTAGCTTAAGACACAGTCAGACAATAAAAATTGAATGATTTTAACTTAAGGGTTGAAGCACATACAAGATTATCCTATTATAACATGCTAATTGAAAAATTGGCATTAATCTAATAATATATGTTTATCATTTGCAGAAATAGATAAATGAGTTAAATAAACAAATTCATTTAGCACATGAGATACATAGATTGCAAGTCAAGAAAAATATAACCTTACAGATTGATGTATTAATTATGATTTCAAAACAAAACACTGTTCATTCATGAGCTGAAGCGAAAATCAGAATCCATCAAATAAATTTGATAAATTAAACAAAAGAGATAGCAAGAGAAAACTAACTGTATTTAGTTAAGCCCGCAAAAAATAACAAAGTCTCAATGACATAGAGTATCTCCAATCATATTTCGGTGATTTTCTCTCGTCCTTTCCCTATGAGATCTCTACCCCTTTAATAATAATTACATAAATATACAAAGGGTAAACTTCCCATAAAACATGGATTACAAAATCAAACTACTCTAAGAATAGCCAAGGGCACCTTGCCACTTGTCCCAAACTTCCAACAACTCGTCCACATCAGGATACTTAGCCAATTTGACTCCCAACTGGGCATCACACGTGAAAGATTCAATCTCATTCTTGCTTAGTTTGTGCCAAGTACGCAGAAAAATATGGATCTTGTTCTCCATATTGACAGGTTGCTTGATGAACTTGTCAACTTCTTAAATATTTACGTGATCGAGCTGTTGAATCTGCTCTTGGACCAGTGCACACCTACTATCAACCTGCTCAATCATCAAGTTTGGTGGACAAGCCTTCTTAATAAGATCCAGAGTGGGAAACTCTAGCATGACCATGATATTGTCTGCAGCATACCATCTTCTACCACAAATTTCTTGTGCCTTCTTAATTATTTCTTCAACTAACTCACAAGCATTTTTCCAGGCATCCAAAGATGTTCTTATTCTCCTAAAATTGAAGCTATATAAAACTGGGATATCCCCAGGTTTGTCCTTAATATAACTTTGCCATTCAAAAATATCTTCAATGGCCTTGGAAGCTTGTTTCCTTTTTTCAATGTGCTGCTCGAGGATAATGGAAAGTCACTCAAAATCATTATGAATTTCTTGAATACCATTCAGGGAAATAAATAACTCAACCAAGAGTTTGTGATGCTCTTCATTTATTTTAATGGCCAATTCCTTGAACTCTTCCTTGGAAAACCTAGAGAAAGAAGAAGTGGCTGCATTGGAAACTGCATCCTTCAGTTGCTGCATCCTTCTCAGCATTGCCAGTATTTTGGACTTGTATATACTATAGTTGAAGCTGGAGAGAAGTGTTCTGTGCTTGTAGATCCTTGAGCTAACTTTCATACTCATTTCTCAATTCATGAAGCTGAGATTGATTTTCTTCATTAATTTTGATTTGCTGCTCCTGGAGCTTCTTCAACTCTTCTTTCTTGATATCAATCTCCTTATTCAGTGAAGTAATTTAATCATAATTGGCTCCAACAAATTCCCCCATTGTTGCAGCATTGTCTAATGCCTCCTGCTGGATGTCAGCGGACTGTTTTGCCCAAATTATTTGATTAGGGACAGGCGCTTGCAGCATAGTTGGTTCCCTGCTTCTCTTATTACCTCTTTTCACCACTGCTTTGGCTGACCAACTATAGAAGTATTCCCCAAGGAAAACCACATCATCATCTCCACAATCAGCTATCAAATCTGTTGAAGATGTGGCTACATTACATGTTGCAACTAGTGGAGCTGTTTGGGTGACAGTAGAATTTGGGATGGACATGGTGATTTGGGAGGTGGACATATAAGAGGTGGAAGTGCCAGAAATTGAAGGTACAAAAGTAGGAGAAGTAGTCAAAGTGACAACCTCGGGGAGAGAAGTAGAGGCAATGGTAACTGATGGTTGCAGAGAAACAGTTGGGTCTTGCATCTTAGTAATGTGTGGTAGTAAGGTGACAGGTGGAGTTAAGAAGGTTGGTAGAGAAGTAATGGTGGAAGCAGCAAGTATTTCAGCTAAGGTAAATGTTGGAAGGGTAACATCAACAAATGAGGTAAAAGGGAGCTCCATAGAATTGATTAGGGATGTAGGATTTGATGTAGAAACAATAGTGGTGACTTCAGGAAAATGAACCTCTGGAGTGGTATCATCCATCACAATGCTATCAAGAAAATCTGTAATAGACTGGGAGACTTCAGTGGTCTCTTGTATGACAAGAACAAGAGGGAAAACAGATCTGATTGGAAGCCTTTCATCTTCTGCATCATTGTCTTCAATGTTTAATGTGGGTATCTGAGACACAGGGGTTTGACTCTTCTCCCTTTTTGCTGGGGTACTTGCAGCAATCACCTGAGTATCAACCATTGCGGTCATGTGTGCCAGTTCCTTCTTCATCTCATCAGTTGATTGAATTAAAATATTCTTGGTTTGTTGAACATCCTCCACAAGGCCTTTTTCTTTTCCTTCATCCTGCTAAGTTAACAACAAGGGAGGGTTTTCCTTTTGTGCATCTTTCTCTTACCTGTCTCTTTTGGCCTATTCTTCAAGTGATAGTTCCATTTTCCTATAACTCAAAACCTTGGACTTGAGTTCCTATTGGTATTGGAGAATGAAACTTTGTTCTTCTTTGGTTTTATCCCTAATTAGGACTTCAAAAAACAAATTTACTCCCTGGTAAATAGAATCATTAGGGGCAGCCTCATGAGCATAGGTAGTATTCATATGTTCCTAGGAAAAGTGGTTAGCCAGGAATGCCTTGGGATCATGCATCCTTTTGGGAGCTTTTCCCAGCTTTAGTGAAACAATTTTATTTCCTAACACTGCAGCATGTCTTGATTTTTGAATGACCAGAGGCCCAAGGTTCAATGGGAATTTGGTCCATCCTTTTCTTTTAGGTCCAGTTAATTTCAGGAACAATCCATGAGTGACAGTCTGGGAAGCAATTTCTTCCAGCAACAACTTATCTGGGACTATTCTTGGCAACAAATGAGCTGTATTGCTTCCCCAAACCCTAATATAGGAGAAGGATTCTCCTACATACCAATCACCAATAGTGGGGATGAGTGTTTTGGCATGAGTAGAGAAGGAAGGTGCATCCTCTCTAAATATCTTGTGATAAATTGTTCCAAAGATATGATCACAAATGTCATACAGCAGAGGCACATAGTTATTTTCCCATAATGTTGAACAATATATATGAACCGGAGGAGCTGAAAGAGTCCAATTCCATCCCATGGAGGGGAACTTGAAGGTTGAACAAAACACATCAAAAGCATAATCCGAATAGAAAAAAGGAGGTTTCCTCAAGGCCGGTGTTTTCTAGTAACGTTCAATCACTGATTTTAACTCGGCTGAAAGAATCTTAGCCCAATTAAAATATTCCCCTGTTGTGAGGACATGATATGCGATAGGTTCCCATTTATCTTTAAACACAGAACAATTTGGTAGGCCATACAACCTGCAAAGAATGGCTTGTAAAAGAGAAAAGGGTTCCTTAAACCATGAAATAGGGTAGGAGTTATCGGCTTTGGGTGTGAAGATGGTTGGGTTATTCATCCAGGATTTTATCATCTCATCAAAGTTAAACCGGGTCTTTATAGAGTCTAGGAAAGATGCATTGAGAAATTGGGTCTCCGGCCTTAGGGCATATGCTTTGACAAAAACCTCTGAGCAGAAAGAAGCCAATTGGTACCCTACATTATCATTAAAAGAACGGTCTTTGTGGTCTGCGTGGTCAATTATCCATTTCACGGCGTCTGTGTATGGGAGGAGGGTTGGTCTAGCTGCTATGGCATGTAATTGGGAATCTCTGATATTCTCATAACTAGACTGGTTATCCTGAATTTTCGACAGATCGTCATTGTCAAAGATGGCATAAATTTGTGACTAGTCCAGCTAATAGGATTCAGACACTCTATCGCTGGTATCAATGAGAATGCCAAAATTAGGGTCTTTGCTTATCAAGTCTTTTTGGGTTGTCTTGGAATGGGTATTTCTCGACATGGTGCAAGACTGGTAAATTCTGATAAATAAATAAATAAAAACCAATCAATAAACAATTTGAAAATCAATAAAATCCATAAACAACCAATGGGAAAAGAAAGAAAAACCAACCTTTGCTGACGAAAACGGAAGGAAAACAACCATAGTAAAATCCTGCAGTAAATCCTTGTCACGGGTGAAATTCACGAAATTGAAAATGGTAAAAGAAAAAAAATTGAAATATTAACAAATTCGTGGGATGAAATCTGGATCGTAGGATCAAAACAAATCAAAGGCTAAGATCTAAAATGCAAGATGTGGAAGAAGAGTTGCGGAAATTATTTTTTGCAAAAAAAATGTACGTCGTTTCTGCAATGCGGGTTGCGGGTTGCGGAAACACAACTCTAAATATAAATGAACCAAAAGTTCCCACAATCCGCAATTGTGGGTTTTAGTTACGCAAACGACACAATTAAAAACGATGTTCTTTCCACATTCCGCAATCCGCAATTGCGGGTTGCGGATTGTGGAAACGCAAAGCGCAAATTTATTTTTCAAACACTTTCCGCAATCTACAATGTGGGTATTGGGTTGCAGAAACATAAAGTGTGAATTTAATTTTGAAACTCTTTCCATAATCCGCAATTGCGGGTTGCGGGTTGCGTAATAGAAAGACCCAATTCATTCAAAATAATTTTTGACATCCGCAATCTGCAATTGCGGATTGCGGGTTGCGGAAAGAGAAATTTCAAATCCAAATAACCAAGCATCCATAATCTGCATTGTGGATTGCAAATTGCAGGTTGCGGAAAGGACAAAGTTTGGAGAAAATTTATGCTCTCCGCAACTCACAAAAACATAAAAAATCAATGAATTTTGGAAGGAAAAATTATCAGTTGGATTGATTCATGACAAAGAAATAAAATGCATGATCAACATCATGAAACCCCAAAATGATTAAGGAAATTAAACATTACCATTGTAAATACAAATTGGGGCTCCCATGTTTGATAAAAACATGGGATTTGTTGTGCCTACAACACAATCTTGTGAAGATGGGATGGCACGGCCCCAGTTTATGTTCTTTATGCAAAAAAAATTTTGAGACTTCCCACCATCTACTTGTGCACTGTGAATTCACAAGGAATATATGGAATAGTGTTTGCACTACACTGAATATCAATCAGCTATGGGGTCAAGAGAACTTTGATATATGCTCACTCAATTGGATTAGGAACTATAGAGAACACTACTTGCTTCCTGTTATCATTTCTTGGTTTATATGGTACTCCATAAACAAGGTAATTTTTTAAAATATGAACCCAAGTATGCAGAAAACAACTTCTCAGATTATAAATGTGTATCGGTCCTTTATTAGCGAACAAAAAACTTTGAGCATCCCAAAAATTAGTTTCTTTGATCCTAAGTTTACTAGTCATGTTCTCTTCTTTGATGGAGCAGCTAGAAACGGTCTTTGTGCTACAAGTGGAGCTATTTACATAAATCAATTTCATTATTTTACGCTGAGGCTAAATTGCGGTAGTGGCACAAATATGAAAGCTGAGCTTCTTTCTCTCTGGTGTGTTTTAAAAGTGTCAAGTGTCTTTGGGATAGATGATCTGAAAATATTTGGAGATTCTAGGGTCACAATAAAATGGGCACGGGGTGAATATAATTTAAAAGTTACTTCCCTACTTCATTGGTGCAAAAGGATCAAGTAAAAAATATGTCTTTTTAGGAATATCTTGTTGGAACACATCTAGAGACAGCACAACTCCCTAGCAGATAAACTTTCAAAACAGGCCCTGGATGGTGAGGAAGGTATCTTAGTTTGGGAAGAACTTCAAGATTCCCATGTTTGTGATATGGGCACTAGGAGGTTGTTTGATTGATCCTTTCAGTTCAACGTTAGTTTTTTTTTTTGGACACAACTCTATCTTTTGCAAAATTATAGAACTAGGTAGTACTTATTGTCATATTAGCAGTCCTATTTTGGAGAAGACCTAAGAGGTTGTCACAAAAGGACAATTTGACTATGTTTTGATACAATAGTCTTGGTATTTCATAGACATGAACATTTATGTACTATTTGATTCTTAATGAATATCAATAGTATGTTTTTTCTGTTGAAAAAAAAAAAGAATATGTCCAAATATTATTAATTAATAAATATATATTGTTGTACTATGTCCCTTTTTGTGAATGTAATGAATTTCAAGCTTCCAATTGTTCTTGGTCTTGTCGTTTAGAGACAATTCAGATGTTATTATATCTTTTTCGGTGAAAATATAGGGATCAAAGTGTATTCACATTGCAATTTTACTAATCAAAAACATTTTTGGGTCAGTAAGCTAACCGCCCTCGAAATGTCAATCTTTCTCTCCAAATCCTAGACAATGATTTAAAAATATATCATCAACATAAGGAACATATTTGAAAAAAAAGAAGTAGTGATTACTTAATGAAAAGGAAGGTGTACTACAGTATTTCATACTCGTAAACAAGTATTGAATTCTCAATTGCTTTTCATTATGGCGATTTGGGACCATTCATGCATATACCAAAGAATGGGTAAAGCATTCATTAACATGGGAGAGACCGAACATCCTCCTCAAAATAAGATATTATATTATATTCAATCCTCAGGTATGATAGCTAATGGTACTTATTGTTCAAATATCTCTCACTACCACCATGTTGTGCAAGTTTTTTTTTATCTTAAGGAAGTTTTTCTTCAAAAAAATTATGTTATTGGCATCAAAATTTCAAAGCTATCATGTTACTGGAACCAACATTTCAAGGATGCTTTAATTTTTTTAAATGGAGTAAAATAATTACACTAAGAGAAGAAGTGTGCAATCTCAGGAAGGGGTGGGGGTGGAGTGATCCATCAACTTTTTCTCAGTCCATGTGTGACGGAGCATTGAATCAAGTTGGCACATTAGGTGCATTGAAACTAGCACAAACCCTTCTAAATCAAGATCTAATATGCACCTCAACGTTGTGAAACTCGAAGATGCATATTTAAAATTAGCACAAGCGGGACACATATCAAATTTCAGGCCAAGGTTTGGATAAGTTTGTCCTGGTAGAAAGGTTCCTCTGGGAAATTACATCTCAATAAGAAGTGGAAAGTTTCCAATATGGAAAAACTCTGCATCAGTGAAAAAATCTATTGGGGTCATCAAATTGACAATGGAAAACATCGATACAAATGGGAAAAAAAGGCAAAACTTGACGAGCATAAAACTTGGACCTGAAAACTTTGGCATCCTAAAAAATTCCAAAAAATTAAGAAAATTTGGGAGAAAGAAGAGATGTTTGCAAAAATGGACTGGAATCAAAGTGACCATCCTAGACTATCTTCCAAACACTGGACTACTTCTATAGAAATAGAATGTTCAGCTCATCTGACATCTTAAAAAAGATTATGAAAATCTATATGTAGGATCTAGATCTTGTGCAGATGCCCTAGTAATACATGTATCTGTTGACCAACGCGACCTCGGTCGACAGGGGTTCGCCTCACTGTCGACGCATAACGCAGTCTCCCTAGGCACTGGCCCGAGCAGGTCTGAGCCCACCCAGCAACACCCGCAGAGTGGATGAGGTCTCACCCGATGCGTCCAGGAAGAGCAGACGGAACCATGTTTCCGCCGAGGGACGAGGAGAGTTGTGGCTACGCAGACTATCTCTATTGCAGTATTCAACCAGAAACTTTAAACATTTGGCAAGGAGTTATAACATAATTGCAGCATTTATCATCATGTACAACATAGAACACATTACTTAATCACAACATTTATCATCCCGGCAATAGTAAACAAACATTGCATCAAACAAATATAACAACATTCATACATCGCAACATCGCACAAAGATTGTACCAGAACATCATCATTATATTACTGTCGCAATCATAAACCGGAAAAAAAACATAGATCTCTGTATACATGCATCACCTTATCTCTCGCTTACTCTTCTTCTCCCACTTTCACTTTTCTCTTTCTAACACCTACAACTCTCATCTATTTATAGGCTTCTGCCATTACAATATTTGTCCACTTACAAATGACTTCCTAACTGACACTATAGATAATTGACCCAATATCTAATTGACTCGGTCCAATTGACCCCAAAAACCCACATACCGCAGTACAACTGACTCACTATTACATAATATATGGTCCAAGTGACCAAAACCCCGCTAACTGCGGTATTCTTTAGCACAAAATACACCTTTCGCGCCCTCATCCAATGTGTCACAGCGTCGGCGGTACCGCGACCTTTCCCCATCAAACCGCCTGCCAACAATATCTAATTGTGACAATTGAATCCCTTCTATTAATATAAGCATGCAAAACTATCCATTGGAAATGACCTCTAAAACACCAAGAAAAATCCCAGAAACCCAAAAGAAAGACAGATACAAAAACCCCAATCATGGCAGTTAGAGCATGGTGTTCAGGGTCTGATTTACCCCAGTTCACTAATAACAAATTTAAATACACAGTAAATGATTTTCTATTAAAAAGTGATCAAATAAACAATTGGCCAATACCAAAACCTGAGACCCAAAATAAGAACCCTTACCACACCAACATTGACCTTGATAGGATATTTATTTACTAAAAAGGCTTTAGTGACTCCGAGAATGGGATCTTTGGGATTTGGCTCCACAATTTTCCACCATCTAGAAGTAGACATCAATCATTTTCCCCTTCCCACATTGGATTTGTTCATCACCATCGCCATCACCATGATATCTTCCTTCCTAGTTTCCTCTACAATAATGTAATGGTACCGTGTTGCTTCCACTGCCGAGAGGATATATTAGAAGCTTCGTCAATTATTTGTGGGAAGAGGTGTGTCAGGCTACCAATTTACTAAACGTGAGAAAATACCAAGTTGTGGTTGGTTTCACGTCGATTGGCGTATATCAACCACTTTTAAAATGTGGTTGTGCAAGGTCAAACATAGTCGAGCATGATAAGTTATGGTCAACAATGGTCAACCAACTAGGGTCAATCATAGTTAACCATGGTAAACCATAATCAACCATGGTAAACCAACTAGGGTCAACCATAGTCAACCATGGTCAACCAACTAGGGTCAACCATAGTCAACCATGGTTGACCACATTCAACCATGAACATCCTCACTCATCCATGAATAACCATAATAAATCATAGTCACTCATCAACAACCATGGTTCACCTTGGTTGTTGATGACTAACTATGATTAATTATGGTTATTCAACCATAATCAACCATAATCAATCATAGTCAGTCATGAATAACCACCATCAACTATAGTCAACCATTAATAACTATAGTAAACCATCATTGGCGATATCTAGCGATAACCAACCAAATATGAACAACCATTCTCATCCATGAACAACCATAATCAATGATGGTCATCATGAACAACCACCAACAACCACCATAAAGCATATTTGATCATTAGTAACTATAATAAACCATCATTGACGATAGCCAACTAAAGTCAACCATGAACAATCACAAACTAAATTGAACCTGAATAATCATAGTCAATCATAGTCAACCATAGTCGACCATGGTCAACCATTATTGACTATAGTCAACCATGAGCAACCATTTTCAACTATGAATAACCATGGTCAACTATAGTCAACTATGGTCAACCATGACAAACCATGGCGAACCATGAACAACCACAATCTACCATGAACAACCATGGTTAACCAACTATGTTTAATGGTAGTCAACCATATTCAACTAAGGTCAACAATAGTCAACCAAAATACCAACCATAGATATCCATAGGGTCAACCATAGTCAAGCATGGTTATCCTTCATTCATCATAGTCAACCATAATCAACAATGAATAACCTTGGTCAACCAACTAGGGCTGACCATAGCCAACTATGTTCAACCATAATCAACAATAGTTAACCATAATTAGCCATATTCAACCATGGTCGACCAACTAGGGTCATCCATAGTCAACCATGGTTAACTATGGTTAAGCATGGTCATCCATGATTCACTATGGTTGACTTTGGTTAACCATAGTCAACCATAGTAAACCATGGTTGACCAAAGTCAACCATGATTTCCTATAGTTGAGCAAAGGAAAACCAAAGTGAACCATGGTGTACTATAGTTGACTTAGGTCAACCATAATAAACCATGGTTGACTTTGGTAAACCATACGCTACCATGCTCAACCATAGTCAACCATGATCAACCATTATTGACTATAGTCAACCATGAGCAACCATTGTTAACCATGGTCAACCATGTATAACCATGACCAAGCATAGTTATCTATGGTCAACCCTGAAAAACCATAGTGAACCTTGATCAAGCATAGTGTGCCATGAAAAACCATGGCTAGCCAACTATGGTCAACCGTATTCAACCATATTCATCTTAGGTAAACCATTGTTGGCTAACAATAGTTAACCAAAGGGTAAACCATAGTCAACCATAGGGTTAAGCATAGTTGAAGCATGGTCATCATATTCACCATAGACAATCATGGTCATCCATCACTCACCATAGTCAACCATGAATAACCATACTCAACAATGGTCATCCATAGTCATCCATAGTCAACCTTGAATAACCATGGCTAACCATCACCAACCATGGTACACCATTGTCAACCATGAACAGTCAGAGTCAACCATGAATAACCATGGTTAACCAACTAGGGTCATCCATAGTTAACCATGGTGGATCATAGTCAACCATGGTCAAATATAGTCGAGCATGGTTAGTTATGGTCAACAATGGTCCACCATGAATATCCATGGTCAACCAACTATGGTCAATCATAGTCAATCATGGTCAACCATAATCACCCATTTCCAACCAACTAGGGTCAACCATGGTTGAGCACATTCAACCATGGAAATCCATGCTCATCCATGAATAACCATAATCATTCATAGTCAATCATCAACAACCATGGTTAACCATGGTTGTTGATGACTCACTGTGATTCGTTGTGGTTATCCAACCATAATTGTTACACTGTATTTTGCCACCTTGTGAGCATTTATACTCTTTGCATTCCCTTACCTACTTATAGACTCAAAACCATGCTTGTGGTTCTCCTTGAAACCTTTTCCCCTATTTTTCCTCCTGTACGCGAGCTACTTCAGTACACCTCATGTATACACAAGCTGCATCACTACAGTCCGCGTACATCGACTTTTTGGTAAATGAAAGTAAAATTTCTATTTTTACTCCAAAAAGCAGCCATTGTGACCTTTGTCCCTCCATGTATCTCGAAACGACTCGATCTGACCTTTCACTTGCCTTTGGAAGGTTATATACTGAGCTCTTATGGTGCATGGAAGGAGGAGAAGGAGAGAGCATCGAAACTCTATTGTATTTTTGCCATACCTTGAGTCTACATCTATTGATCCTAGTTGTTGTGAACCTTTTATGTTCACTACCAAACTCTTCCATATCTTGTGAAGGATTCGTTCCTTTAATCATGAGATTTCCATTACATGGGGGATTGAAGTGGTGGAGGCATAAGTGGAGGGACCTAGTTCTTGGTTCAGATGAGTTTCCGACAGGAGGTTGTATCTTGTACTTCTTGTTCATATTAATAGAAATACTAATTTTCTCATCCAATTGATATTGTGAATGATTGTCTATTATCATTTGGTAACATTTGATTATATATATCATGGATTATGCTATTGTTTATACTAACATATTTCATATATCATATACACTTGTTTGCGTTTATTGTTGAGACTAAGATGCAGGTTCAAGTGTGGTGATTCGAAAGGTCAACAGGGATCTTCATCAGACGTCTGGTTGATGGTTGGTCTTTTATTCCACTTCTTAGCATTTACATTTATATAGCATGCATTGGGAAATGAGTTGATTTATGGTAGTCATCTGTCTGTTGTGGTCTACCCCAATCCATAGGAATTTTTTCTCCGTAATAGAAATGGCAACTCCGCTGGGGAGAAGCCTCATTCTGGGGTTTTTGGGAATTTTTCCTTATTTTGAGTCTATGTTCTTTCGGGTTTCTATGTTGTTGATTGGTTGTTAGGTTCCTTATAGAAAATCCTGATTTTTCTTGGCCTTTTGGTTCATTTTTTGCTCACCTATTCTTCCCTGTACGCGAGTCTGTTGTGGTTTTCCCGCATGTACACATTACTAATAGTTAACTAGCCCACGTACATATGTCAATATTCTTTGAACAGTTGCGTTGTGTCCATTTTAACCTTGTTTGTGATATTTGGTTGATGTTGGGTGAATTCTGGGTGTTCCCGAGTCTTATTAGGCCTATATCCTAACTGCCTATTGCCCTTTTAGTGACTGGAAGCTCCTCTTTCTTTAGTTTTTGATAAATTGGTTTTTTACCATTTTTCATTTTTGTAGCTTATTAGCTTATTAGATGAGTCTTGCTTTTTGGGGTTTGCTGGGTCCTCTGCATTGCATGCTCTACATTCTTTTCTGAGAAGTGTTGATTCTATTTGCATTTTCATTCATTTATATTCAAAATACAAAGAAATTGTTGCATTTTCATTCATTTATAGTGAAAATACAAAAAAAAAAATCTTTATGTATTTGCATTTTGCATTAGAGTGCTTGTTCTTTCATTAGGGCTTGTTTTTGCATGAAATTAGAAAGAGATTTCACTTTATTTCTAAAAAGAAATGTTGGTTTGACTATCATTTAGTGGCATAATTTTTCTATTGGTAGATGAGTCTAGTGTTTTTTGGGTGTGCATATCATTGAGTCTTTTCACATCACTAATTTCACGACCATATCCTTTTGAGTAATCACAGCCAATAAAATTAACGCTTAATCTAAAATTGATTAGAACAATTTCTCTTTTCTAGGGTGCACCAACTAGTATAGGTTTAGAGTCTTGGAATAGATCATGTCGAGTAAACAATCCCAGACTATTAAACAAACATTATGTGTCTGACCAGGGAGTGGTGAAACCCATGGTATACATCGGTGATCTCAGGACACTCTACTCATTCCAGAGTTAAGCATGAGGTCATGGGAGGTTTTCTATAAGACCCAGGTTCTTCGCGGTTTCCCTTTGACCAACAAAACCCCTTCGCATCGGCCCTTTCGGCAACAACCTGCAAGCAGGTTGAGGTCTCACCCGAGGTGTATCTATGGGGTACTGTGGAATCAGATTTCTACAGTAAGTGATAAGTTGCTTGGACAGACGTACTTCGCAGCACAACTGGGGAGATACATGCTGCGAGGTGAGACTGCGTAGCGATGGGTAATGCTGCGGTCCACACCACTATGTTCTTCTACTGTGAGGCTTCTCCTAAAGCTGCGAACAATGCAAATTCGCTCTAGACTTGGGATAACTAGAAGAAATTTAAGGCACTGAAACGAATATCACTCATCCATTCGTCCAGGTGCTTAACTGACTATTCTCTTTACATTCATTCATTGGCTCAAGATGTTAATATTTGAACACATATGACTGATCTAATCCACTGTTATACGTTCCTTTACTGTGTATAAGCAAATACTTAACCAAATGACTGAATTACTTCCTTCATACACAAGACTAAATGTTCACCATTCAACTATCCATGCGAAACTTAACATATCATTTCCATACCTCTCTAATGGAAAATGCATATAAAAGCTCTCTCATACAGTATGCAAGGAAACATCTAGACATTCATTTGACAGAAAACATAAGTAATCATTCATTCATCAACACAATCACACAACGCAAGAATTAACGTGGTTCACTCCCCCGGTTGGGAAGCTACATCCACAAGAATTATTAGTAATATATTTCTTTAAAAAGGGATGGGGACAACCATTCTTAGTCTGTGCACTTAGCTGCAGACTCTCCTTCCTCCCAGATAGGTCTCTGTGCACATAGCTGCAGAGCCTTTACAATCTTCTTAGCTCAGATAGATTTTACAATACAAAAAGTCATAACCCAACTCACTGTAACCCCATCCCATACAAAATTGTCTTCTTAAATAGATCATGCCTCTAAGGTCATGTCTTTACAAAGCCGAAGACCTAAACCCAAAATCCTTAGGGTTTACAAAACTGCGTCGGTTTCCCTAAACCGGCTTGCTGGCATCTGGTAGCGTCTGCTTCATCGTGGCAGTTCTCCACTCTTCAATCTGTCGCTATCAGCCTTCCTGTCGCACGTGTGTCAACAGGTCGCTTTCTCTAAACCATTCATCTCTAACGGTTTCGCCCACCAGGCATGCCAAGACGTCGCTTTCCTCAACAAACTCGTGCATTGGGCGCCTGCCTGATTTGCTTATGCCCGCCGCTCAGCACTCCTGGAGCATCTTTCCAAAATTAGACCATTACTGGTCCATCCAATACTTGCACCTGATTCTTATCCAGCACTCCACTTTGTTGGCTCCACGTGTCACCTACCCAATTTTTGAGAATAATTATTTTTTACTATTATCCTTTTGGCAAAATACTTTGTGTTAAATTATAATTACAAGTTTTGTAATTATGACCAATTAGGTCAAAGATGAATGTAATGACTCATTATTATTATTTAATAAATAAAAATGGGAGACAAACACTCAAGAAAGCTGTTACAAGAGTGTCCACTGGCCCACTAGGAGGAATGGAAGCTGCTGGAAGGATTGGGACAGATGGCAGAATTTGCACTCTACCATTAGCTGTTGGTATGGGACAACTCCCCCTAATTTTGTGGCATTTCCCCCTCTAGGTGGATGGAGGTGAGAAGGTAGCTCACTAATGACCAATGATTACAAAAACGACCTAGGCAGCCTATAAAAGGAAATTCGAATGGAGCAGGGAGCTCTTACGATGTTTTCTGTAGAAACATTCCTCATGTGCATCAGGTGATGGCTGAGAGATTCGAATAGGGAGGCTGTGGAGAGTGCAAGTATAAGTATGCAAATGTTATGAGAAGGACAGACCAAAGGTGTTAGTGCTGGTCCAAATTGATTACTAAGCCTGTAAGGTTGGATAAATTTCTTCTTGTTGCAAGTAGAGATCCTAAGCTTCAGAACTTTCTTCCTCTTGGTGGATCAGTGGATAGGCTCGGGGGTCGTAAGGCAGACATCTTGGCTGCTTAGGAGCAGGTTGGGTGGAACGAGCTTCTTGAGTGATTTGTTCCTCCTATCACACTCAGGATCTATTCTTTTATTTCTTTTAGGTTTCAAATCATATGAATGCTCTCAGAAAATGGCTTAGAAATGTTATTAATGACCTGTAGCAGTAAAATGTTAGATCCTGATTTATTTAAATTTGTTGAACTGATAAAATGACTCCTCTGCATTTTTCCCCATGCGTGAAGCTGCATCGTACTCCAGTACAGAGAGGTAGCATTAAATCTGTTCATTTAAAAATGAAACCTAGCATGCATCTAAATACATAAACCCAAGAGACCACCCATGCACAGACTTATATTCCTATGCATCTTGTTATTTAGCAGCTGCAAAATTAAACCTCTGCATGCTAAAACAACATACCAGAAAATAGTCATAGCAGTAGGTTCTTTTCTGACTTCTGAAGGTGGACATTGTGTTAACATCTAGGGTTTACTGACCATCAATTATTTCTTCAAAGAAACCAATATCATGAATTCTGTTTAACCACATACTCATTCTTTTATTTGTTATTTGAATCTGACTGATCTTTATAGAAATTATTGTCATCACTGTATTATTTTTGTGCAAAAAAAAGGAAAAGGAGTATTGTATTGTTCTTTCATTCTTTTTCCAGAGGTCCAAATTGGACAAATACAGGGAGATAGAATTAAAGTAGACAACTGTTATATTAATAGGCAAATTAAACTAATTGATGAATACACTGTAAATTCTTTGATTCTATATTAACAACTGCATGAGACAAAATTCACTTCACATAATAGCATGTTCTTAAAAGCAAAGAAAAGAATAGCATTATTGAATTGATAGAGTAAAATACAGCATCTCTACACCCAAACCAGGGTTGATCTGTTCTCATCATACTAACTTTTACAAACAATTAACAACTGCAAAAATCAAGTGTTTACATTATGATAGATATCCTAACTGTAGAAACTAGATCTGTTATTCTTGCATTTTAAACATTATTACAGCCCAATAGATTTCATTATCATCGACAAGCTAGGGTTTAACATTATCACAGTTATATTCAAACCAAAACTAACACTTTTTTATTATCGGCTTATAGCCACTCTTTAAATAAACACTTCAACATGCTTTTCGTTCTGGAAACAAAATTCGATAATGAGAAGTTCAATATGTAAACATTAAACCCTAAATAATGAACTTTTCCATTTAAAATTGCGATGGTAGCATCCTACAGATCGCCTCGTTGTTTACTAAAGGTTCCTTTCAAAAACCCCTCTTTTACACTACTCAATTATTGCCGAAACAGACCATAGTCAACACTTCTTTTCCCTATAGCTCCACACTCGGTTCTTCCATAGATTTAGAAGTGCAGAACGATAACATAAAACTTTTAATACTATGCAATCCCTTGCAACAACGAGGGTTCAAACCTATCAAGCTCGCCAAGCCAAGGGTTGGCCAGCCATACATTTTAAGAAATATTCACATCATCTACACTAACAAACAAAACATAAACAGTAACGTTTTCCCAATGCTGCAGGCGAGGCAAAAGCCACTGCCGAGAAGACATACTTCCAACACCCTACTCATCAAGTCCGATTCTAGGAGAACCACGAGGTAGGGGTACCACCGAAGCTTACCGGTGGGTTTGCTATATTTCTTCTCCCCGTCAACTTTCCCGGCACAATGTTGTTCAACGAGAGCTACCTGCCAAACGTCCATACACTGAGTTAAATATCAATCATGAAATAGTGATGCATGCAACAAGAAAACTTTAAAATTTTTCTACTTTACTGTACTTGAGTCGTGACAGAAGATTGACGAAGCCAGCCATCCATACACTACGAAGGATAAGCACCCAACTCGAAGGCCACACTATGGGATACCTTTTGAAACTCACAACCCAATTGAAATCCTATACTTTCAAGTCACTACAACGCCTCAACAGGCGCACTCATCCAACCTATGGATTTCCACACTATTCAACTCCAGACTCGGCCTCCATTGATAGATTTCACTTACATTTTGGGGGTTGCTGCCGGTCTCAGGATCGAGCTCGAGGGAGGCTAAAACATCAAAACCCTAAGTGCCTTTCAGTCAGTTGGCCTCACCCCCAAACCCTACCACCGAAACGAATGCCAAGAAAACGTTACAATATCCCATAAGTTACGTTAGGGTTCTCTACGATCCCAATGCGAAACAATTAATGAGGGAGATCTAAGTTCCATGAGCCACGTTGAGGGTGGTAGGTGTGATAATAACTCTCCCCTCCATCTCCCAAGCCACGAAGTTTCCAACTCTGTTGACACCGAGGCAGGAGGCCCGTTACAACTCAACATTAACAAACCTTCTCACATGCTAGACACTCTTTACAACGTGCACATAGTAATAGCATTAACACGGTGGCCAGGCGAATTGATTACAAACCCAATCCTTTACTACACCCTTGAATTCGTACGCAGGATTTATACAACGCCATCATTCCACCTTCCAACCATATGGATCAACGTTTAATTGCATCGACTCTATAAATTATACCAAGGTTAAACATTCACCGGTAGCATGCATAAAGGAACTTGTATGTTCCATTTAAAGTGAATACAAATGCACTCATAGCTTAAACACATTAACTTAGGTCGCATTCGATCCTAAGGTAAGGATAGAGTCTGCCCCACCATTATAAGTTCATCATATAGTTCATCAAGCCTTTCCCATTACACAAACTCACAAGATTACACCCCTTCGGGGTATAGTTGCCCCATAGAACCATCGCATACATTGCATGGTAGGGTATTAATGCATAATGCATCACTATTATAATTGCCCAGGTAATAGAGAACTAGAATCACCTTATTACTCTCTGTATGGTATGCTTAGGACCATGTGTCCTTGTCTTAATTTTGTCACCATCAAAATTTATGAAAGAATTGTTCTAAAAGCCGCAAGTCATTCATGGAATACTAACAAGTGAAGTCATAAACTCCTAATCAAGGACATTCATAACAATCACACTCTGAGACTGACGTTTTCTGCAGTCTTGAACTAGTCAAGTTCATCTTACAAAATTGGAAGGAGACCATACCTGTAGCGTCGAAATCATAAGCAGTTTTTATTTTTATCATGGTTATTAAACACTCTGAATTTTAGCACTATCTCTTACCTACGAATATGCGCATGAAGGATGAGTACAATGCTTTAGCTGAGTAGCTAAGTAAGCCTCAGGGCACCTCGTGGGACCCCTTTCATCATCATCTAGAAAATTTAAACTGTCAGTACTTGTCGAGGAGAATTCTGTTTTCCAAATATATCGAAAATTTATCCTTTCAAACATATAAATAAATGTCATAATTATTAATTGGATTCATGATGTGTCGCCGGAACAGTACACCATCAGAAAAACAAAAAGACACAGCAGTTAAATTGTTCCTACCAAATGACACATTTATTAATTACTGTTTTATTAAACATTATTATTTCCGCATTTTACAAATATTAGCATTTAATGACGATTTACAGATTTTTAAATTTTTATGAAAATAGTGGGATGTTGCACCAGGTGTCTTGACTACTTCGCAGCACTGCCTCCTCACAGCGCTGGTCTTCATGGTGCTTCCAAAATTCAGATGTTTCACACAGCTTCGCAGCCTGATTAAAACTTGGATGCTGCGCACAGCTCCGCAGCATCTTCAACACTTAGACAAAATTATATTTATGAGTTGTGCTCAGCTCAGCTTTCCCTTCTTATGAAAAAGGTGTCTCCAAAACTTAGTCCCAACCTGGGCCCAACATGCCCCTAACACTTACATGTGGCTCGTCCCCGAGCCACTTGCTGCTTCGGTCATCTCACTTTGCTCTGCGACTGGTGGAACTAATTTTTCCGCGAACTCATTATATGCACCAAGCAACTGCTCCACTGCTTGTCTGGTATCCTGTTCCACTTGTTGTACTATTTCAAGCAGCACTGGAGTTATTTCTTCGCCAATATGCCCCTGTACCTACTCCTAGTTGTCACGCAGTTCCTTTAGCTTGTCTTCTATCTGCTGCGACACTGCTGTAACATCCTCCAGGAGTTGCTGTGACTGATTATCCATCTCAGTCTCTTTCTCTCTTAATGCCCGGACTTGCTTCTTCAAGCCTGATACTTCCTTATACCTGGACAACCTCTCCCTAGGTGGCAGATCCTTGAGTTCTGTGTCCAACTTCTCTAGCGTGGTCTTCTTTTCCTTTACTACGGTCTTTACCTGCAGTAGCCCCTGATCCTCTTCAAGGGCAGTGAATGCCTTTGAAACTTTTTCCAAGAGATCTTGGCACTGAGCCATGCCACTCGTTATGTTTTGTGCGGTGGCACTGACGGCTTGCTCTCTTAACTGCTGCTCAGTTAATGGCGTCTGCTTATTCATTTTTTCCTTCAACGTGGCAATATCGACCTCATAAAAAATCTCTTTATCTTGCATCTCCGACTTCAAGGATATCACCTTATCTTCAATCCTCAGAACTATGTCTGCAGGATCATCCTGGAGTTCTATACCTTCAATATCCTTCGCAACATTAGATATGGTAGTCTCCAAGTTTTGTCGACGATCCTGTTCATTTCGTAGCTGCATTTATGCACGCAACTCGAGCTTCCTGTTTTCTGCGGTGAGCTCTGCTTGTGACTTCATCGACTCTACCGTTTGTTCATGCATCTCCTCGACGATCTGCGTGTGGATGAAGTGCAAGCTTGGTAAGGGGATTTTTTCCAAGTCGAGCTCTACCCGCTCGACACGCTTCGTGTCGAGGACGATCTATTCCGCCACTGACAATGCAATAGCCAGTGAGTCCACATGGAAAATCCTTGTCTTTGACGGCAGCATTATGGCTAGCTGCGGCAGCGTTTGCTGTGAGGTTACTACCAACCTCCCTTCAGCTCCTGCTTCACGTGGCAAGGTTATGCTCTTTTGGACCTCGTCCATTTTCTTCATAAGACCTTGCAGTGCGAGCCTAGTCTTTTGCAGGTCATCCTGGATGACCTTATCCTTTTTGTCTTTGTCAACCATGAGGTCCCCCATCTGCTCTGAGACCCTTTCTGCTATCATGTCAAATTCATCTTCGTTCAGCACTGTCTCAGGTTGAGTCTTTGTGGCATTCATCTTCTTCCGCGCCTTCGTCTTCTGCTAAGTCTCCGGCTCTTTCCGCTTTCTTGTTTCTTCAACAATCGGGCGTGACAGCGGGATTGGCTCGTCTTCATCAGAATCTGTCTCAACATCCATGACTTCCACACAGAATTCGACGGGCTAGTCCTTCATGAGGGATTCGATGTCGTCCTCATACATATGGTAGTTACCCGTGAACCATTCCGGCTTCTTCATTCTCGCCTTGGGTGAGATGAAGATACATTGCATGTCTGCGCTGAAATCAAGAACATGTATTTGGACGTTATCTACTTTGTGATGCGCGGTGTATGGATAATTGCATCGCGCAGCTGAGTATAATATTGATAGAAAACCTCAATTGTCGCATGTTGTCGCTCTGCGTTGATATTTTCCTCGAGGCTGGCATACCGGAATCCTTTGGGATCATTGGTTTCTATATTGACACCCACATAGTCCCTTGGCTCCTTCCATCTGGAAAAGGCGATGAGGATGATCAGCCAATGAAGTAGAAATGTCCGCCGTTTTCCTGGGTATCATTGAGCTCGTCCAAGAACTCATTCAGAAGATATTGACACCAATTAAACTCAGTGCCTTCAGCCGCTGTGGCACCAAGTAATAATGCGCCCGCAGGAACCTCCGTAGGCCTAGCCATTCTGAGGACTTTCCCTGCGAGTAACTACGTGACAAATTTTGTCGTTCTGTCCTCAATTTGTTCTGTGGGAAAACCTATTTTCCCCTTCACCAATGCATGGCTTTTCTTCATTTTCTTGACAGCTTCTTTTTCCTTGCTCTTCCCTTGGAAGAACTACTTGGGATCTTTACCACGCTTGATGAGACTTGTTATGTGGTGGATCAAGGCAATGTTGACATCAATGTTTTTATCTAGACACATGTATCCCTGGTGGATTTGCGCCATCGGCATGCGAACCACGGCATTAACTTCCGGTGAGCGATCAAAATGTGGTAATTTGAGGAGGTTCAACAATCCTGGCTGAACTACCAGTGTCAGCCAGTTTTCGGAAACTAAGTTAAATGTTCCCTTGGCATCTTTCTTCCAGCACATGTACTGGTCAGGCTGGAACTGTGGGTACTTAGGCACGTGGGGCTCTTCCTTTTGCACGCCTAGGAAGTTAAAATCTTCCCACTTACAGTCCGGGATCTTTCCGAGCAGGTTCTTGGCAACCTCTACATGTTTTGAGATGGGTGACAATGGGATTTCATATTCAGCGCTCTTGACCAGTTTAAAGACTGGGGCATCCAACGCCCGTGGTGATATATACTATGGTGTCAACTTCAATGGTTCTTTCTGAAAGACCGACGATTTTTGCGTCGTCTGGCCCATCTTTAGAATCTTACTTCGTGGTGCAGTTATGTCTTTCCCTTTATCTTTCCCTTTGTCCTACATGATTGGAGTATGGCGAGGTGATCTACAGGATCCTTGGCCTTGTTCTGTTAAAACCTTCGTGGCAGGATTTTCATTAACTCTGCAACTCCCCCATGCTAAAAGACTCGGATTGCTTCTTCAATGATCAGCTCTTCTTCTGTATAGGAGGGTTCGGACATTCACTGGTTAGATAACGGCTTTGATAGTCAGATAATAGAAGGATATTAGCTCAGGGAATAATCGCAAGAAAATTCTAAGTGCTGAGTAACGCCCGCGAGTCCTGGAGCGGTGTTATTTATAGGTGCAGCTGAGTCCTCCCTGCGCCTTCCAACGACTAGATGAGAATTTAATGTGGTGTCCGTTGGCCAATTTGAACGACTGCTTCGGTCCCTTCCGTCGTCATCGTGTTCAGAATGGCTATCTTTCCTTAAAATGCTCGAGCGGTTCATTGCAACGGTCACATAATGACTATTTTTCCAACGGCAATATAATGGCTATATTTTCTGAGTGTTGTGCTGAGTTGTGCGGCAAGTCATCTTCGATCCTGCGCAGCTACTTCGCAGTGTGAAAATTTTTCAACTGCGTGGTTCCTTTTTATTTTCTTTCTTTTTCCCTTTTTCTTCTTCTTTTTTTTTTTTTCCTTCCTCACAGCTTCAGTAATGCTGCGTGGTACACACATTGTTCTACTTATCATACATGTATAGACTCCTTTGCCTTTCCAGTGTCCAGTTTCAACTGTACCTAACACCTGGAGATCTCTTCCTCTACTTATCATTCAGGATTCTGTGAAGCAAGGCTGTCATGATACAGCTTTAGCCTGATTCCATTTATCAAAATTGGTAGAGTATCACTAGCTAAATTGGCTAACTAGACTGCACCAGTGTTAGTAACATGTATTACAGTATATTGACCAAGCCAATGCATCTTAAATTTACCAGGAAATTTCATGAATTTGCTATCATACAGGAGGACTAGGTCACCTACCTGAAAGCACTTGTTCTTTATATGGCGGTCATGCCAATATTTCTCTCGATCTTTCTGAGCTTGCTGGTGGAAGTCAGCAATGAAGCGATCTTCCTCCAACCCAACAAGGTGTAGCAACCTTTCTTCTAATGCTGTGCGTTCTGCCATCCCTGTGAACGCAGCAATCCTTAGACTAGGGACAATGTACACCATTGGCATTATAGCTTCCTGCCCATAAGCCAACTGAAAAGGTGTATGTCTTGTCAATATCTTGCATGTAGTCTTGTATGCCTATAACACAGAAGAAACGCACAAATCCCAATCATCTCTATTTACATTGCAGACTTTAGTCAGTGCGTTATCCATTATTTTATTGAAAGCCTCAACAGTTCCATTCGCCTGTGGATGATATGGCGTACTGCGCTGATGACGAATGTGTAATTCCTCTATAAGTGCCTCAATGGTCTTGTTCAAAAAATGAGTACCTTGGTCACTCATCAAAATCTTCGAACAACCAAACCTTGACAATATTTCTTCAAAAATGAACTGTGTAGCAGTACTGGCGCTGCAGTCCTTTACTGGTTTTGCTTACGCCCATCTGGTGAGGTAATCAGTAGCAGTAATAATATACCTTTCATCGGTTCTCTTCCCCGGTGGGTTTATAGGACCCACAAAATCAATTTCCCACAAGGTCAACTATGGGTTTAATGGCATCTCATCTCTTCGTGACAGTTTTCCCGTCCTTTGACAAACATCACAGTTCTTGCAGTATTCTTTGGAATCTTTGTGGATTGTGGGCCACCATAGCCCTGTACGCAATATCTTCTGCACAGTGGCCCTTCTCGCATAGTGATCTCCCGCGATCCCTAAATGCGCGTCTTCTAGGATAAATGCTTTCTCATGATCTAGTACGCATCTGCGCAGGACTTCATCCGGGCCGAGTTTATATAATTGACCTGCAATTATAGTGAAGTCTGCGGCACGCACCACTAGATGCTTCTTCTGCTAGACTAGGCATCTAGCCCCATGATTACAAAACAAAGATTCACATAATATAAAAAGACATATGCAAATGTATAAATGTAAGAAACACAGCGGAAGAAAATTCAATTACACATCTATCATACATTCAAGATATTCATGATATTCATCAATAAATACATTGCAAAGTTAACACAAGAGAGTACTTATCTTATAACAAAGTAGTCCTGAGCAACTGGCTATGCAATTGCAACGTTCCACCCAACCATAGGCCAGTTGTGATCATCAATCTCTCAACACAACTACCACCCCCGAGCTGGACATGATCTCTACAAGGAAAAAGGGAACAGTAGACTCACACATAGCCCAAAGATACACCAAAATCAGCCAAGCCAATCTACAGCTAGGTTTATCAGGCTGCTAAGGAAATGGAAATGGAGAATTACTAAGCTAGTGAGCTCAACCACAGAGATATGGACACCCTCTGCAAGATCTATCTAGGTTGGTCCGCACAATACCTACACACCTGGCACAAGGAAGTATTCCCTCCACTCCTACACAGTCCCCCAGGCCATACCTTCCATTCTAGTGTTCTTCAAGGTGTGCATAGAAGAGAAACCATCTTTTTTTATCTTCTTGAGAGGTTACCTCCTCACTAGGTTTATCAAGCCAATTCTGGTCCACTTCCATTCCTAATTCTTACTCACCAGTTCAAACCAAAACAAGGATGCACACAACAACAAAATCACAAGTGCTGGGTATGAAGAAAAACGTGGGCAACCAAAAACGAAGTGGTAGATGGGGAATCAACCATGGGAGAGAAAAATAGTTTCCTGAAAACGTTCATGGGCATTCCAGGGGCAGAAACGGCCTCTATAAACTCCCAAAATGTGACTCCCTTTATCCCAGCGACTGTGCAATACAAAAACGAGCTCCCAGCTATGGAAAATGCAGGAAAATGATAGAAAACATGAAGGAGAAAGACCCAGCTAGCTCAGACTACGTGAGAGATAAAAGACCATGGGTGAAGAATGGATTTGGGCACAATTTCGTGGATGTTTTCTTGACCCATAAGCAAAAATACGTTTTCCCAGGTTGATGGATTTCCCATGCATGAAATTGGCTACCATACCTCTTCATTCCCAAGTCATTAACTACCTCAACCAACTCTTGGAAGAATTAAATGATTGGGTGCATAAGTCAAAATGGGTAGTAGGGGTTCATTCATTGACATTTGGCTTATAACCATTGGCTCAAGGGTTTGAATAATTTCCCTCCCTATTCCTTGTAGAATCATGCCCCCATGTCTTGTTGCATTGCATAGCCATTTGTGGCTATTTCATTAAAATCCATATTTACATGATGCCTTAATTTCTATTGTGCATGGCTAGTACAAGAGCCATATGCATCGATCTTTAATTGCCGATACATAAAATGCTAAATAAATGGTGGGGCCTTGGCCTTGAGCTCCTCACCATGATTTAATAACGATATTTACATCATTTACAATTTTAATGCAATAGGGTCAAAATAGGGATATTACATTCCCCTCCCCCTTACATTAGCACTGTCCTCAGTGCTCTTCAAAATTGAACAAAAATGGATATCCCACTCTCATGGTCCTCCAGATCCCATGTAGCCTCATCAGGACCATAGTGCTTCCATTGCACCTTTACCTATCCGATGGCTCGGTTCTGGAGCAATGTTACCTTCTTATCTAGGATGCACAATGGATCGGTTTGCAACTCTCCCTCGGGTTCCACCTGGGTCACATCCCAATTTATCACATGGTTAGGATCATGTACATATTTATTAAGCAAAGAGACATGAAAAACATTATGAGCTCTAGTGCTAGCAGGCAATGCAAGTCTATATGCAATTGGCCCTATTCTTCCAAGCACTTCAAATGGACCATAATATCTAGGTGAGAGCTTGGCACAACTCCCAAGCTTCAAGGAACTCTTCCTTGGCCTCACTCTAAGATAAACATGATCCCCAACACTGAATTCCCTATGCACTCTATGCTTATCTACATAGCTTTTCTGCCTATCCTGGGCTGCTTTTAAATTATGCCTGATCTTTGCAACCTCTTGTTCCATTTCCTTAAGTAATTATGGACCAAGTACAATTATGTTCACTAGATTGTCCCAAGTCACTGGTGTCCTACACCTTCTGCTGTACAAAGCCTCATATGGACGCATTCCCAACGATGCTTGCTACCCATTATTATATGCAAACTCTACCAAGTGTAGATAATCCTCCCACTTGGATGGTTTGTCTATTACATACATGTGAAGCATGTCTTAAAGCACCTGATTTACTCTTTCTATTTACCCATCTATTTGAGGATGGTACGCGGTACTAAAGTTCAACTACGTACCCAAATCTACAAAGATGCCCTTCCAAAAATTGGAAGTGAACTTGGTATCCCTGTCAGAAATTATTTCCTTGGGCAATCCATGTAATCTGAGAATTTCCTTCATGAAAATATTTGCAATGCCATCGGCTTTATGTGTGGACTTAACTGGTATAAAATGTGCTACCTTTCTTAACTTGTCCACTACAACCATGATGGAATCATGTTGTCTCACAGTCATTGGAAACCCTGTAATAAAATCCATGGAAATTACTTCCCATTTCCATTCTGCGATTGGAAATGGATGCAATAAACCTGCGGGGTGTTGGTGTTCAAACTTCACCTGCTGGAATTTCATGCTCCTAGAAATGTATTCAGCGGCGTCCTTCTTCATCCCTAGCCAGAAATAATATTTTCTTGCTGTAGCAATTGTTTTCTGATATCCTGAGTGACCAGAGTATGGAGCTTTATGGATTTCATCCATAACAATCCTCCTCAAATCTGCCACATTTGGAACATAGACTCTATTTTTATAAGTAAGAAGTCTGTCTCCTTTCAAATGATATCCTTCATACTTGTTTTTAAGGTCTTGCTACTGCAATTTGTCTTTTATCTCCATGTACACTTCATCCTCAACAATATGGTTAACAATCTACTACCTCAAATCTGGTTTTCAAGTACTAAGCACTGCCACATGCATTTCATGTACTTTCCTGCCGAGTGCATCAACCACCTTGTTTTCTTTCCCTTTTATGTGTTTGATTTCAAAATCAAATTCACACAAAAATTCCAACCATCTAGCTTGCCTTGCATTTAAAGTTGGTTGATCAAACAAGTATTTTAGTCCACAATGGTTTGTCCTTAGCTCAAATTTCCTTCCCATTAAGTAATGCCTCCACATCTTTAAAGCATGTACTATGGATGCAAGTTCTAAATCATGAGTAACATAGTTCTTCTCATGCTCCTTCAACTTTCTTGACTCATAACATACCACGTGGTTGTCTTGCATAAGAACTCCTCCAAGTCCTTGATTGCATGCATTGATACACACCACAAAGTCTTTTTTTAGGTTTACAATTTTTAAAATCGGTGCACTCGTAAGAAGATTCTTCAAACGTTGAAAGCTTTCCTCATATCTTGGTGTACATTCATATTTTATCTCCTTCTTTTGCAAAGAAGTGATTGAATGTGCGACCTTGGAGAATCCTTCAACGAATCTCTTATAGTACCCAGCAAGTCCCATAAAGGATCTCACATCTGTCACATTTCTTGGAGTTGGCCAGTTCATAATGGCTTCAATTTTCTCAGGGTCCACAGGTATTCCTTTGTCTGAGATAATGTGACCCAAATAATGAATTATATCTTCATAAAAGTCACATTTTCTCAACTTTGCATACAACTTATTCTCCCTTATCAATTGCAATGTCATTCTCAAATGTTCTTCATGATCTTCTTTATTCTTGGAATAGATGAGAATGTCATATAGAAAAACAAGAACAAACTTGTCCAAATACTTGCTAAAAACGCTATTCATGAGACACATGAATGTAGCTGGTGCATTTGTGAGACCAAATGGTACCACCACAAACTCATAGTGTCCATATCTTGTTCTAAAGGCTGTTGTATGAATATATTCCTCTTTGATTCTTACCTGATGGTAACCAGACCTCAAGTCAATCTTTGAAAATACCTTTGCTCCTCTAATTTGATAAAAAAGGTCATCAATTCGGGGCAATGGGTATTTGTTCTTCACAATGAACTTGTTTAGCTTCTTGTAGTCAATACATAGCCTGAGTGTTCCATATTTCATTTTCACAAATAGAACAGGTGCTCCCCACGGGGACACACTTGGCCTGATATATTTCTTTTCCAACAACTCTTGTAATTGCATTTTCAATTCTAGCAATTCTGGTGTACTCATCCTGTAGGGTGTCTTAGACACTGGTGCAGCTCCTGGCACAAGTTCAATTGTGAAATCAATGTCTCTCTTTGGAGGAAGTCCTAGAATATCATCAGGAAAACATCCGTAAATTCTTGCAATACATGATAGTCCTCCAACTTAGGAGTTTCATTTTTTGTTGCCTCCAAAATGTGGGCTGCATATAATTGTCAACCCTTTCTACAGAACTTATTTAGTTGCACAGCTGAAACTTGTCTAACAAAAATCACCTTTGAAATGCCTTTTACAACCCTTGGTTTCCTTCTTCGTCCATGCATTAAAATGTCTTATTGTACCAGTCAAGTTTAACCATTTGTGCTTCTAACCAATCCATTTCAATGAGAATATCATAGACACCCAGTAGTAAAATATTCAGATTTGCATAAGTGAATAGCCCATCCATATCTAATGAACATTTATCTACAATTTCACTAACTTTTCTCTTGATTCCAGTGGCTAGTTGAACTAACGAAGATTTACTATGCTTTAATTTCTTAAAAGCACAAATCTCAACAATTTTAGGAGTGATATAACTGTGACTAGATCCAAGATCAATCAAAATAGAAACAGATTGCTTAGCAATCTTACCTTCAACTTCAACCACAGTTGATTGATGATCCACCTGGCAGTCGTCTAATGGTGCATAGATTCTAGGGATTATCCTCGCCACTTGACCCACAATTTCAGCTCCTTGGATCTTGTGAACTTGATTTGCATTCCCATTCCTATGTGGAAAGTTTCGAAGCATGTGGTCTTCTCCACAACCCCAACATTGAAGTAGTTCTCTTGGCTCCTTTGGATCTCTTGGCTTGTCTCCCATCTTCCTAGTTTGCTTAGTCACAACCTGTGATGGCTGCCTTTGCTGATTTCTAAGATGAGGAGGTTTGAAACCTTTCTTCCTTTGGTCAAACTTATTATTTTTTTTGTCCTTCCATGCCTTATGGAAATCAGGTTTACTTTTGTTTTGATCATATCAATACTTGGCCTTCCTTATTGCCTCTTCTAGAGTTCGAAGTCTGTCAAACTCAATCTTGTCTTTATATGACTAAGGTAGCCCACTTACGAAATGCTAAAGTTTAACCTTATCATATTGAATATACCTGACATATCTCAACAGCTCCAAGAATATGTTTGCATATTCTTCCATGGTCAATTGTCCCAATTTCAGCTCATGGAACTCTTTGATCTTATCATCATAGTACCTGTCCGAGAGGTACTTCCGCTTGAAGTATTTCTTGAACTACTTCCACACAATATTTCTTTCATTGATCTTCCTGACTTGCCTGATATGATCCCACCATATAGATTCTCTTCCATTCAAGTTGAAGATGGATACCCTTGCCTTCATATTTCCAAAGTAGTCTTGGACTTGGAAACACTTTCTCATCCCAAGAATCCAAGCTTCAGCTTCTTGACTAGATTTTACCTCTCCATCAAATGTAGGAGGTTTTTCCTTCTTAAATTGCCCATGCGAACTATTCTTGTAGTGCCTCTTTCTCTTACTTCTGCGATATGAAGAGCTTGAACCTTCAATGGATTCTTCAGAGTTAGATGATCTACTAGAAGATATTTCTGGAGTACATGTTCTGTCTCTAGAAACTCTTCTTGAGCTATTGGCCCTCTTGCGGGCAAGGTAATTTTTAAGGGCGAAATTTCGCCAATTGGCTATTTTTTAGGCTTTTTTTCAAAAAATAAATTCGTTATTTGGTCATTTTTAGTCTCTAATATCACCTATATTTACATAAAATATGTATTCTTATCATAATATTCACCAAAATTTACACATTTCAGTAGTAAATTGTATGTTTCATATTTAATATTCGCCTACCTATCTATATAAATGTTTTTTTCAATCCAAAATAATTTCCTAGGATACTATACTTAAGTATAATATTAGAATCCTTAAAAAATACCCTGTTTGTGGGAATTCCTCCTTGAACTACTCCCACTCCTTTCTGGAGTTGATGTCTGATGCCCAGAGTTTATTTTCCTTTGGATGTCTGTCAAACTCTTCAGCATGGCTGCATTCGACTGATTTTGTTCTTCATGAGCTTTAATCATCCTTTCATTATCTTCTCTACAACTTTTCAACTCCACCCTTAGGCTCATCATGGTGGCTGCAACACCTGGAGGAGTCTCTTGATTTCTTCTCCCATTAGATTATGTTTCAGCATTTTCAACATGTATGTTCTCCCCCATGGAATCTGTCTCAGGTTCATAGGGATCCTATGCATCATCCATGATGTTGATTTTCTTGGCCCAACCAAGACCCAAAACTTTCCAACTGCACTATCTAGAAGGTTGCCCTGATGTAACAGTGATTCTGCAAAATGTGTTTATCAACATAATTGTTAGCTGCATTATATTCTCATAAATTCATAAATTACTTTCATGCACGTGGAAAAATATTATACTACTGTTTGTCAAATCATAGACTTTTCTCACAATCAACGACATATAAGAGGGACGACGGAGGTGATATTACCTTTGCAAATTATTCAACTTAACTTATTTAGGACTGATGTTGTAATCTGTGGTGAACAGGAATGGGTCTTCCCTTTGTAACTGTGATCAGATTTGGCCCATAGAGGTCCAATGGTATAGCTTATGGCTTTGATACCATTCTGTCACATCCCCTCCCATCATACCAGTGCTATGGAGAGAACGTGAGGCTAAGACTGGGGATCTGGCCCCATGATTACTAAATAAAGATTCACATAATATAAAAATACATATGCAAATGTATAAATGTAAGAAACACAACGGAAGTAAATTCAATTACACATCTATCATACATTCAAGATATTCATCAATAAATACATTGCAGAGTTAACACAAGAGAGTACTTATCTTATAACAAAGTAGTCCCGAGCAACTGGCTATGCAACTACAACGTTCCACCCAACCATAGGCCAGTTGTGATCATCAATCTCTCAACACAACTGCCACCCCCGAGCTAGGCATGATCTCTACAAGGAAAAAGGGAACAACAGACTCACACATAGCCCAAAAATACACCAAAATCAGCCAAGCCAATTTACAGTTGGGTTTATCAGGCTGTTAAGGCAATGGAAATGGAGAATTGCTAAGCTAGTGAGCTCAACCACAGAGATATGGACACCCTCTGCAAGCTCTATCTAGCTTGGTCCCCACAATACCTACACGCCTAGCACAAGGAAGTATTGTCTTCACTCCTACATAGTCCCTTAGGCCATACCTTCCATTCTAATGTTCTTCAAGGTGTGCATAGAAGAGAAACCATCACTTTTGATCTTCTTGAGAGATTACCTCCTCACTAGGTTTATCAAGCCAATTCTGGTCCACTTCCAATCCTAATTCTTGCTCACCAATTCAAACCAAAACAAGGATGTACACAACAACAAAATCACAAGTACTGGGTATGAAGAAAAATGTGGGCAACCAAAAACGAAGTGGTAGATGGAGAATCAACCATGGGAGAGAAAAATAGTTTCCTGAAAACGTTCATGGGCATTCCAGGGGCAGAAACGACCTCTATAAACTCCCAAAATGTGACTCCCTTTCTCCCAGCCACTGTGCAATACAAAAATGAGCTCCCAACTATGGAAAATGCAGGAAAATGGTAGAAAACATGAAGGAGAAAGACCCAGCTAGCTCAGATTGCATGAGAGGGAAAAGACCATGGGTGTATATGGCTTTGGGCACAATTTCATGGGTTTTTTCTTGCCCCATAAGCAAAAATACGTTTTCCTAGGTTGATGGATTTCCCATGCATGAAATTGGCTGCCATACCTCTTCATTCCCAAGGCATTAACTGCTTCAACCAACTCTTGGAAGAATTAAATGATTGGGTGCATAAGTCAAAATGGGTAGTTGGGGTTCATTCATTAACATTTGGCTTGTCACCATTGGCTCAAGGGTTTGAATAATTTCCCTCCCTATTCCTTGTAGAATCATGCCCCCATCTCGTGTTTCATTGCATAGCCATTTGTGGGTACTTGATTAAAATCCATATTTACATGATGTCTTAATTTCTATTGTGCATGGCTAGCACAAGAACCATATGCATCAATCTTTAATTGCCGATACATTAAATGCTAAATCAATGGCGGGGCCTTGGCCTTGATCTCTTCACCATGATTTAATAAAGATATTTACATCATTTACAATTTTAATGCAATAGGGTCAAAATCGATATATTACATCTTAATGAGAAACTCAAATGGAAATAAAAGATTTAGGTCTTACCACTTGATTTGTTGAATCTGGATCTGGAACTGGCTAGGGTTTGTCAGAGAAACCCTAAAAATCAAAAATTGGAATTTCAAACTTTTGTCTAGATAGGGAGATGCAGAAGACTGAGGCGACAAGCTGGTGTGCTCAGATTTTGAAAACTCCAAAAATTGACCCCTCAAAATTGACCTACGAGATTCGGATCTACAGCTTCTGTCAAATTCTGGTTTTTTGGTTTTTCTGGTTTTCTGGTCAAAAACCCGAACTAGGGTTTGGTAGAGCCGGGGTTCTACCCAACCAAAAACTTTGATCTTGGTCTCTAAATTTCGATTTTGATGAGGAGCATCTAGCTGTTGTCTCAGATTCCAAAAATGCCAACTTTTGCAGAAACCCTAATTTCCCGCAATAGTGACAGGCCAAAAACTAAAAGTGCTCAGAATTGAATTCTGTTTCGATAGAAAGATGCACCCTTATTAGGAGAACTAGTCTAGCCTCTTGCCTTTGATGATCTGTGGAGAGAAGCCCAAAAATTAAGAATCCCTAGCTTCCGCAGTTGCACAGTGTCGTCTTCTTAGTCCCGCTCTGACACCATGTTATAATTTTGATAATTTCATTCAAATATCATCTAGGATCACTGAGAGAATAACAAGCACAACATAACAATCACAAGAGACAATGGAGACAAAGCATTTCACTAGGGAAAACCAAGAAGGTTAAAAACCCTGCAACTTCCTCAGAGATAGAATGAGCACCAATACAAAACCCCAAAAGATAGATAGTCTCCTAGTAGCTTCTCCTCCTCCACTTTTGCGCACTCCTCCTCTCTCTCACTAGTACAAAGTGAGTGAATGAGTAAATAGAGTGGTGCAACCACTCTATTTATACTTTAACTTAACCTTCCTTTAACCCTAACTGGGTCGACTTCCTAAGGAATCCTAATAACCCTTCCACATAACTCATATAGGGCCAACCCCACCAAGGTGGTCTAATAACCCATCAAATATAAGTTACGACACTTACAATGTAACTTGCGACACTTGCAAATACAAATCACGACACTTCCAATCGGAGGAATAATACATCTTCGTTGGGGATACAATAAAGTACAAATGTGATACATACAATATACAAGTGATTATCTTCCGAAGTTACAAATACATAAACAGTAGTATCAAACATTCTATAGTCATCTAAATTTAGGTTAAAAGAGTGGTGGAATTATCATATTCATTGAGTACATTAGTGTGAAAGTCAAAAGGTTCTTATTATCTTCATTTCAAACACATTACTTGGAATTGTTGCAAAGAGTTTTTCACGTTTTGAAATAACTATTTAACAACCTTTGAAAAAGATAAATATTATTAATGCTTATGGATTCTTGGTCTTAAAGGAGTTTTTTATTTCCTTGAACGTTTTAAACACATTGAGGCCTTCTCAAAGTATTCCAAAAGTTCGTAAAAGCTCTTATACTTTTGATTTTCTCTCCACTTCTTTTGATTTTCATTTCAGAATTAGAGTTATTATAATCGAAATGGAAATTTGTCTTTTCATTTTTTGCTCATAGGTTTGCATAAGTTGAAAAGAAAAACAAAAAATATTTTTGATTTGGTGTGTTATTTTCTCTTTTGTTGGATTAGTTGAAAGAGTACTTTCGAGTCTTTTGGTTAATTTGGAGAAAGAAAGTAGGGTACTTTGTTCATTTTTTATATCGGAAAAAAAAAGACTTCTCCTTATCTTAATTAGTTTTCATCGAAAGAAAAAAAACAAAGACTTGCATTTCATATAGGTTAGTGTTGCATCTTGTTTAAATTCCAAGTCTACACTTCATGCATTCACCTAACCGTACAAGACAAAATAAAGCGGTAGCCTAGGTTAAAATTGTATAGAAACTCTTGTGCTAGGTTAGAGACATGTTCCGGTGTCTTAAAACATAGCAGCTATCATTATTTTCCTACATTGCATCCCAGGGGCTTGTAGTTCTTCCACGTACTAGTCGGTATATCGAATGGTCTTTCACGTACCTTTGGGTATATATAAAGGTACTTCACGTACTCGACAGTATATCGGAAGTCTCCTGTCATATGGTTGTGCATTAGACAACACTACTATGGATTGGAGTTCCCACGTACCTTGAGTATATCATGAGACCCCACTAGGATTCCTAAAACCATCTAAGTTAACCAGTGGTTGTCTTGGCATGGAAATACACCGATAACAACACTCAGGGAGATACTATGCATGTACTACCAATTAGTTGGGTTATACGGTCAGGGGTATGGTCCTAATCCTCCCTAGTTAGTGCTCTGAAATATTGGGTTGAGTCTAACTGTTGGAACCTGTAGTATATCGCGAGTTTCGATGCCTTGATTATCCCGTGAGGTTCCAGACTTTTTAATCCCGCTTATCACATAAGTTTGTTTGTGGTTTTAGTTTGAGTAGGACTTGAAGTGTGTTTTTCATTTTTAGAAGACTCTTAGGAGAAGTTTCACATTAGCCACCCTAGCTGAGCGACCTCTAATAAGATCCCACATAATCCTAAATTTTTCACCTGAATATCCCCTTAACTAGGAGGATAAATCGAGAGAAATCATGGATCAACCCACCACATCCGGATCACATGGAAAAGAAAATCCTAATATTGAAACAAGAGTGAACTACTCCCCTCCTATAAATCCACCTATCACTGATCCTACAGGAAATTTGTTAGTGGAACAACCTCCTCCGCATGACACATATTTTCACCACTTGCTTGTTGGTCTCCCTAGAGCTACCAATTAGATTCTTAGTCAACCCCCGAACGACCCGATTGCAACCGCGTTTGGTCCAACCACATAATTTTGGGGAACTTCCCTAGGCCATAATATTTCCGATTTTGGTTCACTTTTGATGGTGGAAAATCCATCACGTCGGTTCCATCCCCGATAGATTCCTAATGATGCATTTCTCACACCCGTTTATGATACTATCAATCGTTTACGTACGTTCAATCACTAGAATAGGCACTAGAGTTTTCCTCCGAGACCCGAGTCAAAAGTACCAGTTTCCGTACAACATTCCCCCATACATTATTTATGTTTTTCTTCACCAGGAATATCCACACCTATTATGACCACTTATGAGCTAGGCCAACCATATTTTTCATCTAGTACATCTCCAGGTCATTTGGTCAGTTCTGGACCTCACTTGACCCCAACAACTAGAGGGAAACCTTCAGCTACTATTAACTTCATAACTGGGAAACCACCTCTACCTCAAAATTTGAGCGGAGGTTATCCTCTAGTTAGTATTCAACATATGAGTATGGTTCAACCTACCATCATTGGTCAACTTATGTTTATTGGGCATACTCCAATGAGTGGGAAATTTTCAACTGGGGGGAAACTCCTAGTCAGTGGACAAAACCTAACTGAGGGGCACCTTCCAGCTAGGGGACAAAATGTGAGTAGAGGATATCCTTCACACATGAGCTATAATATGGTTGTAGGTTCACTCCCAGCCATGAGACAAACCACGTGGGAACATCAAATGGGGGGACCATCTTCTTAGACCCAACCCCCATGGGGGCATACATAGCCGGATAATAATAACATTGCTATAGGTAAAAAATATAAAGGGAATATTTTTCCTTGATTACCCTATCTTGGAAAGATGAACACCCCATGGGGGAATCATAAACGGTTCCACATACTAGACCTCCAGCTGGCGAACCACCCCCCCCCCCCCACCTGTCCTGCCTCCTCCCCCACCACCTGTCCCACCTCCACAACCTACACCCAAAGGACCCCCTTACTCCATCAATGGAACCCCTTAACCTGAAGGAGGACCCCCTTCAAGTCCACATCCTAATCTAGGAGGCCCACCTCCATATGGACAACATTTTATGGGAGGACCTTACGATTATTCGATCCATGGTCCTACTGGTACCCATATTCCTTATCAATATTACCAGTATCCACAGCCAAATTGACAATTACCATTTATTGCTATGTTACATCTACCGGATCTGTCCCATTTAACCAACGATCCCATCCAACATGGTATAAATTGGCCAACTATTCCTGTGAAGTTACCATCATACATACTGAAATTCGACGACAAAATCGGTGAGGACCCTAAGAACCATGTAATGAATTATCATTTATGGTGCTCCTCTAACTCCTTAATGGACGATTCTATCCATCTGAGGCTGTTTCAACGAACCCTCACCGGTACTGCTGTGAAGTGGTACATTGAGTTACCACCACACTCTTTCTTCGACTTTCGATCTTTAGCTATGGCCTTTTTTACTCATTTTTAACTACCAATCCGCTATGAAACTGGTACAGGTCTTTTGAAATCCCTCCGACAATCAACCTCCACTCACATTTCAGATCATATTCATGAGTGGAGATGGAGGCACCACCTCATTAAAGCTCCCATTCCCGACCAGTTACTTGTTGATTGGTTCACGAAGTATTTACTACCAATCATAGCTAAAGATGTGGCTATGGGAGGGGTCGTTATGGAAGAACAAGATATTTCATGTGCCCAGTATCTATACTTAGTCTATTCTCAATCAGGAACATTATATGACATTATTCCTAACGCCCTGCACCCTGCACATGACCCAAAAAAAAACCCTACAGGATCACACATCGATGGCATTATTGGTTCCGTTCATTTTCAACCTACTACCCAATCAGGTGGATCACAAAACCACCATAGTTCGACTCCATCCTTGCCACAAGCTGCTACCAACACTAATCGATCACCCATCCATGCTTCCACTGCGGAAATGAATTCAGTTCAATCTGCTTCACCTCAAAAATCCAATGGCAAAAATAAGAATAAAGGAAAATCCAATAAATATTCTAACCAGCAGGAGCCCAAAAATAATCCCGATGACATGAAATAAAAGTGGAAGGTCAAATATCCATGTGTACTATGTGGTGATGATCACTTCACCAAAGAATGACCACATCATGAAGAAGTGCAAAATTTTCTCAAGGGAAAACCCACACCCGCATTTTTAATGGATCCCTTCCTCACACAAAAAAAGAAAATGATTGCACAACCACCACCTCCTTCTCAAGGAGAGTAGTCCACAACCACTCATGTTCTCATGATGCGCAATGAAACATTAAACTTATCCACTAGGTCCTGCACATACAACTCTATTTCCGACAAGGAATAGAACGAAGGTAATATTGAAAAAAAATTCATATCTATGTCTCATATTCCTTCACCTCAAGGTCCTATGGTCATAAAGAAACCTTTACCAGATTAAGTATTGCGTCTACCAAAAAGGACTATTAGAAAAGCAGTTTTTAACCCTAACACCCAGGCCTTTCAAAACTACAACATTATAGAGGATCTATTCCAGGCCCCTGTGCAATGTCGATGCTAGAAGTCTTACAAAATTTCTCGAATCAGCGTAAGACCCTATTATTTGCTATAGGCACAGTATATCCTGATTCCTCCAACACCATCATGTTCAAATTAGAGTATTTCAAGCTAAGGCTTTCCCACCAACTAGCGTTTCAAATTGTTACCAATGTTTATAGGAAAAGTATCCATCGTACTGTTTTAGATGAAGGAGCCTCTACTTCCTTTATGTCACTATACTCCTGGAGAGCCATTGGCTCTCCCGAGTTGAACCGTTCCCCCACTACCTTGAAATAATTCTATGGGCATGGATTTACCCATGAGATGTTACAATCCTTAGTCGTAGATTTGGGAGTTAAGACCATTTCCATTAATGTGGAAGTCGTCTCCGCCCCATTGGATTATAATTTGTTGCTAGGTAGAAATTGATTTTATGCCATGACCACAGTCACATCATTTGTATTATGCATCGTGCAATTTCCCCACCATGGGAAAATTGTCACTGTCGACAAGTTAGATTTTTGTACACCGGACACCACTACTCATCCTACGGATAATGTCCCTCTTTTGGGCCACTCTTTGAAAATATGTGAGAGTGTGGAGTTAGGACTCTTCAAAGATTCATCTCTGATCAGATTCTTTCCAACATCAAGTCCCCCAAACCATGTTTCCACGGTGAACATGATCTCATCTATGATCCCAAACTCCTCCAACTCAACCAACCAATGGGTTGTTCCTGACCCTAATCATATGGATTTGATTGTATATGCGATTCCTCTCAGCCCCTCCGAGACCATTTATGATGCCATCCAATCAGCACCCGATTTACCAGATTTCCACTCTACAATGGCATCTACTTCAGGTTATTTTCCACCACAGTGGAACTCATCCCTATCATCACCTAATTGTCTACTCCAGACTTTCCATTATGTTGAGTTAATCATGGATATTATGAGCTTGGATGGGCCTCCATGGGAAGACATTCATCGTCGATCTTCCTTCCTTTCGCCCCTTGACATGGTAGAGAACGAAATTCATATTATTGTTTCACCATATGTATTTCTTCATCCTCAATATCCTATTCTTACCCAGGATACGGTAACCGAGGGGAATTTGACAAACATCATGCCTATCATCACTATAGACATCTCGGTCAAACCAGGCATTGTGGAAAATATTCACATAGGACAAACTTGTTCTCCCGGTGAAATCAAGACTTTTACTGCATTGTTTAAACAATTACACGATGTATTTGCTTGGAGCTAGGAGGAAATTCTTGGAATAGACCTTGCTATTGTTATGCATGAGATTCAAACATATCCCATCGCTAAACTTGTCCAGTAAAAACTTCGTCCAGTGCACCCTAGGAATACTACGGCTATTAAAGCAGAAATTGCAAAGATGTTGAAAGATGGGTATATTTATCCTATTCCCTTAACGGATTGGGGCTCCAATGTTGTCCTGGTTGCAAATAAACAGGGAATCATTAGAGTTTGCGTTGATTACAGGGATATCAATAAGTCTTTTCCAAAATACAATTACCCTACCCCATTTATTGACCAAATCATTGACAACTGTTCCGAAAGTGTCTTATTTTCACTCATGGATGGCTTTTCCAGCTATAATCAGATTGAGATCCACCCAAATGACCAACATAAAACTAATTTCATATGCCCATGGGTTACGTTCACATATCAGAAAATCCCCTTTGTCTTTAAAAGTGTTTGTGCTACATTCCAGTGAGTGATTTTGTATGCCTTCCACGATGTCAAGGATTTCGTGGAACCTTATCTCAACGATCTACCTGCTCATTCACATCGTCGTGACTTACACATTGATCATCTGACGGTTGTATTCCTCAGATGTCGATGGTACAATATCCATTTAAATCCTCATAAGTGCATATTTTTTGTAGATTCCAGACGCCTCCTAGGATTCATCATTTCTAAATATGGGATCTGCATTGATCCCCTCAAGGTAGAGGTTATTGTCACCCTACCAGCACCCACGTATATTATGGAACTTCAAAGTTTGCAAGGGAAGGAAAATTACCTGCGTCGTTTCGTGTGCAATTTTGCGGAGAAAATACATGGATACATGCAGTTGTTAAAGAAAGACATCCCATTCTTTGGGATGACTATGCCCAACAGGCCTTTAAAAATATTAAACACGCTATTACTCACGTTCCCGTGTTACAACCACCAGATTACACCAAGGATTACATCCTTTATCTTTTCACCTCTATTTCAACTATTGCTATGGTTTTAGTACAGGAAGATAGCAACGCATAGGAACATATGATCTACTACCTTAGTAAGGGTCTCATCGACTCTGAAACCCGTTATTCACATGTAGAGAAGTTATCTATGGCAGCAGTCATCGTTGTTCAAAAGTTCTATCACTATATCCTAATCCGCACTACTACCATTATTTCCGACTCTAACCCTATGTACCACATTCATACACGTCAGGTATTAGGGGTAAAATATTCACCTTGGATCATCATTCTCCAAGAATTTGATCTTCAGTTTGAGCAGGACAAATCCAAAAAGTATTTGGTATTTTTAGAGCTCATTTGTGATCTTCCCTGTATTGATCAGGAATCTGATCCCATTGACTCTCTCCTCGATGAGTCCTTATTTCTAATTAGTACTTATGACCCTTGGTATGGAGATATCACATTGTATCTCCAAACCCAATGCTTCAATCCTCACTTATATCATGATGAACGTCGTTGTATATGTCACCACTCAAAATATTACCTAATCATTGGTGATACACTCTACCGTCATGGCATTCCATTCTCCGACAGAGTTTAACTCATGAGGAGGTCGACCATGTCCTCAATGATTGCCACTTGGGGGCATGTGGCGCTCATATTTCTGGGATGGTTACAACCCAGAAAATATTACGCATTGGATACTATTGGCCATCCATTTTCAAATATTGTATGAAGGTGGTCAAGAAGTGTCCCCTTTGCAAGCTTTTTCATTAAAAAAAAGTGCTCACACCCAACCCCACTTCATCCAATTATTGTATTTATGTCATTATTGCAGTTGACTACTTTACCAAATGGGATGAGGCTATGCCTACATACAAGGAAGACAGTGAAACTTCCACACTCTTTATGTTTAATCACATCATTGAAAGATACATAGTCCCTCAATCCATCGTCACCGATCACAGATCACATTTCCAAAACAAGATGGTTGATGAACTAAGCGCTAAGCTGGGTTTTGAACATGAAAATTCAACCCCCTACTATCATCAATCAAATGGACAAGTAGAGGCCATTAACAAGGTCTTGAAAACCATGATTCAATGCATGGTGGGTACACACAAGTCAAATTGGCATGCGATGCTTTTTTCATCCCTTTGGGAATATAGGACTTCCATCAAAACCGCCACTAGTTTCACACCCTTCCAATTGGTGTATGGACTAGAGGCAGTATTTCCTATTGAGTGCAAGATTTTGTCTCTAAAACTAGCTGTTGAAATCTTACCGAACACAACTGCCGAGGAAGAATGATTCTTACACTTACAAAAACTCAACGAAACTCATTGTGATGCAGGTCTAGCTAACGAAGCACATAAGAAACACATTAAGGCCCAATACGATAAATCTGTGAAACCCCGTATCTTCAACAAGGGTGATGTGGTCCTTACTTACGACCAAAAACATGATAAGCTGGGGTCAAGAAAACTTGAGTCCATGTGGCATGGTCCATATGTATTGAAACATGTTTTGGAAAAGGGATCCTATGAATTAGTCCATTATGAGGGAATATCCCTAGGGGAGCCTCGCAATGGGATCTACCTAAAGCGGTACTATGCTTAAGTTATTTTGCATTATTACTTCGTATATATTGTACATGATGTGTGTTTTTGTTTGGTGTGACACTTTCTTTTAGTGTGTTAGGATCTTATATCGATTTGCGCTTATACCATGTTCTGAATGGATGTGCAAATGGAAACATGCTATGGATTTGCGGACGAATCTAGAAACCACACACACAACCTCACTTTGGTGGAATGGGTACTCTATTCCCCTGTTGGTGAATTGATGAGATCAGGAGGAACTTGCCTAGGTTCTGAAACCAATAATGTTGTCGAGTATCACGCGATGATTAGATTATTGACCAATGCTTTTTCCCTTGGTGTGGATCATGTCATTATCTACCTTGATTCATAGTTAGCGGTATCTTATTTGAACCATAACTATGCTATCTGTGACCCCATATTACTTCTCCTTTTTCGGCGGGTATGCCTCTTGGAAAGGTCTTTTGACTCCATTCAATACCTACATATTCCAAGAAGTATGAACGCAGTTGTCGATTCCTTAGCTAATTTTGTATTAAATTGGTACATTGCACATTCCTAAAAAAATTTATCAAATATGCATAAAACGATAGAATATGTAAACTAATCATAGTGTACAAACAAACATGCATAAGATCCAAAATTCATCATAGAAACACATGTATAAAACAGTTGGATAGTGTTTTTATATAGATGCCATGTCCGGTATAATGTTATACAAAAATTGGTACTAATACAAAAATATGAATCTCATAAGCTTTCAGTAGGTCATATCTACAAAATATGAATCCTATGGCTTTCAGTAAATCATCATACATGCATCCTATCCCTGAGGATGCTCATGAAAGCATCTAATGGCCCTATCCACTCTACGGAATAATCGACCAAATCGTTCAGAGACTCCACTTTTCATGCCCTAGTAGTGCCGAGGAAGATCATCGATAAAGACATCCGATATATCGATAGCCAACGTCTGTAGGTTCTCTTATAGCTAATCTAGTTCCTCCATTGCCTCTTGATGGACTGCTTCCATCTCTCGGACAACTCTTATCCTCTTGATCGGAGAGGAACCCGCGGGTCGGGATGGACCAATATCTGCATGAACTAGATATGACATCTTAGTACTACACACAAACAATAAAAAATTACAAAATACATAAAAAAAGAGTATCTTTCTTACCAATGTCTCCCCATTGCTCTCCTGCCAGAAGAACTACATCAAGATCCCCTCTGAAGTCAGTACCTGCATAGGCATAGTCCTCAACCATGAGGATTGTCCCGTGTAGCCACCTGAAGAAGGTTGGACCGTATCTGATCATAGGTCCACCGCCTCCATGGCGAGCCATCACCTTTGAACACCTCACAATATGTGGATCTCGTGGATCTAGATCGTCAATCTCAACATGCAGACAAAGCAGTGGGACCCTTTCCAGGAAGAAGGATACCTCGATGGAGCCATACCTGAATTGTTTCAACTCACCCCTACAAGATTTGGTCAGTGGATCTTTCAAAATCACGAGGATCCCCTCGCACCAAGTGAAAATAGTTGGAGCCATGCACCCAATGGAGTATAACATATGGGCTTTGGTGGCCTACTGAGAAATCCTGCTACCCTCCACCTGCTCAATAGTAAAAAGTACGGTTCTCAGAGGTCGGTCTCATACATGTTTTATGGGAATTTTCCCACCTAACATTTGTGTTCCTGATGTACAAAAATGTGCAATCAAACTCTCAGTAGACTAGTCACTACCCCAAGGTCTGGGTAATGATATAGGGGACCCACGTCTCCACAATATCGTTAAAAAATAGATGTCCTCCACATCCAAAGTAAGGATTTGAGTGCTTACCCTAAAAAATTGGTTATTTGGGTCCCGTAAACGAATCAAATAGTCAAGTAACTACATTTTTGTCGTCATCCCTTGGACATGAAAAAATTTAGGCAATCCACACCCCCGCAAATCATTTATGGAGTGTGGGTCATTTTACACTTGTGCATCCTCAAGTTTGTGTTTACTCTCCTTCCATTGGACCATATTAGTGGCCAAGATCTGCATAAACATCATTAAGATAAATATTAGACCCTATTCAATGCTTTGGACTTTGTCTTTTGGACCCCATTATTAATTTTGGAATCCAAACTACATCGACGCACCCTGCATGTGCTGACAATGTGCCAACGACATTATTTTCCCATAAGAGAAGCACGTCATACCCCTAGTGATGCACTTCCCGAAAGGGGAAAGCGCATCGCCCAGGGTGCACAAATTTCCCTCCAAAATGGACTCAAAAACCCAAAAAATTGCATTAAAACCAAAATTCAAACCATTGAAAAGGTAGAGGGTGATATTTAGGCTTACCTGGAACTGGCGGAAGGTTAATAGGTTGACCGAGGCTTCCGCAATCGTCGTTGAAATATCTATATCCAAAGTGGTTTTTTCACTATTCCAACTTGGTAAAAAATGAAATGGTAAAGAATTTTACTATTCACCCCTTTTATATTAAACCTTTTTAATTTTTGGTATTTTGTGGGTTTTTTACTATAGTTGACTTTATTTTTATGTTTTAAAACCTTGTAATGGAACCTAACTTGATTCCTGGAGCTTGTAGATAGTGGAAACCAGTGTTTTGACTATGTTGGCGACCATCATAGAATTTTTTGTGCTTCTTATCAAGTGTGAACAAGTCTTTGAGCATTCTTTATGCCATTATCATGCTCGTTAAAATTACGCATTAAAGGTATCATGTTGAGTCTTTGTTCCTTCTCGTGATCGTAAAAACATGAGAATAAGTCACCAATTTATATTTATCTCTTTTTTGGGCTCATAAAACTCCCACAAAAAAGGAACCCCCTTGGAGTTCTTCTTTAATCTCTTTTCAGACTCCCTAAATAAGAAAAGATTCCCAAGCGAACTTGATCCTTTTATGCTTGTAAAATTATTTGAATGGTCGTGTTTCTGGTGATAGCTTACCCCTTTTTCGGACCAATAGGACTATTTATGAAAAAATGAACACTCTAGTTAATCATGACTAGAATATTTCTCCCTCATATTGTTTTATCCCTTTTCGGATGAGGATACTAACTTTTATGAAAAAGAACCATTTGGAGTTTTCTTTTGATGGTTTCATACTCTCTAAATACGAAACATCGTCGAGTTTACCTTCTTTGGACTCGTTAAAATATTACATTGAAGGGCCCTTTTAGGGATGAACCCCTCCTATCTCAAGTTCATAAAACATGTGATATTGGACTCGTGCAAAGGATGAGCTATACTGAGCATCTCTTACCCTCCTCAAGATCTTTAATAAACAAAGAGGTACTCATCAATCATGATGGGGAATAATGGGAATATTTTGCGTTTACTTGTAATAATGGCAATACTTGTCACTCTTGAACATGGCACTTGTTTGCATTTGATTCAAACTACTTGGATCATTTGCTTATCCTCGAGTCTCACCAATTCCTTGAGTCATTTACTCCTTTGATTCATCCAAAGAATGCTTCCATCATCAGTTGCATTAGGTCTCAGTGTCAATCTCATCACGTTAATGCTGCCAAGCCATGCCATTCCATGTTCAAGAGGATTTTATCAATCGAGTCAATCTCTGCATTCATTATACCTTCTATTATGTCAGACACCTCTGAGTTTGTCTCAAACATCACTCTACAATCTGATCTACTCCAAAAAATATTGATATTGTTTCATGTCAATGATGGGGGAAGCATCATGGCCCTCCTTCGACGGGTTTATCCTTGTCGACTTCAACACATAATATGAGGATTAAACCTAGAAACCAATCAAGTACCTTGGGCCTGCATGCCTTAATAGCAGAATACCTCACTTTCAATAGTAAGTTCACATCATTGACTTCTGATTGGAAGATTCCATCGAATGTTCAACATCAACTCATTGATTCACATTCGATGGTATGTACTATGATACCTTGGGGATCATTGACATCAATGGTGATTTCCCTCGTGCTTGTCAACAATATACATTAATGACTAGTAATCAAGTGGTTTCTACCATGTTAAACTTCAAAACATTGTAATCACATGGTTAAATTCGTATTATTGTGGGTTCAGTTTGAATACCCTGAGTTAACTCATGTATCTTACCCAGGTTGTGATGGATATTTTTTGAGTCATATCAAACGAATCCACTTTTTTATTGGTAATGGATGTGTAATTATCTCATCATGGATCTATGCTTGTGTGTAGTATCCATAATTGTGTTCAGTTAGTCAATACTACCATGGATCTGCATTGTATTGGTCAGAATCCATGTTATGATTCATTTGAGACATATATATCAGAGTTTGTTTCACTACAAGATTCTTTGTTGGTCACTCCAACCGATGATCCTTGCCTCAAACCCTCATATTGCAAAGCATTTCACCCTACCCTATTTTTCTAGCTTCATGATTTGGGGGGGATTATGTTACACCAAAATATCGTCATCTTGAGTTATGTTCCTCTATATGCCCTAATTCCTAAATCACTTGGGATAATTGATTAAATGGAGAGTTGATGTTAACCTTTCAACCTTTTGTTGTCACCTTGACGCACCCTTATTGTTGGAAAGGTGTCTCAGACCTTAGGTGACGTGCTTTGTACATTGATAGAGCACGTCAGTGACACGAGTATCCCTTGCACAAAATGAGTCACCCTTCAATGACGCAATTTTCTAGCGTGCAAGTTGCATTGTTTTTGGTTAAAATGGAAAAATAGAAGCTTCGAATGACTTCCCAAACCTTTGATTGCATGGAGGATTATCCCTACATGTTAGGAAAGGTGGCACTCGATCCCCTTACCTAGTGGGATGATCCCTTAAGCTTCTCCCACAAATACTCAACCTCTCTTATCCTCTTAGGCCTATAAATATGAACCCCCTCTCCATGGTTAAGGGAGGAAGGATATAATACCTACATGCTGGTGAAATTATACTAGGATATCCCTTTCATCCAAAGCTTTGATATTTGAGGCTAAGATCATTCGGATGGAGTTACGACGTCAAAGATCGGTTGTAACTATTCTCTTTGTAATTTATGTAATTACATTAATGCAAATTCTTTCCATAAACATATTGTCATTATAGATTTTAGGATTGGCTTCTTTGACTGCTAATATAGATTGATTCATAATCATATGCTATCACTACTTGTTTGCTCCACTTGTTTCATGTTTTGCTCCACTTGTTTCAAGGGGTTGAAACAAGAAAGGAGAAAGGAGGTGCGCTCATAAGGTGAGTTATCTCTTAACTTACTTTGCAATTTGATCAATCTAGCAAATTTATCTATATTGTGTACCTATTTTGTTCTATATCTGAACCATTGAGACTAGGGAGATCTGTTTATGTCCTCATTTACGGATTGTCCATAAACAATGTACCTTCCCCACCTCCCCTCCTTCCCACTATCTCTCTCTCCCTCCCGCTCTTCCCGTGTCTTTATCTCTCTCACTCCCCCCCTCTATTCCTCACTCTCCGTACCCCCCACTCTCTTTCAGTACCTCACTCAGCCTCCCTCCCCTTTCTCTCTATCCCCCCTCCCTCCATCCCTCTCTCTCTACCCCCCTTCCCTCTCCCTCTATCTATGTGTGTGTATCATTATCTTCCTTGTCTTTTTCTCTCTCCCCCTCACTCTCTCTCCCATGCTCCCCCACTCTCTCTCCCTTTCTCACTCACTCCAACCTCCTCGCTCTCCCCTCTCTCTACCCCACCTTTTGTCCCTCCATATCTCTTTCCCTCACTCTCTTCCAAACTATTTCTCACTCTTTTCCTTCCTCCCTTTATTTCCCTATACACCTCCCCTCTCTCTCATTCTTTCTCTCTCATACAAAAAACCTCCCTCCATCCCTTCCCCTCCCTTCCTAACTCTCCCTCCCCCCACTCTCCCTCTCATCCTCCCTCCATCCATACATATTCTCTACCCCCCATATTCCTCTCTCTCCCTTCCACTCTTTGTCACCTTCTCTTTACCTCCCCCTCCATTCCCCTCCCATCCTCAATCTCCCTCCACCGCTTTCTCCCAATCACTCTTTCTCACCCTCCCTTCCTCCCTCTAGCACCATCCCTCTTTCGATGTCCATCCCCCCACCCTCCCTCTATTATAATTTTTATACTTATACTATGGTTATGTTAGATCTTCGAACAATTTATATTATTATCACAATAACCACATACAATAGGATCACTGAAATATAGACAAGAAAACCATAACAAGAGAACATACATATTTACATTGGGAAAACCCTCTCACAAGAAAAACCCATCAAAACTTCTTCATTATAGATTCATCAGAAAGTACAATGTTAATCTCATACAATAACTCGAGAACAAGATACAATAGAAACCCAAAGAAAAGATGTCTTCAATGCAACTACTCTTTCTCCCAAGTGAACTTGCATTTATGCTTCTACTCATGCGAACTTGCTTGGGTGAGATAATGCACAAATGAACTAGGCTCCACCTTATTTACACTGGTCACAAAAATGTCCTTTTTACATAATTGGGTCGACCTGAATTTCCCTAACAAGGGAATTTCATCCCATTGTTTGGGGCAGTTTACCCACTGAGCCCACTTGACTATTTTACATGATTTATTTAGGGTTTTTACATCATCAAATACAATATGAATATTTTATTAAGGAAGTAAAATAAAATACAATAAGAATATCTTTCGAAGTTACATTCTTCAACATTCCCTGTGAACAAGGAAGGTATTCTTCCAGGGCTATCATCATCATCTCTATCATTGTTGGTGCAAATTTGTACTCTGACCATTGATTTATGACATCTCTCGAATCTATACACCATAAGAAGTTACACATAGCCAACCCTTTTTCATGTTGGATGTATCCATCCTTGTAGTGCTAGCCCTCTTTCATGCTAGATGCAAACTTATACAGATCCAACCCTTTTTCATACTGGATGTAACCATCTTGTAGAGCCAATACTTTTTCATACTAGATGCATCTATACAGAGCCAGTCCTCTTTCATACTGGATGTAGCCATCTTGTAGAGCCAGTCCTTTTTCATACTGGATGCAACTCTATAGAGTCAGCCCTCTTTCATATTGGATGTAGCTATCCTGCAGAACCAATACTTTTTCATACTAGATGCAACTCTACAGAGCCAGTCCTCTTTCATACTCGATCTAGCTCTACCTGCGGTGCCAGTCCTTCTTCATACTGGATGCAACTCTACAGATCCATCCCTCTTTCATACTGGATGTAGCTCTACCTGTAGTGCCATTCATTTTTCATACTGAATCCAACTCTACAGTTCTAGTCATTTTAAATACTGGATGTAGACATCATCCCTCTTTCATGAACTGAGAAAGCCATCCCGTGGGTTCATACCAAGACCGTACATTACATTGCACACCACAGTCACCTGCGTTACCTCACCACATGTCTAGATCATTATGTAGCCTAGGAGACTCAATTACATCATATAAGCCATGACTACCTGCTACATGTCCGTGCTCATCACTCCCTCTTGATCTAGACCACCCCAAGCTTATTGTTAAATTTTCAGAATTTACTTCAATCTGATCTAGGATCTTAACTAAGAGAACAACATGTACAACAAATCTATGGCATATCAATCATGGGCACAATAATGCAAGCACACAAGAGACATAGAGTTTACTTGGGGAAAACCATAAAGGTGAAAAACCCCAATAAATTCCTCAGAGATAGATAGAGCAATGATACAACCAGAATACAAGAGATAGTCTTCTCCTAGCAGCAGAGCCTCCTCCTCCATAAGTGTGCCACTCTCCCAAGTGCGAGTGAGAGAATAGAATGTGTAAAATGAGAGAGACACACTCTCTATTTATAACCTAACTTGACTTGACCTTTACTCAACTAGGTCGGCCTCAACTTAACCACTTAACATAATGTTGACTGGGCTGACCCCCAATAGGGTGGTCTAATAACCCTTTGACCCACATGACTTATACAAGGCCGACCCCAACGAGGTGGTCTAATAACCCATCAAGTATAAGTTACGACACTTACAATATAAATGAAGACACTTCCGTATAGAGGAATAATAACATCTCTATAGGAATACAATATACATATATGTGAAATACATTCCAAAGTTACATATACATCAACACTCCCTCTTAACTAGGAAGGTATTTTTCGACACAGGTCTTCTAGCACAAGTCTTCTTCTCTGGATCATCGTCACTGGATAATCGTCATCGAGACATCATCATCGTCACTGGATAATCGTCATCGAGACATCATCATCGTCACTGCTGCTGCTATCTCAATCAATCTCTGAATCTACTCGTCATAGGAAGTTCTACAGAGCCAATCCTTTTTCATACTGGATGTAGGCCCACCACTTGCAAGTCTTCGTCATCACTGTCCATACTGTGGAATCCTCAAGACTTATTACAAGCGTCACAAAACCTCTAAAGAGCATCCCAGGCTATTACGAGCACACGGCTCTACCTATAGGATCTCCCAGGGCCATATTATATGTGACCTCACCAAAAAACCTCGCAAGAGAATCCCAGGATGTTACGAGCACACAACTCTACCTATAGGATCTCCCAGGGACATATTATATGTGGTCACCACAAAACGTGGCAAGAGCATCCCAGGCTGTTATGAGCACACAGCTCTAAATATAGTATCTCCTAAGGACAGATTATACGTGGTCACCACAAAACCTCGCAAGAGCATCCCAGGATGTTACGATCACACAACTCTACCTATAGGATCTCCCAAGGACAGATTATATGTGTTCATGGCAAAACATTGCAAGAGAATCCCGGGACTTATTACGGGCACACAGCCCAACCTATCGGATCTCCCAGGGACATATTATATGCCATAGGACAAAACCTCGAAAGAGCATCTGCCAGATATCCCAGGGCCAGATTATATGCCATAGGAAAAACCTCGAAAGACTATCTGCGGATCTCCCAGGGCCAAATTATATGTCCTCCCAGAGAAAAACCTTGAAAGAGCATTTACTAGATATCCCAGGGCCAAATTATATTCCATTGGAAAAACCTCGAAAGACTATCTGCAAATCTCCCAGGGCCAAATTATATGCTCATCTACACAACCTGATCCACGGCCATAAAGTATCAACCTGATACTCACCATACATCATCCTGATGTACACATGATCATCCTGATCATCATCACTACAACATCCTGCTGCATATCATCTAGAGCAACATCCTAAAGCTCATCATCCATGATCATCCTGATCATACAATGCATCTACCTGATGCATACCAAGTATCTACCTGATACATATCATCATACATGATCCACCTGATCATACAATGTATCCACCTGATACAAATACAAATACATGATCCACCAGATCATACATGATCTACCTGATCATACAATGTATCCACCTGACACATATACAGATACATGATCCACCTGATCATACATGATACATATCAACATACATGATCTACCTGATCATACAATGTATCCACCTGATACATATACAAATACATGGTCCAAGCATCCAACATGATGCATATACAAAATACATACAAATGATCCAACCGATCATATTCAGCATCCAACATGATGCGTACATACATAAATGATCCAACTGATCATATCCAACATCCAACATGATGCATACATACATATACATATAAATTATCCAACTGATCATATCCAGCATCATCCTGATGCATATACAGAGCAGTAACTGGAGCATCATCCTGATGCTCATCATCCAGCACTTACATCCACAGCCATGTGAAGGATCCTCCTTCCAACATGCTTGGAATGGCCTCTGCAAATGTGTCCATCACTTCTTCCTCAAAGTGTCATCAATCCAAAGAACACCAAGCCTCTCTCTAAAGTACTCGAACTTCACTCTGGCTAGTGGTTTCGTCAACACATCTGCAATCTTCTCGTCCGTCGCAATGTATAGGAGATTCACTGCTCCTCTCTGCACCATATCCCTAATATAGTGATATTTGATCTCTATGTGTTTCGACCTGTCATGAAACACTGGGTTCTCGGACAGCTTCACACAACTCTCGTTATCACAAAAGATACCAGTAGCATCCAATGGGAGATCAAATAACTCAGACAATAGCTTCCATAGCCATACTGCCTCATAACTAGCTGAACAGGCTGCAACATACTCTGCCTCAGCTGTACTCAGTGCTATGCAAGACTACTTCCTTCTAAACCAAGAGATCACACCTGATTCCATACTAAAGCAGCATCCAGATGTGCTCTTCCTATCTGCAGCACTGCTAGACCAATCTGAATCAACATAACCCTGTAGGTTAAACTTTTTATTTGCTTCATACTTGAGCCCATAATCTACTGTACCCTTCAGGTACCTCAGAACATGCTTTACAGCAACCAGGTGAACACTCCTTGGATCCATCAGGAACTCGCTCAATGTGTTCACTGCAAAGCAAATATCTGGTCTCGTGTTCGTCGGGTACATCAAGGAACAATTCATCTGACGATACATAGAGACATCAACTGGCTCAGATGAAGCATCACAAAGAAGCTTTAGATTCGATGCCATAGGTGTGGCCATGGCCTTGCAATCCATCATCCCCAACCTCTTCAGGATCTCTATTGCATACTTCCCTTGTCCAAGAAATATTCCATCTGCACTCTGCCATACCTCCATTCCAAAAACAAATAGTGCATCATCCCCAAGTTCTTCACACATATATGACTATACCATTCAAGAAGGCTGTCTTGAAATCCATCTGGTGTATCTTCTATTTCATCACTTTTATACTTCTCTATGATGTGATCTGCAACATGCTTGATCTGATAGTTCCATTTGGAAGTCACAACAGACTTCCCTTCAGCTCTTGGGACCTCATCCCAAACATAGTTCTTCATGATCGACGGATCATGGCATTCTTCCCGTATCCTGGGAACTTCAATATCTTCAATAGATAATTTTGTTGCTTGAACAAATGTTGTAGTCCTTGTTTTGTAGGTGAAGGTATACGATCTTTTCTACAAAACAAGTTAAATTGCATGATTAGAAACATCTCATAATTTTCAAACAAATTCTTACACATAAAGAAATATGTCATACAGTCATGCAATTATCTTAGCCAATGCTTCAATACAACATTTATCCATGTTCCACAACTTTCTATATGCCTTCCAATCTCTACCAGAACATTGTTAAGAGTTTGCACTACTCCCAACATGTTAGCAAAGAGGTTTCATTCTAGATAAGTAGCACTGGAATGTTGTACAGTGCCATAGGCCACTTACCCATCACATGCATATTAGTAGTATATTGTTCATTAATGCAATCATTCTAATATGCACAATACATATCCTAAGTCTAGGAACATGAGCATATACATCATTGAACAATTTTATTTAAACAAACAAATATGCAAGAAATTATAATTAAAAATACTTATCTTTGTTTGGTTGTTGGGTGGACTCCCTCTGAGTCTTTGCTTCCTTGCAGGAGCTGCTGAAGTAACTTCTTCTACACCTTTCTGTTGTGGAATGTAGAAAGATGGTCAACTCCCTCTGAATATCTGCATCCTTGCAGAAACTATTGAAGTGTGCTCCTTTTCTTTCTTGCAGGAACAACTGGAGTGTGCTCCCTCTTCATCTTTGCTTCCTGGATTACTTGTCCTTGAACTTACATCCATCCTTAATCACTATGCATGCTTATTAGTATCATCATTGTGTTATCCTTGAGGTCTCATACATAATCACACATTTATTAGTATAATCTTAATACTATCAAAACACAATAATCTTAAACATGTATAGTCATGATCATTCATAGATAATAAACATTAGTATTCAAGGTTTCAGGGAAGTCTTCTTTTACTCATGCATATTCTTATTTGATCATAGGACTCTTCTGATTAGTTAAATCATCAATGCTTAAACCCGTGATTACTCAAACCTATACCTTCATGATTCTTCTGGTTAGTCATATCATCAATTATGGTAAGAAACATAATATGCATACAGCCATGACTATTCAAACCTATGACTTCATGAATAATCATTATCAACAACACAACAGTATAAGATCCTAACACAAGGTAGAATTCTAGCTTGATATAGAAAAAACATACTTGGATTAGCATGCTAGCTAGTTATGTATAACATACCCGCATAATGTCTTCTGGTTCTCTTCAGTGACTTGTGCTAGTAACCTGCATATCTCATAGGTTAACCTTTGTAGGACCAAGTTATACATACCTCGAAAGTAGATCTTCTATGTGATCCATGACAATGAATGAATCTTTGTCTTCATGTCACCATGATCATATGTTCTTGAAGTAGAACATGATTTTTCTTTCTTAGTGTACCTTTTATGTTAGCGAACAACATAAACCGCATACAACATCACAATGCATTAGTACATTCATAAGTGACAAAATTTTAATCAATGAATGTCTTCTATTAAGGTGATACGACAAGTCTAGTAATTAATCAAGATTGTACTGTAATGATATGAAGACAAACATATGATAAAATTAACCATGAAACATACCTGTAAGCCATACCTATCAAGATTTCTTGTAATCTTCTTATGGAAGGCCTTAGCCTCATCTCCCTCTGAGACAGGAACTTCTTCACTTATGTAGGTGCCCAATCCATCTTCTTCTAGGATTAACCCAATCCACTTGATTTGCAAGAACTGGACCTGGAGCTGGATTAGGTTTTGTCAAGGAAACACCAAAAATTCAAACTTTGAATTTCAAACTTCCGAAAGGATAGAAATATGCGCCTTGATGAGCTGATCAAGTTGGTATATTCAAAAATTGAAAACTGCAAATTTTCACCCCTCGAAATTGCCTTTTAGATTTCTGGATTCACTAGGGAGGACCTTGAATTAGGGTTTGAGTTTCCCGAAGCTTCACCCAACCAAAATATTTGATTCAAATCTCTAAGCTTCAATTTCTCTGAGGCGCTTCCAGTCGTGGTCATAGATTTCCAAAATTCCAAGTTTCGCAGAAGCCCTAATTTTCCATCTTTCCGATCAAAGTCCCGAACTGGGGTTTGATCAAGCCAGGCCTTCTGCCCAACCAAAAAATCTGATCTTGGTCTCTAAATTTCGATTTTGATGAGTATCATCCAGTTGTGGTCTTCAACTAGAGAAATTCCAACTTTCTCTGAAGCCCTGAATTTCGGAAGCCATGAATGAAGGTGCTCAAAAATAATTATGTTTTGACAGAAATATGTACCCAATTGTTTCTGGTGTAACTCTGAACTTTTCAATCCACAGAGTCTTAAAAAAAAATTTGAGATAGCCTAACCTGCTATCTTTCCATCCCGACATGTTTGACCTCAATTGGATTCTCTGAGAGAGAGTTATGCCAAGTGTCACAAAGTGACCTGTTTATGGGATAATACAGGAGAGAAAACTTGTACGGAGTTTTATGTGTCACTAGTTCAACTTCTGCCTCTAGACAATTTTCCTATAATATTACAGTATGTGTACTACCTGTCGCTTTTTACGAAATTTCATTTGGAGCTTCCTAGCCCAAGTTATGACCTTTTTCCCAAGGTCACCTGATTTTGACTCAGATCTGGAAGAGGCAGAAACCCTATATTGTACAGATCATAAATCACAAAGTACAACGATTTAGAGTTTGTCCTTTGGACACAGGGTACATGGGGATCTGATATTCGACATGTAAAAGTTTTAGATCCGAAACCTTCTCCAAAATGGATTTATAGCGAAAGTGCTACGATGACTGGTTTTTTCTATATCAAGCTCTAGCATCGTAAGTGCAACAAGTGTCATACATGCCATATCATGCCTTCTTTCAGGATAGCTCTGATACCATGTTAAATTTTTAGAATTTACTTCAATCTAATCTAGGATCTTAACTGAGAGAACAACATGTACAGCAAAGCTACAGCACATCAATCGTGGACACAATAATGCAAGCACACAAGAGACACAGAGTTTACTTGGGGAAAACCATAAAGGTGAAAAACCCCAATAACTTCCTCAGAGATAGATAGAGCAATGATACAACCAGAATACAAGAGATAGTCTTCTCCTAGCATCAGAACCTCCTCCTCCACAAGTGCGCCACTCTCCCAAGTGCGAGTGAGAGAATAGAATGTGTAAAATGAGAGAGACACACTCTTTATTTATACACTAACTTGACTTGACCTTTACTCAACTAGGTCGGCCTCAACTTAACCACTTAACATAATTTTGACTGGGATGACCCCCACTAGGGTGGTTTAATAACCCTTTGACCCACATGGCCGACCCCCAATAGGGTGGTCTAATAACCCTTTGACCCACATGACTTATACAGGGCCGACCCCAACAAGGTGGTCTAATAACCCATCAAGTATAAGTTACGACACTTACAATATAAATGACGACACTTCCGTATAGAGGAATAATAACATCTCTATAGGAATAAAATATACATATATGTGAAATACATTCCGAAGTTACATATACATCAACACTTATCCCTAGAGTATTCAAACTTTACTCTCGATAGAGGTTTGGTCAACACATTAGCTATATGCTCCTCTATTTCTATATACTGGAGCCTCACTGCTCCCTTCTACACCATATCTCAGATATAGTAATACATGATCTCGATGTGCTTCAACTTGTCATGAAATTCCAGGTTCTCAGACAACTTCACACAACTCTGGTTGTCATAGAGAATACAAGTCACCTCTAACTCGAGATCAAAAAAACTTGCAAGAAAATCTCGAAGCCATACTGCCTCACAGCTTGCTGAACAAGATGCCATATACTCTGCTTCGACTGTATAGAGTGCCACACTTATTTGCTTCCTACTAAACCATGATATCATATCAGATCCAAAACTGAAGAAGCACCCTGATTTTCTCTTTGTTGGAATATTTAAGCCCATCCATTTCATTTAATACCTTAGGATATCATTATTGATCATTTTTTATTAATTCCTATGTGTTAGACTATTTAGTTATCTAAATTAGACATTATGTGGACCACAAGTATTCATTGTGTGGACCACAAGCCTCCTAGACTCACCTGGGTGCATTTATGAATATTCTGGATAATATTTCCTAGGTTTCTGGCTGATCTTATCCAATTCTGGAATAGAAAGGCGCCTTAGCTGCTTTTACTGATTTTTACCACTTTTTGGTGAAATGTGAAAGCTAGCTGACTAGTCATAACTGTCTTTTGTCCAACTAATCCTCCATGATGTTTCTTCCTTCAAAATTATGGATGTAGCATTATTTTCCATCATACAACACTATCTAATCACTAAATCAGAAATTTGTGAACCTTTGAGGTGACTTGGAAAGCACATTTGCCACCTAGAGGAGTTTTACATATTTTTAGTAAGCCTAATTTTGTGAGGATTCGAATGGCATCCTTATGCATTCGAATCTCTGATGTAATTCTATATATTTATAGCTTATTACTTGCCCAAGGTTGGTTGATGTATTATTATTCATGAGAGTAATTCTGTTTGCATCATATGTGATTGTTTTTTCAGCGTTCTTTACTAGTTGTGTGAGAGTTGTAATTTCTCGATTAGATCTTGGTGTGAACTAAATTTCACATGGTATCATAGCTATCAAGATATTATTTTCTCCATTGATTGTCTTGCAGGATCCAACCAGTCTCAACGAGGGTGCATTAATTCATCTACCGGGCGCATTCAATCACCCAGAGGGAACAACTAAGCATGTTGTGGCACACCCAAACCACTCTATAATCTATTTTAGAGCTACCATGGATCAGTCACATTAGATAATCCTCACTCCATTCAATTATTTTGACTGTAAAGCGCAAATGGAGATCATGTTGAGGAGTAAAGGCCTCTGCAGGGTGACTATGGCAACTAAAACTGAGACAACCTCAACAATTGAGAAATCAAAGTGGCACAATATAAGAGATTAAGCCTATGGTCTCCTATGCCTCACCACATCCAGGGATATTTTATTCCATCTAGATGTTCTTATAACCACACCGAATGAAGTATGGGTGAAGATCCAAGACTTGATTGGAAAGATGGGTGAATTAAGAGGCCACCAACTGCATAATGAACTTGTTTCATTGAGTCCACAGAATTTTGAGAACCTTCAATCCTTTTTCTCAAAGTTCAAGTCACTTGTTCTATAGTTGAAGCAATGTGGAATTGATAAAAAGGATGAGCAACTAATATTGGCCATTCTCTCCAAGCTTGGCCCTGATTACTCAGTCATTGTTTCAACCTTCCATGCCACAAGGAAGGTAGTTCGAAACTAGAAGAGTCCTACAGTCTCAGAATTCATGGAATCTCTTACACAAGAAAAAGACAAATTGGTATTGATGGGATCCATCAAGAATCCATCAAAAGATCATTGTTTGACTACTGGAGATTCAAGGAGTTCGAAAGGCAAGAAGAAGGGAAATTTCAAGAAACCCACTGATCAGAAGAAGGATAAACATAAATTCCATGAAGACTCCTCAAACTTCAAGAGGAATCCAAATAAAAAGAATGAGAAGGTAAAGTGTAACTATTGCAGCAGGGGCTTTCATCCTGAATGATCCTACATGAAGAAGACCATTGATCAAATGGCTCAACTCCTGGAGAAGGAAAATATTCCTCTTCTTGAAAGCGTAAGAAGGAAGGATGGAGGAAAACATTATGAAGATAAGGAGCAAGTGCATGCACTGATGGAAAGCACATCAAAGCCTACCTAATTCATCATTGATTCTGGAGCTTCAGGGCACATGGTGTCTACAAGAGACAGCTTCTCATCTCTTGATTATTCTAGTGGTCCAACCATTGTGTTGGGTGATGATTCTGAAACTTCAAGCAAAGGTAAATGCAACCTTGATTTAGATTTTGGCTCATTCACTAATGTGTTGTATGTTCCAGGACTTACTGCTAACCTTTTGTCAATATACCAGATGACTCACACTGGATCTCCTAAAAAGGTGATCTTCACACCTAATGATGTTGAAATATGTGAAATGTCAACATGCCGAATTGTTTCCTTAGGTTCTCCTAACCATATCTCAAAAATATATATATTCTCTCATTTTGTTCCATTGCCCTCACCTTCTTCTCTACTTACCCATGCCAATGAGTCAAACAAATTATGGCATGAAATATTTGGTCACCTAAACTACAAATATCTTTCCCAACTCCACGAGAAATAAATGTCCATAGGGTTGCCCAATATCAAGTTTTCTAAAGTTGTCTGTCAAAGCTGCATCCTAGGAAAGCACCCAGAGCATCAGTTTGAAAGAGACAAAACTGAGCAAACCTCAGCACCCCTGGAGCTTATTCATAGTGACATATCAGGTCCATTCCAACATGAGTCTTTTAACCATTCCAAATACATCCTCACCTTCATAGATGATTTACCTGGTACTGTTGGATCTATTTCATCAAGTTAAAGTCTGAAGTGTTCGGTCTGTTCAAGCTTTTCAAAGTCTCAGTTAAGAACTAGTTTGGTAGACATATCAAGATCCTTAGAGCTGATAATGGTTGGGAATACATCAAATCTAAGTTTCATCAATTTTGTTCCTCTTCAGGAATACAAATGCAACACACTGTTCCCTACACACCTCAAAAGAATGGTGTTGTTGAGAGGAAGAACGGATCTCTGAAGGAGATGGCCACATGCATGCTTGAGGAAAAGTCTTTAACTCCAAGAATTTGGGCTGAGGAAATAAATTGTGCCACATACATACAAAATAAAGTTCCTCACAAAGCACTAAAAGGAATCACTCCTTTTGAGGCTTGGTTTTCGCACAAACCTGATATTTCTCACTTCAGGATTTTTTGCTCCAAGGCTTGGGCTAGAATTCCATTTGAGAAGAGGAGGATTTGCAGCCCCAAATAAAACCATGTATTTTTGTTGGATATTTTTAAGACTCCAAGGGCTACACGTTTTTGAACATGACTTCTCAAAAATCCTTCATTGAAAGAAGTGTTCAATTCGAAGAAGAGTCCTCACAAAGTGTTGAAATCGGAGAACCCTCCACACCACCACCTGAAGATGTAAGTGAAATTCCTTTTGAATTTTCTGATTTTGATATTTCTGATGATGAATACCATTTTATTATAGATCCTAATTCACCAATAAGGCCAAAGTGGGCTATTAAGACTCTTCAAGAAGCTAGTGAACTATTGGGAAATCCTCAAGATACTAGGAGGCCTATATCACAATTTGAGAATGCTCTCAATGTGAATGATCCTTACTTATCTGAGTGATGTTGTTTGATGGTGGATTTTGATCCTCGTACATATGAGAAATCCTCACATTACCCAATATTCCATGCGGCTATGGATGAGGAGTTTCATTCATTGCAAAAGAATGAGACATGGGAGCTAGTCAAGCTCCCCAAGCAGAAAATTGGTAAGGTGCAAGTGGATCTTCAAGACTAAATTTGCAGCTGATGGTGCAGAAGTGAAATATAAGGCTAGGATGGTGGAAAAGGTCTTCTCCCAAGTCCATGGCCTTGGCTACAATGATACTTTTGCACCAGTTGCACAGAAGGATTCGATAAGACTAGTTCTGGAAATTTCTATAGCTAAGCGCTAGAATGTAGATCACATGGATGTCAAAAGTGCCTTCCTCCATGAAGATATTGAGGAATATATTTATATGCGGCATCCAGAAGGCTATACATCTGATCCTAACTATGTGTAAAGGTTGAATAATTCCTTATATGGGCTTAAGCAAGCCCCCACGGCTTGGTATGCCAAAATGGACAACTTTCTCTTGTCACAATATTTTGCTAGATGCAAATCTGATCTAAATGTTTACATGAAGCTGATTGATGGATCAATTCTAATTATTGTGTTATCTATTGATGACCTACTGATCACAGGTATCTCTACTGATCAAATTGCTTCATTAAAGACTACTTTGCATCAAGCTTTTTCCATGACTGACTTGGGAATTCTTAAGCAATTTTTGGGGCTTGAGATTTCTCAAACTGAGAAAGGAACTAAGGTATCTCAATCCAAATATGCATCTAAACTACTAAAGAAGTTCAATATGGCTTATTGCAAGACTTCAAAGAATCCCTTCCTTTCAGGAGTCAGACTTGAAGAAGCAAATTCTACACCATTGGTGGACAACACCTTGTATAGGCGGCTTGTTGTACTTGAATCATACTCGTCCTGATATTGCATATGCAATGACTGTGGCCTCAAGGTACATGGATCAGCCACATGAAATTCATTGGAGGAATACAAAAATAATCTTGCATTATGTGCAAGGAACCAAGTCTGATGGGATTCACTATGTTGCATATTCTAGCCTAGATATTCTTAGATTTACTGACTCAAATTGGGCTGGTGATAGCCTTGACAGAAAATCCACATCTAGATTTATTTTCATGCTTGGAGGTGGTCCTGTTTGCTGGTATAGCAAGAAACAGAGTGCAATTGCACTATCTTTAGCAGAGGCCGAGTACATAGGAGCAATAAATGCTGCTACTCAGTGTGTGTGGTTGCAGGGTATTCTTTCAGAGTTTGAGATTTCCTTTAGTACTCCCACTGTCATCTTTTGTGACAATTAGAGTGCTATAAGGGTCTCAAGTGATACAGTACAGAGACATAGGACCAAGCATATTGAGATCCATATGCAATACATCAGGAGTTTAGTGCATGACCAAATCATTGATTTGCAGTATTTCCCAATAGGTGAGCAAACTACAGACATCTTCACCAAATATTTTACTGAGAAGACTTTCCGTTATCTAAGATCACTACTTGGGATGGTTGAACATGTGGTGGAGTGAAGGATTGATCAACAATATTTCAATTTTGATTATTTCCATTTTTTAGGGGAGTTTTTTCCCATGAGGTTCTCCTTCTTTCCTTGTTTCATGGACAGTGAAGTATGTACAGGGTGACCATGTCTTGTTACTGGGACCTATTTTATTTCTGATTTTTAGCACATAAAGTCAGGATTATTGGGGGGTGTTGGAATATTTAAACCCATCCATGTCATTTAATACCTTGGAATAGCATTATTGATCATTTTTTATTTATTCCTAGGTGTTAGACTATGTAGTTAGATAAATTAGACATTGTGTGGACCACAAGTATTCATTGTGTGGAACACAAGCTTCCTAGACTCACCTGGGCGCATTTCTGAAAACTCTGGATAATATTTCCTAGGATTCTGGATGATCTTATCCAATCCTGGAATAGAAAGTCACCTTAGCTTCTTTTACGGATTTTTACCACTTTTTGGTGAAAGGTGAAAGCTAGTTGACTAGTCATAACTGTCTTTTGGCCAACTCATCCTCCATGATGTTTCTTCCTTCCAAATTCTGGATTTAGAATTATTTTCCATCATACATCACTATCTGATCACTAAATCATACCCAGGTCTTTCATCTGAAACTCAACGGAAATCTTCTTCTTCTTTTTTTCTTTGAGATTCTCATCACCCGTAAAAAAAAATCATCTACATACAATAGTAGAATCACAAGTTTCTCGTCCTCAACCTTATAGTACTAAAGGTTGGAATCCGCTATACTCTTGGTAAATCCCAAGCTCATCATAAATCCATCAATCCTATCGTACCACATCCTAGGTTCCTGTTTCAATCCATACAAGGCCTTCTTCAATATGCACACACGAGTCTACTTGTCATGTGTCTCAAATCCTTGTGGTTGCTCCACATACACTTCCACACCATTCAGAAAAGTAGTCTTCACGTCCATCTGTTGTACCTTCCATTTCATCACTATAGCTATCACAAGTATAGCTCTAATTGAAGTGTATCTTTCTACAGGAGCAACAACGTCTCATCACAATCGACCCTCTTGTTTAGAGAAACCATGAACCTTTCCTTGTACTTATGTAGTGTACTTTATTTTGTAAATTTGCTTCAACCTTCATCACTTGTTCTTTGGAACAAGTCTTATCATCCTTCTCTTGTAGGTCATAGCACACGATCTTTCTTACAAGTCCAATTTATTCATATGATTAGTAATATTTCTCTATAATGGAAACTTCTTATGCATAATGTACACACTCATGTATCCAATGCATCTTAGCCAATTCTTCAGCAGAGCACTCATCCATATCCCGTATAGATACACTAACTATCTAGATGCCTTCCATCTCTACCAGAACATACTATTAAGAGCGTGCACTAATCTTAACATGTTAGCAAATATTTTTCATCCTAGACTATCTCCATCAAGGGTTCATGGGATGTTGTGCAACAATATAGGCCACTTACCCATAACATTCACTACATGAGCCTACTGCTAGTCAATCTTAGTGATATATAAATGCATAAAAGAAAACTATATCATAGATCTACATGTAACTGTCATGAGCAATGTTGAGCCCAGAATTGGCCCCTTTTAATCATCCTCGATCACCTTTTCTTGCCCTGTCCTACACCATTTAGCATGTTAATCAGACCTGTTGTCCTCACTTTATTCCCCCAAGCTACTAAGGTATGACTGATCATTTCTCTATCTTATTAATGCTTATGATTGTGATAATTAAGGTTGTTTATCACTCAATTGTGCTAACATGTTATGATTTATGAAGGTAGTTTGAGATAAGTGGACTGCAGGAAGGTGGGGCTGAACAAGTCTTGAAAGGAGGGTTGTTCGCTGCTTAAAAAGGATCCTCGGGGCTCGGATCATCAATTAAGGCACATGGTTCCAATATAACATCCTAGGTGGAGCTGTGACATGGCAGCTGTAACAGAATGCGCTATAATTGGAGATCTTTAGTATGTCGTTGCTCGAGTATAGTTGTGATTTGGAAAGATCGCCACTCCTGGGCCAATCAACAGCTTTCTCGCACTTTTATGTCTCTACTTTTCCATGTATTGTAACAGCTAGTGTTATTTAGGGTTCCTGAAGATCAGAGATCTTCATGGCTGCCTGTTATTAGGATTGGATGTTATGATCTGTAGGTATAAATATGGGGAGCTGCCTCGACCCAGGGGTTGAACAACGAAGAATTTATTCATTGTATTAGCAGTAAAAGAAAACTATGTAATCATTCTTCTGTTAATATAAGGAGTTACCTCTGAGTTAAAGGAACCTTACGTTGTTCAGCTAGCATCTCTGTGTGAAGGCTGGGCCCATCTTCCACAGAGATTGCTGAGTTAAATTAGGACTCTTTGATTTATTGTTGTGTGATGTTTTGTTGATGCTATCTCCTTTGTACGCAGCAGTAGTAATTGTGGTGTGGATTTCCAGTATAATTAAGATTATATTTCTTTGAGATTGGCAAGTAGTACAGAGTGACAGCCGACTGAGTAAGAAACTTTATGAAATTTGTGTGACAATTGTACACAGCCTTGTTCATCTTGCAGTTAAGTTGTGATCCCATGAGCCTTTGCAATTTATCTTTCCTGTTGTGATTGTTGATTTTCATTCCTGTAATTCAATATCTTAGAGTAGCTGAACTCAATCCTTTGCAATTTACTTTCTAGATTAATATTCAGTTTATGCTTATGGTTTTCAAGAGTGATCAGATTGAAGAAGTGAGTTACTTGCTCTAGGATGTGAATAGGATTTCTTTTTATCTGCAATTGTCTTTGAATCTTATTTTATCTCTTGTTGATGCATGGTAAAAAGGAATTGAAATTATAATATTTGAAAAGCAACTGGGATTACACAGATCTTTGGGATGGACATAGTTGTTAAAGGATAAAAGTATTCAATTGTAGTGATTTGGTGTTTAAGCAAAGACTGTGCATCTATCCTTTGAAATAAAATACTTTCTCGGGTTGACAATAAATCTCGTCTGCTCTGTATGTTGGAATAATCTATCTGCATATAGGGTGCTCTACAAGCAATATCTTTCAAAATACTCAGGAATTCAAATGACAGTAAATACTTATCTTTCATGTGTTTTGTAGGCTCCCTCTTGCGCTCCAATTATTACTATATCATTAAAATTTCAAGACATAATCTTCATCACTTGAGGAATATTCCCTTGCTTTCTTCTTTACTGGTTCATCATCCTCCACAACATGAGCATGATGTCTTTTCTTGCTTCCTTTCGTCTTGGAAAAATTTCTTGAAATGTGTCACATCTCATCACAATTGTAGCATTTGACACTTGAGTAGTCTCCGGGAGGTCTTAGATTCTTATTGAATATTCTAGCCTTGTGATGGTTATATTGTTTCTTGCTTCTCTTAGTATTAGTTTCCAGAGCTTGATTATATTCTTCACCTAACTTCTCTTCTCGGGCTCCAATCCTTGTTTCTTCCTGAGTGCAAGTTTCCCAAAGTGCACTGAATTTGATAAGTTTCTTTCTAGAACATATTCCTTGAATAAATGACTCCTATGATCTTGGAAGACCATACAAGGTTTTCATTACAAGTTCTTCATACTCAACACGATCTCCAATAGTGTCCAGATGATCTTTGATATGGGATACACTTGTGAAGTAAGATTGAATGCTTTCACATCTCTTCACACCCTTGAGTTGAGTTATCAAGGTCATCTTTCTATTAATGTTCTTTCCTTCAAACAATCTCTTCAGTGCATCAAAAATATCTTTATGAATTTGCAGAGATAAGATGTGGGGGATCAAGTGATCCTTGATGGAATTAGCAATGATCCTCTAGGCCTTAATCGAGTTCTTATCGTTCTTATCATTGTCTTCATCTCCCTCTGGCTCCACAACTTATTCTTTGATATAATTTTCCAACCGATTCTCTTATAGAATGAGCATCACTCAATACTTCCAGGAATAGAAGTTATCTTTTCCTTCAAACTTATCCTCAAGATTGGTATGGTTTTTCATCTTGATAGAATGAGAACCTCAAATGGAAATAAGGATAGTAATTCTTACCAATTGAGATGCTCCAACCAAGTGCTTGCTTCAATGTGTTATGCGATATGACTTCAAGATGACCTATGGTTTGTCAGAGAAACCCTGATTTTCAATTTCAGGATCTTGAAAAACTGAATGGAGGAAAATATGCACCTCCCTAAGGCGATTTGATAAAAAGGTACTATTCTTCTGAAACTGTGGACAAAAATTCCAAAAACCTGATTCCCTAGTTTCCCGAGCAGTAGTGGTAGGCCCAAAAATCAATTTTCTCTTATCGAAATTCTTCCTCCACAAGAAAATGCACCCTCCTAGGGCGAGTTTCCTTGACCTTCTTTTTCATCCAAATTGTAGTGAAAAGCCTCCGGAAAGAGAAACCATAGTTTTCACTTCGGGAAGTTGCAGCTGCACAATGTCTTCTTTCAGGATAGCTTTGATACATGTTAGAATTTTGATACTTCCAGTATGGTTATGTTAGATCCTCAAAAAATTTATATTATTATCACAATAACCACATACAATAGGATCATTAAAATATAGAAAAGAATATCATAACAAGAGAACACAAAGATTTACCCTGGGAAAACCCTCTCACAAGAAAAACCCATCAAAACTCCTTCAGTATAGATTCATCAGAAAGTACAATGTCAATCTCGTACAATAACCTGATAACAAGATACAATAGAAACCCCAAGAAAAGATGTCTTCAATGCAACTACTCTTTCTCCCAAGTGAACTTTCCTTTCTCCTACTACTCATGTGAACCTGCTTCGGTGAGATAATGCACAAATGAGCTAAGTGCCACCCTATTTATACTGGTCACAAAACTGACCTTTTTACATAAATAGGCCGACTTGACTTTCCCTAACTGGGCCGACCTAAATGGGGCAGTTCTTCCCATTGTTTGGTGAAGACTACCCATTGTTTGGGGCAATTTACCCACTAAGACGACTTGTCTATTTTACATGATTTCTTTTAGGGTTTTTACATAATCAAATACGATGTGAATATTTCCCGAAGGAAGTACAATAAAATACAATAAGAATATCTTATGAAGTTACATTCTTCAAAACGCACTCTCTCTCTCTCTCTCTCTCTCTCTCTCTCTCTCTCTCTCTCTTACTTCGACTCTCCATCTTTCTTTCCCACCCTCCCTCACTCTCTACCCCTCGTCTCTCCCTCGCTTACTCTCTCCCCATATCCCCCCACTCCCTCTCTCTCCCTCCCTCCTGTTATGTCACTTATCCCCTCTCATACTTGATTTATACCTCTCTCTCTCTCTCTCATCCTCCCTTCCCCCCTCCCTCCCCTTATGTCCCTTTATCATCTTCCCTCCTCATCTCCCCTCTCTCTCTCTCCCTCTCCCTCTCCCCTTGTATTTACCTCTCTCACTCTCCCCCTCCTTTCCTCACTCTCCCTACCCCTCTTTCTCTCACTCTCTCACTCACCCTCCCTCCTTCCATTTCTCTCTATTCTCCCCTCCCTTCGTCCCTCCCTCTTTCCATCCCTCTCTTTCCCTCCCTCCTTAGGTCTCTCTCCCTCCCAACTCTTCATCTATCCCCACCCACCTGCTCTCTCTATCTCACTTTATGCCTCTCGTTGAGCCCTTCTCTCTTATCATTGTTTCCTCCCTCCCTCTCTTATTCTCTCTCTCACCCTCCCTCTCTATCTAACTACCCAATACTTATATTATATCTAAATTTTGTGATATCTAACTACCACCAATTGTATTATACATAATATATAATATGTATCACCCATTTAATTGTCGAGGAAAAATATATTTATTCTTTGGATATTTGTTTTTTACAAATAGTTTATGTTTTTTCCCGTGGTTTTTCAAATCAGCGAATGGTCTTTATTAATTTGTGATTATCTTCAAGAATATGTCCCTTATCAACTATATGGTTTGTCTTGTTGTGAATTTAAAATTTATTAAATTTATAAAATGTAGTAAAATATTTGTATCTTCAAATTATAAATACATAAGCTATGTAACTTTTTCATTAGTTACATATCACACATGTTATGACCTATGACCTTGACGTTATGCTCTATAACCCGTTACAATATTAATTTTTACTATTATTTTACATATGACATAATTCCTTACCAAAAAAAATACTCATGTTGATGTTTTGGCCAACTTTTTCATTTCTCAACTATTTCATAAAAAAACTATATGTTGCAGTACTAGACACCTGCCTCTACATGCTATAAAATATTCAATCCTTCGTCATTACATTAACACCCTCTCCTCACTTAGATACTTCTAAAAAAAATTAAATTGTGCTAATTCTTTTTTGAAAAATAACACTGCACTATTACTACTTGTTATCTACATGTTTACAAGTTTTCCTATATTGATTCCATCATTTAGGCACTCAAAGGTTGCACCAACAAGGACATAAACCTTATAATTTTCCAAAAAAATAAATTGCCAATGTTAGAAAAAATCATAATTGATCTATTTATGAAAATTTTCAATAAATACACGTTATATATTTAGAAATATGATTCAATTTGCTACCTTTCATCTCTTTTAATGAAACCAATATTCATTGTGCAAGTGTCTCAAAATAGCCATCAAAGATGAGGGATGCATGTTTTTTAAGTTTTATGTTGCATCTAACATGCCAAAAGTCACCATCATTAGCTTGCAATCACCCTCTAGTCCCTTTAAACCAAACCAACCCAAGAAGACAGGCCTTGGATGTTGTTGGAGGAAATTTAATGCTAAAACATCGGTAAGGAGAGATCGAGGTTTATTGGATTTCCTTCATGTTTCCTTACTCTTGCCTTTCTTTAAGGTCTGGATTCAATATCCAAAATTGACTATTGATATGTAAATGGAATATAACATAAAATCTTGGAGTCGAACCGAAACAAAGAAATCAAGTTGACATTCGCCTAATTGACTATTGCTATAACATGTTTTCATTTTATTGAAAAGATGGATTATAATATTCTTAATCAATGCAAAAATTGATCAAAAAGTTCCTACATAGTATTACAACTTTTTCATAAAAAAACAAAATTACTACATTAAGTTACTCTAAGCATCCTCTTTTCTTGCAAACTTTAGATTCTATACAACATTCATTATAACATTTCTCAAAACTAAAGGCAGTGACATCACTTATGTCAATACCATTGTTACACCCAAAAAGGTACTTGATTGTCCATCATAAGTTACCAAAGAATAACTAGATCCTATGAATTTTTTCCCATATTGTTGCATTGACCATTCTGATCCTCTAGAATAATCCAAACACCATGAGCTAAATAAATACCTTCCTTGGATTAGCTATCAACAATTTGATTCCTTATTCTTGATACACTTCCAACCAGCTTATTACATCACCCTGCTATAAGAGGCCAAATCATTTTCTTCAAAAGTTGTATCATTGTGTTTTGAATGAACTAGTAACAACAACATCCCATATATTATCAACTATAAAAATATATTTTATCTCTACCTTGGGATCATTTCTTTATAGTAGATCAACTTTAACTTATTATAGGGGTTCTTACACTTCATGTTATCTTTTTATGTAGTTATACTATGTTATTAATATACTAATACTCAATATTTTTTAAATTGCTTTTATTTTCATCTTAATATTTTTTCATTCTAGTTTATAAATGTTCTAAAGATGACAAAACCTATCATAACTCGGTTGTCAATCTGACAATGAGGACAACCATCATTGATTGTTTTCTACAAATGCGTGTTGACACATCATCCTTATTCAAGGAAAACCACACCACCTAAAATAACTTTCTAGTGATCCATAAGAGGTAGACTTTTGTTCCTTCCAAATAAATCCAGGTCTTGGGTTGTTAACCTAATTTTTTTCATTTGAGGAAGACAAGCTCTTAGATAATCGAAAATAATTTTAGTTTATAAGTGTTATTCACCACTTTTTTTTGTTTTATATCTAAACCTTTTTAATTTTAGTTTATAAATGATATATACATGATATGCCAAACCCTATTTATATCTAAACCTTTTTAATTTTATTCTCAACATCATAGTATGCATATTATTTATGAAATGTAATTAAGTTTAAACATCATAGTATGCATATTATTTATGAAATGTAATTAAGTTTAAACATCATAGTATGCATATTATTTATGAAATGTAATTAAGTTTAATGGAGCATAGATTTATGTGATAATTTATCTGCTTATTAGATTGTGACTATCCAAATAATTTAATCCAAAGCATTTCAAATGAATTTTTTTGTTCATCAATAAAAATCATGATAACATTATTCCAAACACCTTAAAAACATTAACTAGCAATTGCACTTGATGACGTAAAAAGTATGTTGTAATAAAGGAGATAGGAGGAAGTGATATAGTTATAAGAGAACTTGAGAAGTGGAAAACATGGAGTTATTAACAAATTAGAAATTTCAATACTTTTGAGAATGTAAATTCAATTAGGATAGAAACATTTTAATGAGATCCAAGTGGAAGCAAGAATGCTAAAATGTCGTGTTGATATCTCTTTGGCAACTGATGCATTTTTTCGTTTTTGATGATGGTTAATGTTTTTGTTTAGTTTCTTAGCCTGGATGGCATTTTTGTATTTTGATCCGAGGAAAATTTGATTTTCACTCGACACTTACCTTGTGAAACGTGCATTTGTAGGAGATTTTCTCATATATTTCAATCATTTTTAATTGCATTTTATTTATTGCCATCAAAACGATTCTCATGGTGGATTTCTCTCTTCCGACAATGAGAAATGAAGGGAAAAGTATAGTGGGATTGTTGATGCACCGCATCCCTCTCATAGTGACAAGACTGAAATTCGTTTTTCACACAGTGAAGCTACCAATGATTACAGTGAAGCTACCAATGATTGTTGAGGTTTTTAGATATGTTCGAAGCTACCAATGATTACAGTGAAGCTGCCATCATCGACACATGCATATCGCGCAAATACTGAAGCGCAAATATGCGATTTTTTTATTGCAAATGATTGATCCAAAAAATATTAAGTGGAGACTTGACAACATCTACTACCACTCTTTGAGGTTTCACTGGTTACAGTACACTTAGTGAGTGAATATATAACTAATAGAATGCATTTTCCATTGCAATATTTGAGGAAAAATATTGCATTTTAAACTATAATTGGAAAATTAGATAGTTTTTTTACAATTGCTACTAGATGTATAGAGTTTGCATATGCAAACATGATATTTTCGAAAGAATACATGCATAGCTTTGGTGTTTTTCTTTTGAAAATTATAATAGGAAAATTTCCCACAAGTGGGCTTTCAAGGAGATTCAATTTGCTTGCAGAATTAGCAAAATAGGGTTTGGATGATCAATTCATCATGAATGCGGAAAACGTCTTAAGGTGTAACCAGAAACACGCCACATCAAACCACCCCAATTGTCGAAAGTGACATCAAACCACAACCACCATCTCAACTATTGAGATTTCATGATAGATAATCAATATTAATTCATGGCTCTCACAACATTACCGATTCTTCATAACGAAAGGTAACGCTTGTTGTAGTGCATGATTTCCAAGTGGGTGGACAGGATGTGATTCATGTCCCCACTACCTTTGTTAGTTCGAGGCTCTCCCCATGTTGTCGATTCTTCATGATGGAAGAGAAACATATGTTGTATTGCATGCTTTACAAGTGGATGGACATGATTTCCAAGTGGAAGATTGCACCAATCCTCTATGTTTTCTCATCTCGGGTGTTCTCATCCAATACCCCTTTGGCATAGCAAACATAGGTTTTTGCCACCGCCATTTCCAGGTCAGATGCAATACTGATTTTTCTTATATTGTTGTTCTCAACATCAAAGGCTGCAATTATAGTGTAAGAATGACTAGGCAATTAATATATTTTTTTCAACTATTGTAAGCATTATTACATGTTGTTGTGCATGAAACATTCTTGTTTTTGGAAATTATGGAGTGGTGTGCCCACAATTATGATGTTGATCATAGGTGTGTCAAATATTTCTCTTAAAACCTAGTCTTGGTCCCTATTTCTCTGAGTTAGGAGAAAGTAGTTAATTAATAATGAAATAGAAGTCAAATAATTATTTTCTTATATTTATCAGTTTATTATATATGGATTCAAAAATAATGAAAAATAGATCAATTGTTTTTGTTGATTCAACAATTGAAGTAGAACAAAAGTGAGTGTGAGTAGACTTTGCACCTACACATAGTGTTACAGGATTTGCTACACTTTGATGCTTCCTTGCACTAGTTCCAACTTCTCACAATCTTGCCTAGCAATATTTGAGGCACTAGTACTAGTAACTAAGCTAGAAGCATCAAAGCAAGCATCATAAGCATCACTAGATTTCGAAATGTTGTTTATTTTGAAAATTCTATTGAATAAGCAAGTGACTTAGTCAATCCATCGACAACACTAATGGAAGTAGTTTAAGCACTATAATTGTAATGTTCTCATACCCTTATATGGCTTGTAGGAGGGGACATCAACTGGACCAGTGCCTCAAAAATTTTCCCATAAACCATAATTACGAATTCTTAGAACTAAAATGCATGTGCAACATAGAAATAAAATTGATCCACACACACATAACATGCAAGTTACATGCATAATTGTCACATGAACATAAATAAAATCATTGCACATCAAATACACAAGAATACTTATCTGTAAACAAAGAAGATCCAGCAACTGGCTACGTAAGAGCGCTTTTCCACCCAACCATAGGAACTTTGTCCAACATATACCCTTTTTGTTGAGAGGCCACCCCCAAGCTGGGATATGAGGCCCCCAGGGCGAAGGAAACACCTACAGGATTCTATATCTCAACCCACAACCCATTCTTCTCACTGTGCTTAGCCAAAAAGCTCAACGAGAGCTCTATGGGGGTCTTACTAAGCCATCACAACCATGTCACTCCTTCCAAATTCCCCACACAACATAAGGAAGGAATTTCCCTTCACTAATCCAGAGTTCCCTCAGGAAATCCAACCCTTACAGTGCTTACTACTGTGTGCTGTAAGAGTCCAACCTGTTGTATGCTAATGGAGAACCTCCTGCAGCATTAATTCATGGCTTGTCAAGCATCCAAAAGTAGTAGAACTCAATGGGTAAGGGTTCCTAGCTTTCCCAACCTCAATGCTCACCTACAACCATCTATTTTCCTTCCAAAATGCAGCTCTATCTTCAAATTCAATTTTTTGGGTTAAACACAATCTAGTAGTGGACATGAACAACAATGGAAAACTCTGTGTAGTGTAGCATCATGCATGACATAATGAGAGAATGATCAAAAGAGTGTTGAATCCAAGGATATGAGGTAAGGTGAAAAGATAATTGACATAGCTTCTGAACATAGAGAATAGGACCACTGACAACTGACATAACTGTCACAGCCCCTATGCTTAATTAACTACATGAAATGACTTTACCCACTAACCTCACACATGTATTCAATGATTGGGTTTAGTATTCAAGAGATGGTAATTGGCTTATTTAAGGCACGTGGTAGATTTGGATGATTTCTAAGGTTGACACATGGAAACATAGGATTTGGTTTCCCCATAGGCCCCCTTCCTCTTCCCCTCCGGTGGAATCATAGCCCCTCTAGTGCTCTTTACACAACCATCTTGGACCATTTTATTAATTTTCAACATAATATTTACATACATTTCGGATTGGCATGACAAGCCAATCATGTGGTCAAAATAAAATATATACATCATACATGCCTATCCATTCACTAGTTGGGCCTTGGCCTTGAGATCCACACTAGGAATACATACTATCATATTTACATCATTTACAAAAAATTTATTAAATACATTCCAAGTCAAAATTGGGGGTATTACAGTCCCCTCCCCCTTGGAATAACACTGTCCTCGGTCTTTTCTCAAAATCAAAACAAAAATGGATATGCCTCCCTCATGGCATCCTCCAACTCTCACGTAGCCTCATCGGGACCGAAGTGCTTCCATTTCACGTTTACCTATCCGATGGCTCTATTCCAAAGCAATGTTACCTTCCTATCTAGGATGCATAGTGGATCGGTTTGGAACTCTCCCTCGGGTTCCACCTGGATCACATCCCAATCAATCACATGGTTAGGATCATGTACATATTTCTTAAGCAAAGAAACATGAAAAACATTATGAGATTTAGTGTTAGCGGGAAATGCAATTCTATATGCAACTGGCCCTATTCTTTCAAGCACTTCAAATGGCCCACAATATCTTCGAGATAGATTGGCACAATGTCCAATCTTCAAGGAACTCTTCCTTGGCCTCACTCTAAGGTAAACATGATCCCCAACACTGAATTCTATATGCATTCTATTCTTATCTACATCGATTTTCTGCCTATCTTGGGTTTCCTTTAAATTTTGCCTAATTTTTGCAACCTTTTGTTCCATTTCCTGAAGAAAATCTCGCCCAATAACAATTCTATTCATTGGATTATCCCATGTCACTAGTGTCCTGCACTTTCTTCCATATAAAACATCCAATGGACTCATGCCTAATGAAGCTTGTTGCTCATTGTTATATGCAAACTCTACCAAGTGTACATAATCTTCCCACTTCAATGGTTTGTCCATCACATACATGTGAAGCATGTCCTCAAGCACCTAATTTACTCTTTCAATTTTTCCATCTGTTTGTGTATGATAGAAAGTACTAAAATCCAGTTGTGTTCCCAATTATGCAAAATGAATTTTCCATAAATTTGAAGTAAATTTGGTATCCCCGTCTGAAATTATTGCCTTGGTTAATCCATGCAATCTAAAAATTTCCTCCATAAAAATCTTTTCAATGGTATCCACTTTATAGATGGATTTAACTGGAACAAAGTGTGCTAATGTTGACAATTTATCCACTACAACCATGACATAATCATGTTGTTTCACAGTCATTGGAAAACCCATAGTAAAATCCATGGAAATTACTACCCATTTCCATTCCGGAATTGGAAAAGGATGCAACAAACCTGCTGGGTATTGATGCTCAACTTTCACTTATTGACACTTCATGCATTTTGAAATATATTCGGCAATATCCTTTTTCATCCCTGGCAAAAAATATTGCTTCCTAGTTGTAGCAATTGTTTTATGATATCATGGGTGAGCAAAATATGGCATTTTATGTATTTGATCCATAATAATTCTCCTCAAGTCAGCCACATTTGGAATATAAATTATGTTTTTATAAAGAAGAAGCCCATTCTCTTCCAAATGATACCCTTCATACCTCTTTTAAAAATTCTTCTTCTATAATTTTCTTTTATTTGTACATACAATTCATTTGCAGGAAGAGAATTAATAACATGTTGTCTTAAATCTTATTGCCATGTTGTGATGGATGCCACATGCATTTGATGCACCTTTCTGGCAAATGCCTCAGCCACTTTATTTTCTTTTCATTTTATGTGTTTGATCTCAAAATCAAACTCACATAAAATTCCATCCATCTAGCTTGCCTTACAATTAATGTTGGCTGTTCAAATAATTATTTCAGACCACAATGGTCTGTCCTCAATTTAAATTTTCTTCCTGATAGATAATGTCTCCACAGTTTTAAGGCATGAACTATGCCTGCAAGTTCTAAATCATGTGTGGCATAATTTTTTTCATGCTCCTTCAATTTTCTAGATTAATAACACACCACATGATTTTCTTGCATGAGAACTCCTCCAAGTCCTTGTTTACATGCATCTGTACAAACAACAATTTTTTTTTTGGGCCTGCAATTTTTATAATTGGAGCACTTGTGAGAAGCTTCTTCAACAACTGGAACCTTTCCTCACATTTCTGGGTCCACTCAAATTTTTTTCCGTTCTTTTGCAAGGAAGTGATTGGGTGTGCAACCTTGGAGAATCCCTCAATGAGCCTTATGTAGTAACCAGCAATACCCATAAAACATCTCACACCTGTCACATTCTTTGGAGTTGTCCAATTCATAATGGATTCAATATTTTCTGGATCCACTAATATTCCTTCATTTGAAATAATGTGACCCAAATAATAAATTATGATTTTGTAAAATTCACATTTGCTCAACTTTGCATACAACTTATGATCCCTTAACAATTGTAAATCCATTCTCAAATGTTCTTCATGCTCCTCTTCATTCTTAGAATAAATAAGAATGTCATCTAGAAAAACAAGAAAAAACATGTCCACATATTTTTGGAAAATTCTATTCATGAGACACATGAAGGTAGTTGGTGCATTAGTGAGACCAAATGGCACCACTACAAATTCATAGTGCCCATACCTTGTTTTAAAGGTTGTCTTGTGAATATATTCTTTATTAATATTTACTTGATGGTAGCCAAACCTCAAGTCAATCCTTGAAAATACCTTTGCCCCTCTCATTTGTTCAAAATTATCAACAATTTGAGGCAATGGGTACTTGTTCTTCACTGTCAATATATTTAGCTTGCTGTAATTAATGCATAACTTGAGTGTACCATATTTCTTTTTCATAAATAATACATGTGCTCCCCATGGAGACACACTTGGCCTTATGCATTTCTTTTCCAATGATTAATGCAATTGCATTTTCAGTTCCAATAGTTCTGGTGTGCTCATTCAGTAAGGTGTCTTAGACACAGGTGCAAATTCTGGCACAAGATCAATTGTGAAATCAATGTCCCTATTGGAAGGTAGTCCTGGAACTTCCTCAGGAAACACATCCTTGAATTCTTGTAGCACATGATAATCCTCAAATTTTGGAATTTCATTTTTTTATTTGTCCAATATATGGGCTGCATACAATTGAAAACCTTTTCTACAAAACTTCTTTAGTTGCATGGCTGAAATATGCCTAGCATAAATTTTCTTTGGAGTTCCTTTTACATCCCTTGGGTTTCCTTCATCATCAATGCACTCAAAAATTTTGTTGTGGGAATCAATTTTAACTCTATGTGCTTCCAGCCAGTCCATTCCAATGATAATGTCATATGAACCAAGTGGTAAAATATTTAGATCTGCACAAGTGGATAGTCCACTCATTTCTAATGGACATTTCTCCACCATTTCACTATCTTTTCTCTTGGTTCCTATGGCTAGTTGAACCAACCATGACTTACTATGCTTGGTTCTCTTAAAAGCACAAATCTCGACAATTTTAGGACTAATGTCACTGTGATTAGATCTACAATCAATCAAGATAGAAATAGTTTACTTGACAATATTACCTTCAACCTCAACCACAGTTGATTGATGATCTGCCTGGTGGTCCTCTAGTGCAACATAAATCCTAGGAACAGTCCTTGCCACTTGACCCACTGTTTCAGCTTCTTGAATGTTGCGAACTTGCTTTGCACTACCATTCCTATGTGGACAATTTCTAAGCAAATGGTCCTCTCCACATCCCCAAAATTGAAGTTTCAGCTCTCTTGGCTTGTCTCTCATCATCGTAGTTGGCTTTGTCACGACTTGTGGTGGTTTCCTTGGTTGATTTCTAAAATAAGGAGGCTTGAACCTCTTCTTCCTTTTCTCAAACTTCTCATTCTTCGTCCTTCCATGCCTTATGGAAATATGGCTTGCTTTTATCTTGATCATAGAAATATGTATCCCTTCTTACGTTCTCATCTAGAGTGTGAGGCTCATCAAACTCAATTCCATCTTTGTAGGATTGAGGAAACCCACTTAGAAAAAGCTGAATTTTGACGTATTTTTTCCATCATAGTAACTATCATATAGGTAATTTTGCTTGAAGTATTTCTTGAATTGCTTCCACACTATCTTTCTTTCATTGATATTCTTCACTTGCCTATGGTGATCCCACCATATAGATTCTTTCCCATTCAAATTGAAGATAGCCACTCTTGCTTTCATGTTACGAGAGTAGTCTTGGACCTGGGAATACTTCCTCATCCGAAGAATCCAAGCCTCAACTTCATAACCATATTTTATCTCACCATCAAAGGTAGGAGGTTTGGCCTTCCTAAATTCTTCATGTGAGCTATTTTTTGAAGACCTCTTCCTCTTCTTCCTATGATATGAACAACTTGATACTTCAATGGAATCTTTAGAGTCGTATGATTCACTAGAATATATTTCTGGAGTGTATGATCTACTTCTAGAAACTCTTCTTGAACTATGGGACCTCTTGTGAGAATGCATTCTTGAGCTACTCCCACTCTTCTCCTATTTTTCAGAGTGATGTCCAGATTTAATCTTCCTATGAATGTGTTTAAGACATTGAAGCATAGTTGCATTCAATTGATTCTTCTCTACTTGAGCTCTAATCAACCTCTCATTGTCTTCTCTATGTTAGTTTTTCAAAATTTACTTCAATATAATCTAGGATCTTAGCTCAGAGAACAACATGTACAACATATCAATCATGGACAATAATGCAAGCACACAATAGACACAGAGTTTACTTGGGGAAAACCATAAAGATGAAAAACCCCAATAACTTCTTCAGAGATAGATAGAGCAATGACACAACCCAAGCATAAGAGATAGACATCTCCTAGCAGTAGCTTCTCCTCCTCCACAAGTGCGCCACTCTCCAAAGAGAGTGAGAGAGAATAGAATGATCAAATAGAGTGCCTCCCGCACTCTATTTATACTTGACTTGACTTGCCTAATAACCTTTACTAGGTCGACCTTAACTTAACCACATAACATAATGCTAAGTGGGATGACCCCCAATAGGGTGGTCTAATAACTCTTTGACCCACATGGCCGACCCCCAATAGGGTGGTCTAATAACCCTTTGACCCACATGACTTATATAGGGCCGACCCCAACAAGGTGGTCTAATAACCCATCAAGTATAAGTTACGACACTTACAATATAAATGATGACACTTCCGTATAGAGGAATAATAACATCTCTATAGGAATACAAACACTTACGTATAGATGAATAATAACATCTCTATAGAAATACAATATACATATATGTGAAATACATTCCAAAGTTACATATATATCAACACTCCCTCTTAAATAGGAAGGTATTTCTCGACACAAGTCTTCTAGCACAAGTCTTCTTCTCTAGATCATCGTCTTCGAATCATCGTCATCATCACTGCTGCTACTATCTCAATCAATCTCTGAATCTACTCATCATAGGAAGTTCTATAGAGCCAGTCATTTTTCATACTGGATGTAGGTGCACCACCTACAGGTCTTCATCATCACTGGCCATACTATGGAATCCTCAGGATTTATTACGTGCATCACAAAACCTCGCAAGAGAATCCCATGACTTATTACGGGCACACAACCCAACCTATCGGATCTCCCAGGGGGCTATTGCATGTGACCCCACCACAAAACCTTGAAAGAGAATCCTAGGACTGATTACGAGCACACAGCTCAACCTATTAGATCTCCCGGGGCACTATTATATGTGGTCACTACAAAAACTCGCAAGAGCATCCCAGGACTTATTACGGGAACACATCCCAACCGATTGGATCTCCCAGGGCGATATTACATGTCGTCATGGCAAAACCTCGAAAGAGCATCCCAGGAATTATTACAGGAACACATCCCAACCTATCGGATCTCCCAGGGCGTTATTATATTCCATAGGACAAAACCTCGAAAGAGTGTTTTCCAAATCTCCCAGGGAGCTATTATATGCCAGCGGAAAAACCTATCAAGAGAATCTAAAAACCTCCCAGGGCGCTATTATATGTCCTCCCAAAGAAAAACCTCGAAAGAGAATTTTCCAGATCTCCCAGGGAACTATTATATGCCAGCGGCAAAACCTAGCAAGAGAATCTGCAAACCTCCCAGGGCGCTATTACATGTTTATGTGCACAACCTATCCATGGCCACAGAGTATCAACCTAATACTCACCATACATCATCCTGATGTACACATGATCATCATCCTGACGCATGTCATTTGGAGCAACATCCTAAAGCTCATCATCCATGATCATCCTGATCATACAATGCATCCACCTGATGCATACACAGTATCTTCCTGATACATATCATCATACATGATCTACATGATCATACAATGTATCCACCTAATACATCTACAAATACATACACATGATCCAACTGATCATATCCAGCATCCAACATGATGCATACATACATATAAATGATCCAACTAATCATATCCAACATCCAACATGATGCGTACATACATATAAATGATCCAACTGATCATATCCAGCATCCAACATGATGCATACATACATATAAATGATCCAACTGATCATATCCAGCATCCAACATGATGCATACATACATATAAATGATCCAACTGATCATATCCAGCATCCAACATGATGAATACATACATATAAATGATCCAACTGATCATATCCAGCATCCAACATGATGCATATACAGAGCAGTAACTGGAGCATCGTCCTGATGCTCATCATCCAATGCTTACATCCATAGCCATGTGAAGGATCCTCCTTCCACCATTCTTGGAATGGCTTCAGCAAATGTCTCCATCACTTCTTCCTTGAAGTGTCGTCAATCTGAAGAACACCAAGCCTCCCTCTGAAGTATTCGAACTTCACTCTGGCTAGTGGTTTCGTCAGCACATCTGCAATCTGCTCGTCCATTGCAACATACAGGAGCTTCACTGCTCCTCTCTGCACCATATCGTTAATATAGTGATAGTTGATCTCAATGTGCTTCGACCTGTCGTGGAACACTGGGTTCTCAGATAGCTTCACACAACTCTGGTTATCACAAAAGATACTAGTAGCCTCCAACGGGAGATCAAATAACTCAGACAGTAGCTTTCGGAGCCATACTGTCTCGCAACTAGCCGAACAAGCTGCAACATACTCTGCTTCGGTTGTACTCAGTGGTACGCAGGACTGCTTCCTGCTAAACCAAGAGATCACACCTGATCCCATACTGAAGCAATACCCAGATGTGCTCTTCCTATCTACAACACTACCCAATCTGAATCAACATAACCCTGCAGGTTAAAATTTTGATTCACATCATACTTGAGCCCATAATCAACTGTACCCTTCAGGTACCTCAGAATATGCTTTACAGAAACCAGGTGAACACCTCTGGGATCCGTCAGGAACTAGGTCAATGTGTTCATCGCAAAGAAAATATCTGGTCTCGTGTTTGTCAGGTACATCAAGGACCCAATCATCTGACGAAACACTGTGACATCAACCAGATCAGATGAAGCATCACACAGAAGCTTCAGGCTCGATGCCATAGGTGTGTCCATGGCCTTGCAATCCATCATCCCGAACCTATTCAGGATCTCTACCGCATACTTCCCTTGTCCAAGGAAGATTCCATCTGCACTCTGCCACACCTCCATACCAAGAAAGTAGTGCATCATACCCAAGTCCTTCATCTCAAACTCGGCAGCAAGCTTCCTCTTCGTGTCGGCAATCAATATATCCTCGCCTGTTACAAACAGGTCATAAACATACAATAGTAGTATCACTGGATTTCCTTCCTCAACCTTGTAGTAAAGGTTGGAATCCGCTTTACTTTTTATAAAGCCCAAACTGGATAGAAAGATGTCTATCCTACCATACCAAGTTCTGCACATATATGACTTCCCGTCATGTGTCTCAAAACCAAGTGGCTACTCCACATACACTTCCTCTTCGACTACACCATTCAAGAAATTTGTCTTGACATCCATCTAGTGTATCTTCCATTTCATCACTGCAGCAAGGGCAAGTACTGATCTGATGGAAGTGTTCCTGGCTACAGGTGCAAAAGTATCTTCATAGTTAATCCCTTTTTCTGGGAGAAGCCATGAGCTACAAACCTCGCTTTGTATTTTTCTATGCTACCATCTGCAGCATGCTTGATCTTATAGATCCACTTGGAAGTCACAACAGACTTCCCTTTAGGTCTTAGGACCACATCCCAAACATGATTGATCGGTACTTTTCGACCATGGCATCCTTTTACTATATCCCGTATCCCGGGAACTTCAGATTCTTCAATATCTTCAATAGATAACTTTGTTGCTGAACAAATGTTGTAATCCTTCTTTTGTAGGTGATGGTATACGATCTTTCCTACAAAACAAGTTAAATTGCATGATTAGAAACATCTCATAGTTTTTAGAACAAATTCTTACACCTAAAAAAATATGTCATACAATCATGCAATTATTTTAGCCAATGCTTCAATACAACATTCATCCATATCCGGTAACTTTCTAGATGCCTTCCAATCTCTACCAGAACATTGTTAAGAGTTTTGCACTACTCTCAACATGTCAGCAAAGAGGTTTCATTCTAGATAATTAGCAATGGAATGTTGTACAGTGCCATAGGCCACTTAATGAAGTATGGGTGAAGCTCCAAGACTTGATTGGAAAGACGGGTGAATTAAGAGGCTACCAACTACATAATGAACTTGTTTCATTGAGTCCACAGAATTTTGAGAACCTTCAATCCTTTTTCTCAAAGTTCAAGTCACTTGTTCTATAGTTGAAGCAATGTGGAATTGATAAAAAGGATGAGCAACTAATATTGGCCATTCTCTCCAAGCTTGGCCCTGATTACTCAATCTTTGTTTCGACCTTCCATGCCACAAGGAAGGCAGTTCGAAACTGGAAGAGTCCTACAGTCTCAGAATTCATGGAATCTATTAAACAAGAACAAGACAAGTTGGTATTGATGGGAGCCATCAAGAATCCATCAAAAGATCACTGTTTGACTACTGGAGATTCAAGGAGTTAGAAAGGCAAGAAGAAGGGAAATTTCAAGAAACCCACTGATCAGAAGAAGGACAAACATAAATTCCATGAAGACTCCTCAAACTTCAAGAGGAATCCAAATAACAAGAATGAGAAGGTAAAGTGTAACTATTGCAGCAGGGGCTTTCATCCTGAAAGATCCTGCATGAAGAAGACCATTAGTCAAATGGATCAACTCCTGGAGAAAGAAAATATTCCTCTTCTTGAGAGCGCAAGAAGGAAGGATGGAGGAAAACATTATGAAGATAAGGAGCAAGTGCATCCACAGATGGCAAGCACATCAAATCCTACCTCATTCATCATTGATTCCGGAGCTTCAGGGCACATAGTGTCTACAAGAGAGAGCTTCTCATCTCTTGATTCTTCTAGTGGTCCAACCATTGTGTTGGGTGATGATTCTAAAACTTTAAGCAAAGGTAATTGCAACCTTGATCTAGATTTTGGCACATTCACTAATGTGTTGTATGTTCCAGGACTTACTGCTAAACTTTTGTCAGTATACCAGATGACTCACATTGGATCTCCTAAAAAGGTGATCTTCACACCTAATGATGTTGAAATCTGTGAAATGTCAACAGGAGGAATTGTTTCCTGAGGTTCTCCTAACCATATCTCAAAAATCTATATATTCTCTCATTTTGTTCCATTCCCCTCACCTTCTTCTCTACTTACCCGTGCCAATGAGTCAAGCAAATTATGGCATGAAATATTTGGTCACGCAAACTACAAATATCTTTCCCAACTCCATGAGAAATAAATGTTCATAGGGCTGCCTAATATCAAGTTTTCTAAAGTTGTCTGTCAAAGTTGCATCCTAGGAAAGCACCCAAACCATAAGTTTGAAAGAGACAAAACTGAGCAAACCTCAGCACCCCTGGAGCTTATTCACAGTGACATATCAAGTCCATCCCCCCATGAGTCTTTTAACCATTCCAAATACATCCTCACCTTCATATATGATTTACCTGGTACTGTTGGATCTATTTCATCAAGTTAGAATCTGAAGTGTTCGATCTGTTCAAGCTTTTCAAAGTCTCAGTTAAGAACCAGTCTAGTAGACATATCAAGATCCTTAGATCTGATAATGGTTGGGAATACATCAAATCTGAGTTTCATCAATTTTTTTCCTCTTCAGGCATACAGATGCAACACACTGTTCCCTACACACCTCAGCAGAATGGTGTTGCTGAGAGGAAGAACGGATCTCTGAAGGAGATGGACACATGCATGCTTGAGGAAAAGTCTTTATCTCCAATACTTTGGGTTGAGGCAATAAATTGTGCCACATACATACAAAATAAAGTTCCTCACAAAGCACTAAAAGGAATCACTCCTTTTGAGGCTTGGTTTGGGCACAAACCTGATATTTCTCACTTCATGATTTTTGGCTCCAAGGCTTGGGCTAGAATTCCACTTGAGAAGAGGAGGGATTTGCAGCCCCAAATAAAACCATGTATTTTTGTTGGATATTCATAAGACTCCAAGGGATACAAGTTTTTGAACATGACTTCTCAAAAATCCTTCATTGAAAGAAGTGTTCAATTCGAAGAAGAGTCCTCACAAAGTGTTGAAATTAGAGAACCCTCCACACCACCACCTGAAGATGTAAGTGAAGTTCCTTTTGAATTTTCTGATTTTGATATTTCTGATGATGAAGACCATTTTATTACAAATCCTAATTCACCAACAAGGACAAAGTGGGTTGTTAAGACTCTTCAAGCAGCTAGTGAACTAGTGGGAAATCCTTAAGATACTAGGAGGACTATATCACAATTTGAGAATGCTCTCAATGTGAATGATCCTTACTTATATGAGAGATGTTATTTGATGGTGGATTTTGATCCTCGAACATATTATAAATCCTCACATAACCCAATATTCCATGTGGTTATGGATGAGGAGTTTCATTCATTACAAAAGAATGAGACATGGGAGCTAGTCAAGCTCCCCCCAAGCAGAAAATTGGTAAGGTGCAAGTGGATCTTCAAGACTAAATTTGTAGCTGATGGTGCAGAAGTGAAATATAAGGCTAGGATGGTGGCAAAGGTCTTCTCCCAAGTCCATGGACTTGACTACAATGATACTTTTGCACCAGTTGCACAGAAGGATTCGATAAGACTAGTTCTGGAAATTTCTATAGCCAAGCACTGGAATGTAGATCACATGGATGTCAAAAGTGCCTTCCTCCATGAAGATATTGAGGAATATATTTATATGCGGCATCCAGAAGGATATACATCTGATCCTAACTATGTGTAAAGGTTGAATAATTCCTTATATGGGCTTAAGCAAGCCCCCACGGCTTGGTATGCCAAAATGGACAACTTTCTCTTGTCACAATATTTTGCTAGATGCAAATCTGATCTAAATGTTTACATGAAGCTGATTGATGGGTCAATTCTGATTATTGTGTTATTTTTTTATGAACTACTGATCACAAGTATCTCTACTCTACTGATCAATAAAGACTACTTTGCATCAAGCTTTTTCCATGACTGACTTGGGAATTCTTAAGCAATTTTTGGGGCTTGAGATTTCTCAAACTGAGAAAGGAACTAAGGTATCTCAGTCCAAATATGCATCTGAACTTCTAAAGAAGTTCAATATGGCTTATTGCAATCCTTCAAAGAATCCCTTCCTTTCAGGAGTCAGACTTGAAGAAGCAAATTCTACACCATTGGTGGACAACACCTTGTATAGGAAGCTTGTTGTACTTGAATCATACTCGGCCTGATATTGCATATGCAGTGACTGTGGCCTCAAGGTAAATGGAGCAGCCACATGAAATTCATTGGAGGGATGCAAAAATAATCTTGCATTATGTGCAAGGAACCAAGTCTGATGGGATTCACTATGTTGCATATTCTAGCCTAGATATTCTTGGATTTACTGACTCAGATTGGGCTGGTGATAGCCTTGATAGAAAATCCACATCTGGATTTGTTTTCATGCTTGGAGGTGGTCCTTTTTGTCGGTATAGCAAGAAACGGACTGCAATTTCACTATCTTCAGCAGAGGCCGAGTACATAGGAGCAGTAAATGCTGCTACCTAGTGTGTGTGGTTGCAGGGTATTCTTTCGGAGTTTGAGATTTCCTTTACTACACCCACTGTCATCTTTTGTGACAATTAGAATGCTATAAGGGTCTCAAGTGATACAGTACAAAGACAGAGGACCATGCATATTGATATCCATATGCAATACATCAGGAGTTTAGTGCATGACCAGATCATTGATTTGTAGTATTTCCCAATAGGTGAGCAAACTACAGACATCTTCACCAAATATTTTACTGAGAAGACTTTCAGTTATCTGAGATCACTGCTTGGGATGGTTGAACATGTGGTGGAGTGATGGATTGATAAAAAATCTTTCAATTTTGATTATTTCCATTTTTTAGGGGAGGTTTTTCCCATGAGGTTCTCCTTCTTTCCTTGTTTCATGGACAAGGAAGTAAGTACAGGGTGACCATGTCTTGTTACTGGGACCTAATTTATTTCTGATTTTTAGCACATAAAGTCAGGATTATTGGGGGGTGCTGGAATATTTAAACCCATCCATGTCATTTAATACCTTGGGATAGCATTATTGATCATTTTTTATTTATTCCTAGGTGTTAGACTATGTAGTTAGCTAAATTAGACATTGTGTGGACCACAAGTATTCATTGTGTGGAACATAAGCTTCCTAGACTCACCTGGGCGCATTTCTGAATACTCTGGATAATATTTCCTAGGATTCTGGATGATCTTATCCAATTCTGCAATAGAAAGTCACCTTAGCTTCTTTTACGGATTTTTACCACTTTTTGGTGAAAGGTGAAAGCTAGTTGACTAGTCATAATTGTCTTTTGGCCAACTCATTGTCCATGATGTTTCTTCCTTCCAAATTATGGATTTAGCATTATTTTCCATCATACATCACTATCTGATCACTAAATCATAAATTCGTGAGCCTTTGAGGTGACTTGGAAAGCACAGTTGCCACCTAGGGGGGTTTTGCATATTTTTAGTAAGCCTACTTTTGTGAGGATTCAAATGGAATCCTTGTGCATTCAAATCTCTGATGTAATTCTATATATTTACAGCCTATTAATTTCCCAAGGTTGGTTGATGTATTATTATTCATGAGAGTAATTCTGTTTGCATCATATGTGACTGTTTTTTCAGTGTTCTTGACTAGTTGTGTGAGAATTACTTGTGAGAGTTGTAATTTCTTGATCAGATCTTGGTGTGAACTAAATTTCACACTCTTTCTATCTATGACACTCCCGACCCAATTGACATCAACATAACCCTGCAGGTTAATCCTCTGATCTGATGCATATCTAAGGAAATAATCAACCGTACCCATCAGGTACCTCAACACATTCTTTGTCACAACCAGGTGAAATCGCCTCGACTCTACCATATACTGACTTAGAGTGTGCACCACAAAGCATAAATATGGACTTTTGTTAAGTAAGTACATTAACGAACCAATCATCTGCCTGTATACCATGGCATCCACCAGTTATGAAGAAGTATCACTCAAAAACTTTAGATTCGATGACATAGGTGTGGCCGTAGCCTTGCAATCCATCATCCCGAATATTTTCAGAATATCTACCGCATATTTTCGCTGACTCAGGAAAAGTTCCTCAGGATTCTGCCACACCTCAAGACCTAATAAATAGTGCATCATACCCAGGTCTTTCATCTGAAACTCAACGGAAAGCTTTTTCTTTTTTTTTTCTTTGAGATTCTCATCGCCTGTCAAAAAAAATCATCTACATACAATAGTAGAATCACAAGTTTCTCGTCCTCAACCTTATAGTACTAAAGGTTGGAATCCGCTATACTCTTGGTAAATCCCAAGCTCATCATAAATCCATCAATCCTATCGTACCACATCCTAGGTTCCTGTTTCAATCCATACAAGGCCTTCTTCAATATGCACACACGAGTCTACTTGTCATGTGTCTCAAATCCTTGTGGCTGCTCCACATACACTTCTGCACCATTCAGGAAAGTAGTCTTCACGTCCATATATTGTACCTTCCAGTTCATCACTGTAGCTATTGCAAGTATAGCTCTAATTGAAGTGTATCTTGCTACAGGAGCAACAACGTCTCATCACAATCGACCCTCTTGTTTAGAGAAACCATGAACCTTTCCTTGTACTTATGTAGTGTACTTTATTTTGTAAATTTGATTCAACCTTCATCACTTGTTCTTTGGAACAAGTCTTATCATCCTTCTCTTGTAGGTCATAGCACACGATCGTTCTTACAAGTCAAATTTAGTCATATGATTAGTAACATTTCTCTATAATGGAAACTTCTTGTGCATAATGCACACACTCATGTATCCAATGCATCTTAGACAATTCTTCAGCAGAGCACTCATCCATATCCCGTATAGACACAGTAACTATCTAGATGCCTTCCATCTCTACCAAAACATACTATTAAGAGCGTGCACTAATCTTAACATGTTAGCAAATATTTTTCATCCTAGACTATCTCCATCAAGGGTTCATGGGATGTTGTGCAACAATATAGGCCACTTACCCATAACATTCACTACATGAGCCTACTACTAGTCAATCTTAGTCATATATAAATGCATAAAAGAAAACTATATCACAAAACTAAATATAACTGCTATGACCAATATCTTTCAAAATACTCAGGAATTCAAATGACAGTAAATACTTATCTTTCATGTGTTTTGTAGGATCCCTCTTGCTCTCCAATTATTACTATATCATTAAAATTTCAAGACATAATCTTCATCACTTGAGGAATATTCCCTTGCTTTCTTCTTTATTGGTTCATCATCCTCCGCAACATGAGCATGATGTCTTTTCTTGCTTCCTTTCGTCTTGGAAAAATTTCTTGAAATGTGTCACATCTCATCACCATTGTAGCATTTGACACTTGAGTAGTCTACGGGAGGTCTTAGATTCTTATTGAATATTCTAGCCTTGTGATGGTGATATTGTTTCTTGCTTCTCTTAGTATTAGTTTCCAGAGCTTGATTATATTCTTCACCTAACTTCTCTTCTCAGGCTCCAATCCTTGTTTCTTCCTGAGTGCAAGTTTCCCAAAGTGCATTGAATTTGATAAGTTTCTTTCTGGAACATATTCGTTGAATAAATGACTCCTGTGATCTTGGAAGACCATACAAGGTGTTCATTACACGTTCTTCATTCTCAACACGATCTCCAATAGTGTCCAGTTGATCTTTGATATGGGATACACTTGTGAAGTAAGATTGAATGCTTTCACAGCTCTTCACACCCTTGAGTTGAGTTATCAAGGTCATCTTTCTATTAATGTTCTTTCCTTCAAACAATCTCTTCAGTGCATCAAACATCTCTTTAGGAATTTGTAGAGATAAGATGTGGGGGATCAAGTGATCCTTGATGGAAATAGCAATGATCCTCTTGGCCTTAATCGAGTTCTTATCGTTCTTATCATTGTCTTCATCTCCCTCTGGATCCACAACTTATTCTTTGATAGAATTTTCCAACCGATTCTCTTCTAGAATGAGCATCACTCAATACTTCCAGGAACGGAAGTTATCTTTTCCTTCAAACTTATCCTCAATATTGGTATGGTTTTTCATCTTGATAGAATGAGAACCTCAAATAGAAATAAGGATAGTAATACTTGCCAATTGAGATGCTCCAATCAAGTGCTCGCTTCAATGTCTTATGAGATATGACTTCAAGATGACCTATGGTTTGTCAGAGAAACCTTGATTTTCAACTTCAGGATCTTGAAAAACTGAATGGAGGAAAATATGCACCTCCCTAAGGAGATTTGATAAAAAGGTACTATTCTTCTGAAACTGTGGACAAAACTTCCAAAAATCTGATTCCCTAGTTTCCCTAGCAGTAGTGGTAGGCCCAAAAATCAATTTTCTCTTATCGAAATTCTTCCTCCACAAGAAAATGCACCCTCCTAGGGCAAGTTTCCTTGACCTTCTTTTTCAGCCAAATTGTAGTGAAAAGCCTCCGGAAAGAGAAACCATAGTTTTCACTTCGGGCAGTTGCAGCTGCACAATGTCTTCTTTCAAGACAGCTCTGATACATGTTAGAATTTTGATACTTCCAGGATGGTTATGTTAGATCCTCAAAAAAATTATATTATTATCACAATAACCACATACAATAGGATCATTAAAATATAGACAAGCATATCATAACAAGAGAACACAAAGATTTACCCTAGGAAAACCCTCTCACAAGAAAAACCCATCAAACTTTTCTTCAGTATAGATTCATTAGAAAGTACAATGTCAATCTCGTATAATAACCTGATAACAAGATACAATAGAAACCCCAAGAAAAGATGTCTTCAATGCAACTACTCTTTCTCCCAAGTGAACTTGCCTTTCTCCTACTACTCATGCGAACTTGCTTCGGTGAGATAATGCACAAATGAGCTAAGTGCCACCCTATTTATACTGGTCACAAAACTGACCTTTTTACATAACTAGGCCGACTTGACTTTCCCTAACAAGGCCGACCTGAATGGGGCAGTTCTTCCCATTGTTTGGTGAAGACTGCCCATTGTTTGGGGAAATTTACCCACTAAGACGACTTGTCTATTTTACATGATTTCTTTTAGGGTTTTTACATAATCAAATACAATGTGAATATTTCCCGAAGGAAGTACAATAAAATACAATAAGAATATCTTATGAAGTTACATTCTTCAAAACTCTCTCTCTCTCTCTCTCTCTCTCTCTCTCTCTCTCTCTCTCTCTCTCTCCGTCCCTCCCTTACTTTGACTCTCCATCTTTTTTTTCCACCCTCCCTCACTCTCTACCCCTCATCTCTCCCTCCCTTACTCTCTCCCCATATCCCCCCCACTCCCTCTCTCTCCCTCCCTCCTGTTATGTCACTTATCCCCTCTCATACTTGATTTATACCTCTCTCTCTCTCTCTCATCCTCCCTTCCCCCCTCCCTCCCCTTATGTCCCTTTATCATCTTCCCTCCTCCGCTCCCCTCTCTCTCTCTCCCTCTCCCTCTCCTCTTGTATTTACCTCTCTCACTCTCACCCTCCTTTCATCACTCTCCCTACCCCTCTTTCTCTCACTCCCTCACTCACCCTACCTCCTTCCATTTCTCTCTATTCTCCCCTCCCTTCGTCCCTCCCTCTCTTTACATCCCTCTCTTTCCCTCCCTCCTTAGGTCTCTCTCCCTCCTAGCTCTTCATCTATCCCCACCCACCTGCTCTCTCTGTCTCACTCTATGCCTCTCGTTGAGCCCTTCTCTCTTATCATTGTTTCCTCCCTCCCTCTCTTATTCTCTCTCTCACCCTCCCTCTCTATCTAACTACCCAATACTTATATTATATCTAAATTATGTGATATCTAACTACCACCAATTGTATTATATATAATATATAATATGTATCACCCATTTAATTGTCGAGGAAAAATATATTTATTCTTTGGATATTGGTTTTTTACAAATAGTTTATGTTTTTTCCCCGTGGTTTTTCAAATCAGCGAATGGTCTTTATTAATTTGCGATTATCTTCAAGAAGATGTCCCTTATCAACTATATGGTTTGTCTTGTTGTGAATTTAAAATTTATTAAATTTATAAAATGTAGTAAAATATTTGTATCTTCAAATTATAACTACATAAGCTATGTAACTTTTTCATTAGTTACATATCACACACGTTATGACCTATGACCTTGACGTTATGCTCTATAACCCGTTAAAATATTAATTTTTACTATTTTTATTATTATTTTACATATGACATAACTCCTTACCAAAAAAAATACTCATGTTGATGTTTTGGCCAACTTTTTCATTTCTCAACTATTTCATAAAAAAACTATATGTTGCACTACTAGACACCTGCCTCTAGATGCTATAAAATATTCAATCCTTCGTCATTACATTAAGACCCTCTCCTCACTTATATACTTCCAAAAAAAATTAAATCATGCTAATTCTTTTTTGAAAAATAACATTGCACTAGTACTACTTGTTATCTACATGTTTACAAGTTTTCCTATATTGATTCCATCATTTAGGCACTCAAAGGTTGCACCAACAAGGACATAAGCCTTATAATTTTCCAAAAAAATAAATTGCCAATGTTAGAAAAAATCATAATTGATCTATTTATGAAAATTTTCAATAAATACACGTTATATATTTAGAAAGATTATTTAATTTTCTACCTTTCATCTCTTTTAATAAAACCAATATTCATTGTGCAAGTGTCTCAAAATAGCCATCAAAGATGAGGGATGCATGTTTTTTAAGTTTTATGTTGCATCTAACATGCCAAAAGTGACCATCATTAGCTTGTAATCACCCTCTAGTCCCTTTAAACCAAACCAACCCAAGAAGACGGGCCTTGGATGTTGTTGGAGGAAATTTAATGCTAAAACATCAGTAAGGAGAGATCGAGGTTTATTGGATTTCCTTCATGTTTCCTTACGCTTGCCTTTCTTTAAGGTCTAGATTCAATATCCAAAATTGACTATTGATATGTAAATGGAATATAACATAAAATCTTGGAGTCGAACCGAAACAAAGAAATCAAGTTGACATTTGCCTGCCACTATTCGCATCCAAGCTCTGTGGCTAATTGGTGCAAGATTATGACTTATATGTATGATGATCCCTTTGCACTTTCCCTTTGGTGATTTCATTATTTCTTATCATTAATTATTCTTTTTATTAATAGTAACCTAAACCAACCTTTTGTAAATTCACTTCGTGAATGGAACTATAGTGAGTCATTAAAACCTCAAGACTCTAACTTTGTTGGTGGTAAGTATTTCTTTGGCTCTTGTATGTTACAAATCTTGCAATGTATGGTGTCTAGTTTCTATCTAGAGATTGTGAGATCCCATTTGAAATTATCCAAGGAGGATTTAGGATCATGCATCCAATATCTTCATGTGTTTGTGAAGAACCTGCATCTACCATGGTATCAAAACTTCCTATCTATTGTTGGTGTTGTTCATGTTTATTATGGCTCAATCCTTTTTGAGAAAAGGGGTGAGCAAAGGAAGGGCTAGAACCAAGTCGATCATTCAAATGGATTTCCTCAAGCTCTTGTTATTTTTGGAAAATTGGTTACATCCTCTTTTCTTGCAAACTATAGATTCTATACAACATTCATTATAACATTTCTCAAAACTAAAGGCAGTGACATCACTTATGTCAATACCATTGTTACACCCAAAAAGGTACTTGATTGTCCATCATAAGTTACCAAAGAATAACTAGATCCTATGAATTTTTTCCCATATTGTTGCATTCACCATTCTGATCCTCTAGAATAATCCAAACACCATGAGCTAAATAAATACCTTCCTTGGATTAGCTATCAACAATTTGATTCCTTATTCTTGATACACTTCCAACCAGCTTATTACATCACCCTGCTATAAGAGGCCAAATCATTTTCTTCAAAAGTTGTATCATTGTGTTTTGAATGAACTAGTAACAACAACATCCCATATATTATCAACTATAAAAATATATTTTATCTCTACCTTGAGATCATTTCTTTATAGTAGATCAACTTTAACTTATTATAGGGGTTCTTACACTTCATGTTATCTTTTTATGTAGTTATACTATGTTATTAATATATTAATACTCAATATTTTTTAAATTGCTTTTATTTTAATCTTAAGATTTTTCCATTCTAGTTTATAAATGTTCTAAAGATGACAAAACCTATCATAACTCGGTTGTCAATCTGACAATGAGGACAACCATCATTGATTGTTTTCTACAAATGCATGTTGACACATCATCATTATTCAAGCAAAACCACACCACCTAAAATAACTTTCTAGTGATCCATAAGGGGTAGACTTTTGTTCCTTCCAAATAAATCCAGGTCTTGGGTTTTTAACCTAATTTTTTTCATTTGAGGAAGACAAGCTCTTAGATAATCGAAAATAGTTTTAGTTTATAAATGTTATTCACCACTTTTTTTTTATTTATATCTAAACCTTTTTAATTTTAGTTTATAAATGATATATACATGATACGCCAAACCCTATTTATATCTAAACCTTTTTAATTTTATTCTCAACATCATAGTATGCATATTATTTATGAAATGTAATTAAGTTTAATGGAGCATAGATTTATGTGATAACATATATGTTTATTAGATTGTGACTATCCAAATAATTTAATCCAAAGCATTTCAAATTAATGTTTTTTGTTCATCAATAAAAATCATGATAACATTATTCCAAACACCTTAAAAACATTAACTAGGAATTGCACTTGATGGCGCAAAAAGTATGTCGTAATAAAGGAGATAGGTGGAAGTGATCTAGTTATAAGAGAACTTGAGAAGTAGAAAACATGGAGTTATTGACAAATTAGAAATTTCAATGCTTTTGAGAATGTAAATTCAATTAGGATAGAAACATTTTAATGAGATCCAAGTGGAAGCAAAAATACTAAAATGTCGTGTTGATATCTCTTTGAGACAAGCTACATTTTAAGTGAAGATTCCTTTGGCAACATGAATTGTGTCTCTTAATTACTGGACTCTTCTGAGTGTTAGGATAACTGATGCATTTTTTTGTTTTTGATGATGGTTAATGTTTTTTTTTAGTTTCTTAGCCTAGATGACTTTTTTGTATTTTGATCTGAGGAAAATTTGATTTTCACTCGAGGACACTTACCTTGTGAAAGTGCATTTGTAGGAGATTTTCTCATATATTTCAATCATTTTTAATTGCATTTTATTTATTGCCATCAAAACGATTCTCATGGTGGATTTCTCTCTTCCGACAATGAGAAATGAAGGGAAAAGTATAGTGGGATTGTTGATGCACCGCATCCCTCTCATAGTGACAAGACTGAAATTTGTTTTTCACACAAGGTCCAAAATTGAGGTTTTTAGATATGTTCGAAGCTACCAATGATTACAGTGAAGCTGCCATCATCGACACATGCATATCGCGCAAATACTGAAGCTCAAATATGCGATTTTTTTATTGCAAATGATTGATCAAAAAAATATTAAGTGGAGACTTGACAACATCCACTACCACTTTTTGAGGTTTCACTACTTACAGTACACTTAGTGAGTGAATATATAACTAATAGAATGCATTTTCCATTGCAATATTTGAGGAAAAATATTGCATTTTAAACTATAATTGGAAAATTAGATAGTTTTTTTACAATTGCTACTAGATGTATAGAGTTTGCATATGCAAACATGATATTTTCGAAAGAATACATGCATAGCTTTGGTGTTTTTCTTTTGAAAATTATAATAGGAAAATTGCCCACAAGTGGGCTTTCAAGGAGATTCAATTTGCTGGCAGAATTAGCAAAATAGGGTTTGGATGATCAATTCATCATGAATGCGGAAAACGTCTTAAGGCATAACTAGAAACACGCCACATCAAACCACCCCAATTGTCGAAAGTCACATCAAACCACAACCACCATCTCAACTATTGATATTTCATGATAGATAATCAATATTAATTCATGGCTCTCACCACATTACCGATTCTTCATAACAAAAGGTAACGCTTGTTGTAGTGCATGATTTCCAAGTGGGTGGACAGGATGTGATTCATGTCCCCACTACCTTTGTTAGTTCAAGGCTCTCCCCATGTTGTCGATTCTTCATGATGGAAGAGAAACATATGTTGTATTGCATGCTTTACAAGTGGATGGACATGATTTCCAAGTGGAAGATTGCACCAATCCTCTATGTTTTCTCATCTCGGGTGTTCTCATCCAATACCCCTTTGGCATAGCAAACATAGGTTTTCGCCACCGCCATTTCCAGGTCAGATGCAATACTGATTTTTCTTTTATTGTTGTTCTCAACATCAAAGGCTGCAATTATAGTGTAAGAATGACTAGGCAATTAATATATTGTTTTCAACTATTGTAAGCATTATTACATGTTGTTGTGCATGAAACATTCCTTTTTTCTGGAAATTATGGAGTGGTGTGCCCACAATTATGATGTTGATCATAGGTGTGTCAAATATTTCTCTTAAAACCTAGTCTTGGTCCTTATTTCTCTGAGTTACGAGAGAGTAGTTAATTAATAATGAAATAGAAGTAAAATAATTATTTTCTTATATTTATCAGTTTATTATATATGGATTCAAAAATAATGAAAAATAGATCAATTGTTTTTATTGATTCAACAATTGAAGTAGAACAAAAGCGAGTGTGAGCAGACTTTGCACCTACACATAGTGTTACAGGATTTGCTACACTTTGATGCTTCCTTGCACTAGTTCCAACTTCTCACAATATTGCCTAGCAATATCTGAGGCACTAGTACTAGTAACTAAGATAGAAGCATCAAGGCAAGCATCATAAGCATCACTAGATTTCAAAATGTTGTTTATTTTTAAAATTCTATTGAATAAGCAAGTGACTTAGTCAATCCATCGACAACACTAATGGAAGTGGTTTAAGCACCATAATTGTAATGTTCTCATCCCCTTATATGGCTAGTAGGAGGGGACATCAACTAGACCAGGGCCACAAAATTTTTCCCATAAGCCATAATTACGAATTCTTAGAACTAAAATGCATGTGTAGACATAGAAATAAAATGAACAGTTGAATAAAATTGATCCACACACACACATAACATGCAAGTTACATGCATAATTATCACATGAACATAAATAAAATCATTGCACATCAAATACACAAGAATACTTATCTTTAAACAAAGAAGATCCAAGCAACTGACTACGTAAGAGCGCTTTTCCACCCAACCATAGGAACTTTGTCCAACATATACCCTTTTTGTTGAGAGGCCACCCTCAAGCTGGGATATGAGGCCACCAGGGCGAAGGAAACACCTACAGGATTCTATATCTCAACCCACAACCCATTCTTCTCACTGTGGTTAGCCAAAAAGCTCAACCAGAGCTCTATAGGGGTCTTACTAAGCCATCACAACCATGGCACTCCTTCCAAATTCCCCACACAACATAAGGAAGGAATTTCCCTTCACTAATCCAGAGTTCCCTCAGGAAATCCAACCCTTACAATGCTTACTACTATGTGATGTAAGAGTCCAACCTGTTGTATGCTAATGGAGAACCTCCTGCAGCATTAATCCATGGCTTGTCAAGCATCCAAAAGTAGTAGAACTCAATGGGTAGGGGTTCCTAGCTTTCCCAACCTCAATGCTCACCTACAACCATCTATTTTCCTTCCAAAATGCAGCTCTATCTTCAAATTCAAATTTTTGGGTTAAACACAGTCTAGTAGTGGACATGAACAACAATGGAAAACTCTACGTAGTGTAGCATCATGCATGACATAATGAGAGAATGATCAAAAGAGTGTTGAATCCAAGGATATGAGGTAAGGTGAAAAGATAATTGACATAGCTTCTGAACATAGAGAAATAGGACCACTGACAGCTGACATAACTGTCATAGCCCCCATGCTTAATTAACTACATGAAATGACTTTTCCCACTAACCTCACACATGTATTCAATAATTGGGTTTAGTATTCAAGAGATGGTAATTGGCTTATTTAAAGCACGTGGTAGATTTGGATGAGTTCTAAGGTTGACACATGGAAACATAGGATTTGGTTTCCCCATAGGCCCCCTTCCTCTTCCCCTCTGGTGGAATCATAGCCCCTCTAGTGCTCTTTACACAACCATCTTGGACCATTTTATTAATTTTCAACATAATATTTACATACATTTCGGATTGGCATGACAAGCCAATCATGTGGTCAAAATAAAATATATACATCATACATGCCTATCCATTCACTAGTTGGGCCTTGGCCTTGAGATCCACACTAGGAATACGTACTAGCATATTTACATCATTTACAAAAATTTTATTAAATACATTCCAAGTCAAAATTGGGGGTATTACAGTCGCCTCCCCCTTGGAATAAAACTGTCCTCAGTCTTTTCTCAAAATCAAAACAAAAATGGATATGCCTCCCTCATGGCATCCTCCAACTCTCACGTAGCCTCATCGGGACCGAAGTGCTTCCATTTCACGTTTACCTATCTGATGGCTCTGTTCCAGAGCAATGTCACCTTCCTATCTAGGATGCATAGTGGCTCGGTTTGGAACTCTCCCTCGGGTTCCACCTGGATCACATCCCAATCAATCACATGGTTAGGATCATGTACATATTTCTTAAGCAAAGAAACATGAAAAACATTATGAGATTTAGTGTTAGCGGGAAATGCAATTCTATATGCAACTGGCCCTATTCTTTCAAGCACTTCAAATGGCCCACAATATCTTTGAGATAGATTGGCACAATGTCCAAGCTTCAAGGAACTCTTCCTTGGCCTCACTCTAAGGTAAACATGATCCCCAACACTGAATTATATATGCATTCTATTCTTATCTACATCGATTTTATGCCTATCTTGGGTTTCCTTTAAATTTTGCCTAAGTTTTGCAACCTTTTGTTCCATTTCCTGAAGAAAATCTGGCCCAATTACAATTCTATTCATTGGATTATCCCATGTCACTAGTGTCCTACACTTTCTTCCATATAAAACATCCAATGGACTCATGCCTAATGAATCTTGTTGCTCATTGTTATATGCAAACTCTACTAAGTGTACATAATCTTCCCACTTAGATGGTTTGTCCATCACATACATGTGAAGCATGTCCTCAAGCATCCGATTTACTCTTTCAGTTTGTCCATCTGTTTGTGGATGATAGAAAGTACTAAAATCCAGTTGTGTTCCCAATTATGCAAAATGAATTTTCCATAAATTTGAAGTAAATTTGGTATCCCCGTCTGAAATTATTGCCTTGGTTAATCCATGCAATCTAAAAATTTCCTCCATAAAAATCTTTGCAATGGCATCCACTTTATAGATGGATTTAACTGGAACAAAGTGTGCTAATTTTGACAATTTATCCACTACAACCATGACATAATCATGTTGTTTCACAGTCATTGGAAAACCCATAGTAAAATCCATGGAAATTACTTCCCATTTCCATTCTGGAATTGGAAAAGGATGCAACAAATCTGCTGGGTGTTGATGCTCAACTTTCACTTATTGACACTTCATGCATTTTGAAATATATTCGGCAATATCCTTTTTCATCCCTGGAAAAAAATATTGCTTCCTAGTTGTAGCAATTGTTTTATGATATCATGGGTGAGCAGAATATGGCATTTTATGTATTTGATCCATAATAATTCTCCTTAAGTCAGCCACATTTGGAATATAAATTATGTTTTTTATAAAGAAGAAGCCCATTCTCTTCCAAATGATACCCTTCATACCTCTTTTAAAAATTCTGCTGCTATAATTTTCTTTTATTTGTACATACAATTCATCTTTAGGAAGAGAATTAATAACATGTTGTCTTAAATCCTATTGCCAAGTTCTGATGGATGCCACATGCATTTGATGCACCTTTCTGGTAAATGCCTCAGCCACTTTATTTTCTTTTCATTTTATGTCTTTGATCTCAAAATCAAACTCACATAAAATTCCATCCATCTAGCTTGCCTTACAATTAATGTTGGCTGCTCAAATAGGAGGTTTGGCCTTCCTAAATTCTTCAAGTGAGTTGTTTTTTGAAGACCTCTTCCTCTTCTTCCTATGATATGAACAACTTGATACTTCAATGGAATCTTGTGAGTTGTATGATTCACTAGAATATATTTTGGGAGTGTATGACCTGCTTCTAGAAACTCTTCTTGAACTATGGGACCTCTTGCGAGAATGCATTCTTGAGCTACTCCCACTCTTCTCCTACTTTTCAAAGTGATGTCCATAGTTTATCTTCCTATGAATGTGTTTAAGACATTGAAGCATAGCTGCATTCAACTGATTCTGCTCTACTTGAGCTCTAATCAACCTCTCATTGTCTTCTCTATGTTAGTTTTTCAGAATTTACTTCAATATGATCTAGGATCTTAACTGAGAGAACAACATGTACAGCATATCAATCATGAACAATAATGAAAGCACACAAAAGACACAGAGTTTACTTGGGGAAAACCATAAAGGTGAAAAACCCCAATAACTTCCTCAGAGATAGATAGAGCAATGATACAACCCAAGCATAAGAAATAGACATCTCCTAGCAGTAGCTTCTCCTCCTCCACAAGTGCGCCACTCTCCAAAGAGTGTGAGAGAGAATAGAATGATCAAATAGAGTGCCTCCCGCACTCTATTTATACTTGACTTGACTTGCCTAATAACCTTTACTAGGTCGGCCTTAACTTAACCACATAACGTAATGCTTACTGGGATGACCCCCAATAGGGTGGTCTAATAACTCTTTGACCCACATGGCCGACCCCCAACAGGGTGGTCTAATAACCCTTTGACCCACATGACTTATATAGGGCCAACCCCAACAAGTTGGTCTAATAACCCATCAAGTATAAGTTACGACACTTACAATATAAATGACGACACTTCTGTATAGAGGAATAATAACATCTCTATATGAATACAAACACTTCCGTATAGAGGAATAATAACATCTCTATAGAAATACAATATACATATATGTGAAATACATTCAGAAGTTACATATACATCAACACTCCCTCTTAACTAGGAAGGTATTTCTCGACACAGGTTTTCTAGCACAAGTCTTCATCTCTAGATCATCATCATTGAATCATCGTCATCATCATTGCTGCTGCTATCTGAATCAATCTCTAAATCTACTCGTCATAGGAAGTTCTACAGAGCCAGTCCTTTTTCATATTGGATGTAGGCGCACCACCTACAGGTCTTCATCATCACTAGACATACTGTGGAATCCTAAGGATTTATTACGTGCGTCACAAAACCTCGCAAGAGCATCCCAGGACTTATTACGAGCACATAGCCCAACCTATAGGATCTCCCAGGGAGCTATTACATGTGACCCCACCACAAAACCTTGAAAGAGAATCCCAGGACTGATTACGAGCACACAGCTCAACCTATCAAATCTCCCAGGGCGCTATTATATGTGGTCACCACAAAACCTCGCAAGAGCATCCTAGGACTTATTATGGGAACACATCCCAACCGATCGGATCTCCCAGGGCGACATTACATGTGGTCATGGAAAAACCTCGAAAGAGCATCCCAGGAATTATTACAGGAACACATCCCAACCTATTGGATCTCCTAGGGCGCTATTATATTCCATAGGACAAAACCTCGAAAGAGCATTTTCCAGATCTCCCAGGGAGCTATTATATGCCAGCGAAAAAACCTAGCAAGAGAATCTGCAAACGTCCCAGGGCGCTATTATATGTCCTCCCAAAGAAAAACCTTGAAAGAGCATTTGCCAGATCTACTAGGGAGCTATTATATGCCAGTGGAAAAACCTAGCAAGAGAATCTGCAAATCTCCCAGGGCACTATTATATGTTTATCTGCACAACCTGTCCACGGCCATAGAGTATCAACCTGATACTCACCATACATCATCCTGATGTACAGATGATCATCCTGATCATCGTCACTGCATCGTCCTGACACATGTCATTTGGAGCAACATCCTGAGCTCATCATCCATGATCATCCTGATCACAGAACGCATCCACCTGATGCATACACAGTATCTGCCTGATACATATCATCATACATGATCTACCTGATCATACAATGTATCCACCTGATACATCTACAAATACATACACATGATCCAACTGATCATATCCAGCATCCAACATGATGCATACATACATATAAATGATCCAACTAATCATATCCAGCATCCAACATGATGCATACATACATATAAATGATCCAACTGATCATATCCAACATCCAACATGATACATACATACATATAAATGATCCAACTGATCATATCCAGCATCCAACATGATGCATACATACATAAAAATGATCCAACTGATCATATCCAGCATCCAACATGATGCGTACATACATATAAATGATCCAACTGATCATATCCAACATCCAACATGATGCATATACAGAGCAGTAACTAGAGCATCGTCCTGATGCTCATCATCTAGTGCTTACATCCATAGCCATGTGAAGGATCCTCCTTCCACCATGTTTGGAATGGCTTCAGCAAATGTCTCCATCACTTCTTCCTTGAAGTGTCGTCAATCTGAAGAACACCAAGCCTCCCTCTGAAGTATTCGAACTTCACTCTGGCTAGTGGTTTCGTCAGCACATCTGCAATCTGCTCGTCCATTGCAACATACAGGAGCTTCACTGCTCTTCTCTGCACCATATCCCTAATATAGTGATATTTGATCTCAATGTGCTTCGACCTGTCATGGAACACCGGGTTCTCAGACAGCTTCACACAACTCTGGTTATCAAAAAAGATACCAGTAGCCTCCAGCGGGAGATCAAATAACTCAGACAGTAGCTTCCAGAGCCATACTATCTTGCAACTAGCCGAACAAGGTGCAACATACTCTGCTTTGGCTGTACTCAGTGCTACGCAGGACTACTTCCTACTAAACCAAGAGATCACACCTGATCCCATACTAAAGCAGTACCCAGATGTGCTCTTCCTATCTGCAGCACTGCCCAATCTGAATCAACATAACCCTGCAGGTTAAAATTTTGATTCGCATCATACTTGAACCCATAATCAACTGTACCCTTCAACTACCTCAGAATATGCTTTACAGCAACTAGGTGAACACCTCTGGGATCCGTCAGGAACTGGCTCAATGTGTTCACCGCAAAGCAAATATCCGGTCTCGTGTTTGTCAGGTACATCAAGGACCCAATCATCTGACGAAACACTATGACATCAACTGGATCAGATGAAGCATCACACAGAAGCTTCAGGTTCGATGCCATAGGTGTGGCCATGGCCTTTTAGTCCATCATCCCGAACCTCTTCAGGATCTCTAATGCATACTTCCCTTGTCCAAGGAATATTCCATCTGCACTCTGCCACACCTCCATACCAAGAAAGTAGTGCATCATACCCAAGTCCTTCATCTCGAACTCGGCAGCAAGCTTCCTCTTCGTGTCGGCAATCAATATATCCTCACCTGTTACAAACATGTCATCCACATACAATAGTAGTATCACTGGATTTCCTTCCTCAACCTTGTAGTAAAGGTTGGAATCCGCTTTACTCTTTGTAAAGCCCAAACTGGATAGAAAGATGTCTATCCTACCATACCAAGTTCTGCACATATATGAATTCCCGTCATGTGTCTCAAAACCAAGTGGCTGCTCCACATACACTTCCTCTTCGACTACACCATTCAAGAAAGTTGTCTTGACATCCATCTGGTGTATCTTCCATTTCATCACTGCAGCCAAGGCAAGCACTGATCTGATGGAAGTGTTCCTGGCTACAAGTGCAAAAGTCTCTTCATAGTTAATCCCTCTTTCTGGGAGAAGCCACGAGATACAAACCTCGCTTTGTATTTTTCTATGCTACCATCTGTAGCATGCTTGATCTTATAGATCCACTTGGAAGTCACAACAAACTTCCCTTTAGGTCTTAGGACCACATCCCAAACATGATCGATTGGTACTTTTCGACCATGGCATCCTTTTACCGTATCCCGTATCCTGGGAACTTCATATTCTTCAATATCTTCAATAGATAACTTTGTTGTTGAACAAATGTTGTAATCCTTCTTTTGTAGGTGATGGTATACGATCTTTCCTATAAAACAAGTTAAATTGCATGATTAGAAACATCTCATAGTTTTCAGAACAAATTCTTACACATAAAGAAATATGTCATACAATCATGCAGTTATTTTAGCCAATGCTTCAATACAACATTCATCCATATCCTGTAACTTTCTAGATGCCTTCCAATCTCTACAAGAACATTGTTAAGATTTTTGCACTACTCTCAACATGTCAGCAAAGAGGCTTCATTCTAGATAATTAGCAATGGAATGTTGTACAGTTCCATAAGCGACTTACCCATGTATATTAGTAGTATATTGTTCATCAATGCAACTATTCTAATATGCATAATACACAACCTAATTCTAGGAATATCAATATATACATCATTGAACAGTATTATTTAAACAATCAAATATGCAAGAAATGATAATTGAAAATACTTATCTTTGTTTGTTTGTTGGGTTGACTCCCTCTTAGTCTTTGCTTCCATTCTGCAAATCCATTCTGATGTGGATTGTGAGAAGTGGTCAACTCCCTCTGAATATCTTCATCCTTGCAGAAACTACTGGAGTGTGCTCCCTCTCGATATTTGCTTCCTAGATTACATGTCCTTGAACTTATGCCCATCCTCTATTACTATGCATATTTACTAGTATCATCATTGTGTTATCCTCGAAGTCTCATACATACATTCATTAGCATAATACTAATAAAACACAATAATCTTAAACATGTATATTCATGATCATTTCAAACATAGATAATGAGCATTGGTATTCAAGGTTTCAGGGAAGACTTCTCTTACTCATACATATTCATATGTGACCATAGAATTCTTCTGGTTAGTCATATCATCAATAAAAGTAAGAAGCATAATATGCCTAAACCCTTGATTACTTACATTTCTAACTTTATGAATAAACATAATCAATCATGCCAAGTATACTTATATAAGAGATCCTAACACAAGGTAGGATTCTAACTTTATATAGGAAAAACATACCTGGATTAGCATGTTAGCTAGCTATGTCTAACATACCCATATGATGTCTTCTTGTTCTCTTCAATGACTTGTGCTAGTAACCTGCATATCTCATAAGTTAACCATTATAGAACCAAGTTATACATACCTCGTAAATAGATCTTCTATGTGATCCATGACAATGGATGAATATTTGTCTTCATGTCACCATGGTCATGTGTTCTGGATTAGGGTTTGTTAGAGAAACCCTAAAAATTCAAACTTTGAATTTCAAACTTCTGAAAGCATAGAAAGATGCGCCTTTCTGAGCTGGTCAAGCTGGTATACTCAAAATTTGAAAACTGCAAAGTTTCACCCCTCAAAATTTCCTTTGAAACTTTCGGATCTTCTAGACACAATCTCGAACTAGGGTTTGATAAATCCCACCCTTAATCCCAACCAAAAATTTTTATCCAGAGCTCTAAACTTCTATTTTTCTGAAGAGCTTCCAGTCGTGGTCACCGACTTCAAAAATTCCAACTTTTGCAGAAGCCCTAATTTTCCACTTTTCCGATCAAAGTCCTGAACTAGGGTTTGATCAAGCTCGGCCTTCTTCCCAACCAAAAAATTTGATCTTGGTATCTAAATTTATATTTTTATGAGTAGCATTCAGCCGTGGTCTCTGATTACAAAAATTCCAACTTTCTCCAAAACCCTATTTCCCGGAGCCATGAATGAAGGTGCTCAAAATCCAATTCTATTTTGACAGAAATATGCACCTGATTGTTTCTGGTGTAACTCCGAAATTACGATTCCACAAGGTCTGAAACTTCTACCTATGGTATCTTGACCTGTCATATTTCCAACCCCACAGGTCTAACCTTAATTGGATTCTCTAAGAGAGAGTTATGCCAAGTGTCGCAACGTGACCTGTTTATGGGATAAAATAGGAGAGAAAATTTGTACAGAGTGCCACGTGTCACTGGTTAACTTTAGGCCTCTGAACCTTTGGCCTGTGAAATTACAATCTGTTCCCTACCTGTCATGTTTTACGAAATTTCATTTGGAGCTTCCTAGCCCAAGTTATGACCTTTTTTCCTAGGTCACCTGTTTATGACTCAGATCTAGAAGAGGCAGAAACCCTATATTGTACAGATCATAAAACACAAAGTACAACAAATTAGAATTTTTCCTTTCGACACAGGGTACATGGGAATCTGACATTCGACCTGTAAAAGTTTCAGATCCTGAAACTTTGCCAAAATGTATTTATAGCGAAAGTTCTACGATGACTGGTATTTGCTATATCAAGCCCTAGCTTCCAATTTGTCGCAAGTGCAACAAGTCTCATAAATGCCATACCATGCCTTCCTTCAGGATAGCTCTGATACCATGTTAGTTTTTCAGAATTTACTTCAATATGATCTAGGATCTTAACTAAGAGAACAACATGTACAGCATATCTACAGCATATCAATCATGGACAATAATGCAAGCACACAAGAGACACAGAGTTTACTTGGGGAAAACCATAAAGGTGAAAAACCCCAATAACTTCCTCAGAGATAGATAGAGAAATGATACAACCCAAGAATAAGAGATAGACATCTCCTAGCAGTAGCTTTTCCTCCTCCACAAGTGCGCCACTCTCCAAAGAGTGTGAGAGAGAATAGAATGATCAAATGGAGTGCCTCCTGCACTCTATTTATACTTGACTTGACTTGCCTAATAACCTTTACTAGGTCGGCCTTAACTTAACCACATAACATAATGCTGACTGGGCTGACCCCCAATAGGGTGGTCTAATAACTCTTTGACCCACATGGCCGATCCCCAATAGGGTGGTCTAATAAACCTTTGACCCACATGACTTATACAGAGCCGACCCCAACAAGGTGGTCTAATAACCCATCAAGTATAAGTTATGACACTTACAATATAAATGACGACACTTTCGTATAGAGGAATAATAACATCTCTATAGGAATACAAACACTTCCGTATAGAGGAATAATAACATCTCTATAGGAATACAAACACTTATGTATAGAGGAATAATAACATCTCTATAGGAATACAAACACTTATGTATAGAGGAATAATAACATCTCTATAGGAATACAATATACATATATGTGAAATACATTCTGAAGTTACATATACATCAACACTCTATAACTTTGTAGCTCCACCCTTAGGCTCCTAATGGTCTCTTCAATGTTTGGGGGAGTCACTTGGTTTCTCCTACCATTGGATTTTGTCTCTTCATTTTCAATCCAAATATTCTCTCCCATTGCATCAGCCTCAACTTCATAAGGGTCCTGTGCATCATCCATGATGATGACCTTCTTGGCCCAACCAAGATCACAGGTCTCTCAACTGTACTATACTCACTGTTGACCCTTTAACAGTCACTGATATGATTCAGAATCTACAAAAGTGTTGATATAAACACATTTGTTATATTTGTTACAAAATAAAAACCAATTTTCATGTATTCTAGTAATTACCCATATTGATAGTTTTTGTCAAATATGGCTACAGGAACTTTTCTGATCAAATTATAAAAGCATATGAATCACCAATTCATGATTTAACCTTGTGAAATTGTTCCCCATTGGACAAGATTTCCAATAACTATAAGCTTGTTCAATTCTAAACTATGAGCACAAAGTTACAATCACTGGAAATTGTCAATCTGGCCCAAATCCTACACTTTTCATGGAGGTGCATTTAACCCAACTGGTCAACTTCAAACACCTGCAGAAGATCTTATATGGAGAAATAAAACAACTTCTCTATTGGATTATATAATACATACAACCATGATTACCAAGCAATTTTCAGTTCCTTGAACTGATTCCCCAGTCACCTGCTATAAACTTCTGGAATTGACTACATTGTATTTCTCCACTTCTTCCAGAATTAGAAAAGTTCCACAGTTCAGAATGTGACGAATTTCTGCTAATATAATGGCCGCTGCCAAACCCCAAATTCCACCTTGTTGAAAAAGAAAAAAAAGAAAAATGGGGGTCAAGGGGGCTTGCCCCCTTGCAGCCTCCCTGCATCGCTGGAGGGTGGGTCAAGGGCAGTGCCCTCATTTTTTTATATATAAATAGTTCAATTTCCCACAATCTGGCGCATAAGAAAATATGATTTTTTTGTTGATGTGGAAAGGGTGTTGACATGGCCTGACAAGTGTCGGTCGATGTGTTAGACATGTCTACTTGTCACCCTACGACATGGCCATGTCACCTTCCCCCCGCCACTAGGCCACCAAGCTACCATACCATCCCACCATGAGCAGGAGCATGTCAATGGTTTTCTCCTTTACCACAAACGATAACATGCCTTTGTGAAGTGGTTTCAAAAAGAAAGAAAGAAAAGTGATTGAGGAGGCATTGTCAAACAGGAAGTGACACAAACCCCAAGCGGGTTTGGGAACAACACGCCCATCATCCCATTTTATCCATCATGCACTTTATTGGCACGCGATGAGTCTGGGTCGTTGATCTTCTATAATATCCGATGGTCGGATCTTTTCCCACCTACTATTAACCACCACACACTTTTTCAAGGCACATTGATCCTTAACCATTGATCTTCCTCCTCATCCAACAATCAGATCTTCATCCTCCCATTATTAGCCATCGTGCAATTTTCCCATGCGCTATGAGCCACGACCGTTGATATTCCTTTCCATCGAACGGTCAGATAATCGTCCTTGCTACACTTCATCATGGCAACCTTCTGTGCATGATTCCAATCTGGCAATTCCACCTCATGTATTTTGTCCACATGGCTCATCCACATCATCCATCCATGTGGCATGGGTGGGGTCCACTTAAACTTACCAAAATATTAAGATTTCGGAAACAAGGGAATTATCCCCGATTTAATTTTTGGCCTTTATCCGTCACTTAGTAGAACCCGACATTAACAGGATCATTCATCTGCAACTCATGTTTTTGCCTATAAATGTGCATTCAAGGCCCATACAGCTCTGATGTTATAACCATAAGCTCTGATACCACTCTATAATGTTTCCATCCCCTTATCCTGCTAGCAGGAAGGGGCATCAATTGAACCAGGCCTCAAAAATTTTCCCATAAGCCATAATTACGAATTCATGGAACTAAAATGCATGTGCAGGCACATAAAAAAATGGACAATGGAATAAAATTGATCCACGCACACATAACATGCAATTTACAGGCATAATTATCACATGAACACAAATAAAATCATTGCACATCAAATACACAAGAATACTTATCTTTAAACAAAGAAGATCCAAACAACTGGCTATGTAAGAGTGATTTTCCACCTAGCCATAGGCACTCTATCCATCATATACTCTTTCTGCTGAAAGGCCACCTGGGTGAAGCAAACACCTACATGCTTCTATCTCTCATCCCACAACCCATTCTGCTCACTATGCTTAGCCAAAACGCTCAACCAGAGCTCTACAGGGGTCTCACTAAGCCATCACAATGATGGCACTCCTTCCAAATTCCCCACACAACACAATGGAAGGAATTTCCCTTCATTGATCCACAGTTCCCTCAGGAAATCCAACCCTTACAGTGCTTACTAGTGTGTGCAGTAAGAGTCCAACCTGTTGTATGTTAATGAAGAACCTCCTGCAACATTAATACATGGCTTGACAAGCATCCAAAACTAGCATAACTCAATGGGTAAGGGTTCCTAGATTTCCCAACCTCCATGCTCACCTACAACCATCTATTTTCCTTCCAAAAATGCAGCTCTTTCTTCAAATTCGAATTTCTAGTTTAAACACAGTCTAGTAGTGGACATGAACAACAATGGAAAACTCTACATAGTGTAGCAGCATGCATGATAGGATGAGAGAATGATCAAAAGAGTGTTGACTCCAATGATATGAGGTAAGGTGAAAATACAATTGACATAGTTTCTGACCATAGAAGAAATAGGACTGCTAACAGCTGACATAACTGTCACAACCCCCATGCTTCAATAACTACATGAAATGCCTTTCCCCACCAACCTCACATAAAAATTCAATGATTGGGTTTAATAGTCAAGAGAAGGGAATTGGCTTATTTAAGGCACATGGTATACTTGGATGAGTTCTAAGGTTGACACATGGAAACATAGGATTTGGTTTCCCCATAGACCCCCTTCCTCTTCCCCTCTGGTGGAATCATAACCCCTCTAGTGCTCTTTACACAACCATCTTGGACCATTTTATTCATTTTCAACATAATATTACATACATTTTGGATTGGCATGACAAGCCAATCATGTGGTCCAAATAAAATATATACATCATACATGTCTAGCCATTCACTAGTTGGGCCTTGGCCTTGAGCTCCACAATAGGAATCCATACTAGCGCATTTACATCATTTACATAATTTTAATTAAATACATTCCAAGTCAAAATTAGGGGTATTACACTCATAAGAGACACATAAAGGTATAGTGGCGACTTATGTACAGAACATTGCATAATATACATATTGAGTTCCAGATCGAGATCGAGATCCTCTGGTTGCATAGACACTATTAAAAATCAATTGATTGAGTTGATTAGTAGATTAATAATTTGAGATACAGTAGTTTCATATCCAGTCCTAGTAGTAGGGAGGGACAAAGACAAATCCAAACACAAATTCAATAATTATCTTTTCTCGGGCTATGAACTTTCCATTTCCAATAAGCATGAGATAAACCTTAACTAAATTTCCCTTTCCATTATAGTGAAAACACATACATCTATCACTTCCATGAGAGTTTTGGTATACCTTTTGATTCCAAGGAAATAATAATTGTAAAAATAGAATGTATCTGGCTATACACAAACCCTAAACACAAAATGTATCTAGATATACACAAACTCAAAGTATTAGTTGAAAAAGGATGCCCAAACTTCAGTTTCCATAAAGGATGCAACTGTCACAAAATTTGAAGCATAATCCCTATATTCAGTCACACCAATTATGATAGCCTTGAACATTATGACCACCTTGAACAAATACAAGACCTTTCATTTGTTTCTCTAAAAACATTCTATTGTTAGCATGTGGTGCACTTGCTATTGTCCATCCATCACACTCTCTACTCTTGAATTTCCATTCGCCAACCTTATTCGACGGAATCAATTTGACACATTTTTTTTCTATCTCATGGAGGATTAGCAACATATCTAATCTATGTTGAGAGAAATATTTTCAATAGCCAACATAATTTCATCTTAGTTTTATGACATCGAGCATTGTTATTATATGGCTTGGTTTTACCTTTTCTATCTATCTTGGAAATGCAGGGGATATTGTTACTGAATATTTCTTCAATGTAATTTCCTATGTGGCTTCTAATACTCGCATAGGAAATATTTTATGTACATATAGTGTCTTTAATACTAATTCCATTGAATACTCTGGCTTTGGAAAAAACTTGGTTCCTTCTGGGATCAGAGAGTTTTGTCTTCTCTCTCTCAGTTGGTGAACCTATGTAGTGCCACTTGACCCAAATGGTCTCATTTATTGGGCCAAGAGGCCCTTTCTATAGCCCAAAGTGGATTAGATGTGTCACGTCTTTCACATGTCGGCTCCAAATTTAAGTTGGCTAGATTGTAAAATACATATATATAAATATACATTAACTTTCAATTTCAATTTCCATTCATACGTCCTCACATTTTAAATAATAATTTTCATAAATAGTTACAAGAATAACTATTTTACTTCATTTGCATATTTGTAGGGTTTATGTGTTATTGTTTACGATCCCAAATTGGAATAGTTGGCATGTGGATGAATATATTGGATTATGAATTGTTAAGTTAATAATAGAACAATAAGTAAGATATTAGTTATGTGATAATTGCAAATTAACCAATAATTGGGTAAATTGAAAGCATTTACTTCACAATTAATTAATTAATGCAACTTTTGTGTATTTGTAGGATTTATATGTTATAATTTACAACATGAAATAGTTGGCACTTGGACGATTAAATTGGGGTAAATAACTATTTTACTTCATAACCAGTGAATGAATGCAATTTTTCCTATTTGTAGGATTGATGTGTTATACTTTAGAACATGTAATAGCTGGCACTTTGACCATTAAATTTGGGTAAATAACTATTTTACTTCACAATTAAATAATTAATGAAATTTTTGCTTATTTGTAGTAATTATGTGTTAGAATTTACAACATTTACAACATGATTCCAATTTTGTATAGTTGGTGGTTAGATACTAGTTTTGGGTGAATATCTATTTTACTTCATAATTAATTAATGCAATTTTGGCCTATTTGTAAGATATCCAAATTGGAATAGTTGGTGCTTGAATGATTATAACTTAAAATATATTAGATTTAATGTATTTTTAGGTTGACAATATAACAATGAGCTAAATATTAATTTTGTAATAATTGCATATTAACAAACCAGCATAGATCCATCTTAAAGCTCTATCAAGCACCTGGACCAGGGATCAAATACCTTGAGGTGCAAACCCCTTTTTAGAGTCCTAAAATTCCTCAGGAGATTTGATCCCTATAGAACCTTGATAGATCCAGAGTTAAGATGGATCTATGTTGGTTAGTATTAATTTGGTGTAAATATATTTATGTTTAATTTAAGCTAATTATTGAAATTTATTATTTGGGGTCGTGTTGACGCCCAGAAAACTCCTTGCGTCGATAATAGGGTTTCTCTCCAGTAAGAAATCCCAATTACATTTATGACCGTTTGAAGTAGGGAAACCATCCAGTTTCTTTTCCAACTATCGTTCATTGGTTGGGAATTTTACCGGTTACTAACTAGTCCACCATTTAGATTTTTTATTTATTTAATAAATCAAATGAAGAATGCTCTAATCTACGATGCCATCCTAGATTACCTTAATCTATCCTTTCAAGGAATGAAAGTAAACAAAACGAGTAGTAAATGATGTTGAGATACATTTAAACATTAGATAACCACTAAACATGAAATATATCATAGCTTCAAAGTGATTAAATACCAAAATAGTTATAGCATAAACACAATTTGCATTTACAGTTTATAGAAAGAAAAAGAATACTGCAATATCACATACACAATAAGCAGTCATGAACCATAAGAATAATTTGATGGGTAACATAACAATCTTACCGCATATGAGCTACATGAGAACAAGAAATTAGTTATATAGCATTCATCCACATTGTTGTTCCTCAAGTTGCACCTCAACCGAAATGAGGTTCACTCACTAGTAGAAAAATGGGTGATAAATGACCAGGCGACCAAAAAATTTGGTCACCAAGTGAAATAAATGATTAAACCACCAAAAATGTTGGTCACCACAGTGTTTTAAAATGAAATATGACCAAATTTGAGCAATTTTAAGTGATCACAACTAAAAATGACTAAAATAAATTACTAATTTACTCATGAGATAATAAAAAAATATGACCAATTTAATCATGGGATACAAAATATGACTAGACAATCTAAATTAATAATTATGTAAGATGTCCATTGTTAAAATTTATGAAATTGTAATAGTTTTATTAAAATTTCATAAATTTTAACATTGCAGATGGATTCAGAGACCCCTGGTCTCCGAATCCATGTGCGGTGTTAAAATTTATGAAATTTAAAAAATTTATTGTCAAAATTGCAATTTTTCATTCTTCGAACAATGGATAATTCCCTCTTCTTCAATAGGATATGCTTCAAATATTGTTTTTATTGTCTAATTTTAATATGAAAATGGGTATCCAAATGGGAAACTATTAAACTTTATTGCAAGGCCATTCCATCTGTACTTTCGTATCCAAGGCGATGTGTGTTAAAATTTATGAAATTTTAAAATTTTATTGTCAAAATTGCAATTTTTCATTGTTCGAACAATGGATAATTCCCTCTTCTTCAATAGGATATGCTTCAGATATTGTTTTTATTTTCTAATTTTAATATGAAAATGCATATCCAAATGAGAAACTATTAAACTTGATCGCAAGGCCATTCCGTTTGTACTTTCGTATCCAAGGCGATGTGCTTATCATGTCCATACCTTGTTTCACTATTTTTGCTTCCGTATGCTTTCTTCAACACACTTGTCAAGTTTCATCTTATGTCTCATCATGTGTCATGTTGACCCGTGCCATGGAGTCATCTGTTCTCTCTATAACCATCAACATGTCGTGATTGTTATACCATTGGGTGCGACGTGTCATGTTAGTCACCTCCATGTTCCATTTGATGAAAATTGTCACCATTTGGCCCTTCCGACAGTCTGTCAAAGTTTCGGCAAGTGCATGTATTTTGAGTCATGATTGTTAAAAGTTGTTAATTTTGTATCCTCCATTAATTCACAAGCCACAACCTTCCGCCATGATTTTCACTTTGTCTAATCTCAGAAAGTTGAAAATACCCCACTTGGATATCTCCCTACATTTGAAAATGCCAATGACCCCCTATTTCAAGAAAAAAAATTATCCTCTCCTTCGATATAATGTGGTTGAGTCTAGTCTTGAAATAAGCAAACTAACTAAATTAATGCATTCAAAATAAATATTGTCAAAAACTAATATTAATATAATATGTTTTAATATTAATATGATGTTAATAATAATATGAATATGAATATGAATATGTTTTAATATTAATATGAATATGAGTATTAATGTTAATATTAATATTAATATAAGTATTAATATATTTTTTTTGTACTGGGGAATCAACAACTAGAGTTGGGATGGTACTCACGTGACACAGGGTCCAAGGATACAATCTCACTACCATTATACCCCTAGGTGCATCCACAGTGCCCGAACCATGGAGTACATGTAAGATTGGGGGGATTCGAACACGTGACCTTCCATTTACAACGCCTCATCTTTACCACTTGAGCTGCCCCCCACCGGCCAATATGTTTTTAATATTAATATTACTATGTTTTTTAATATTAATATATAATATGTTTTAAAAATTATATTATGCATAATATAATAATATTAATTCATTTAAAATAGTTAAATTCACAATGCAGGAATCAAAGAAAGTAAATTGGGGCTTTTTGGGGGTTTTGGGGGGTAATTTTGTGGTTTAACATTCCTATTATCTTCCACTATAGAGGATCTCCAAATTGAATCATCTCCGGGTGCATATATGGTGGTCCTTGCTTCAGTTATGGATTCCGATATCCCTTTATTTATTTCCTAGTATCCAAGTTTGTGATTCCTGGTATTTTGTCACAGATCAATTTCCTTGAAATGTTAAAAAATTTATCCATTCTAGATATTCTGTCTTAGGTTCTTTTTGTTTCTCCTATTATTATTGTGGATCATCTTGTTCCCCACATCTTGCTGAAAGATCAACGCTCTACCTTCATTGTCTACATTACAGGATCTTCTAGATCAACCCTTTGGTGGAGCCCTTACCCTCACTCACTACAAATCCATCACAACATATTTATTTATTTAAGATATGTGTTAATTCTATCCACGTGGCCTCAAATATGTTGATTAGGTTTATGCGTACCACTTGTGGGAGTGGTCCTTGTGGACCATAGTACTTAGGGTGAAAACCATTCTTTGTGTGATTTTGGTGCTTCCTGATAGTACCTAGGTCTGCACCCAGGATTGCCTACTTCCGAATAACTTGAGACTTTAAATTTTTTAGTATCTCTTTTAAACCTTCCTTAAGACATTTTCCTAATACAATCATTTATCCTTGAAGTTTTGCTATATAAATTTTATGCTTGCTTATTATTTCTTGTTTTCAGTTTGATAATTGGTTTGTTAGACAAGTTAAGTTGGTACAAAGTTTGCATGTTTTTAGTTGTCCTATTAGTTTTGCAGGTATTACTTTGGTGCAGATACCTCGAGATTTGAAAAGTAAGGAAACTGGATCTAAGGCTAGATATGTTCCAAGTCGATGCGTTGTAGAACAATTATGTAATTGTGTTGCAGAAAAGTTATGTAATTGCACTGCGGAACAGTTATGTGGTTGCACTACGAAACTTCCTGTAGGTGATAGTGTGCTACTAAAATGATGTAGATGAAAGTATTGCTCATTCTTATGTGGCTGCAGGTGCATTAGAGAAGCATGGTGTCAATATTATTTGCACAAATAGTGAGGAAAATGCACAACAATATAGTGATTTCTTGTCTTACTGTATTGAATAATTAGAGAGCACCAACTTTGGAACTACAATGATGTTAATGCATAGACAAAGAAGGAATGTCTTCACCATTAAGTTGTAGATGAGGATATTTGAATGAATAATGAAGCATGCCAACCCCTTGCAATATATTTTTGGTTTGATATATGATAGAGAATGAGCATCAAGAAAACTCTTTAATTTCATTCATGGATTTTCTTCAAGGCCAACACATGCTCAGATTGCTCTCCCTCGGTCCATGAGGTTGTTTCAACTAGGTTGCAATTGTGATTGAACAATGAAAGATTGAATTAAGCTAGCAACCTGTTATCAGGTCTAGCCCCATCACCTACAAAGAAAACCCAAGTTAGTAAAGACAAATCAGAGCATGAAATAAAGAAGGAGAAACAAAAGCCAAACAGAAATCGGGTACATTTCAGAGAAGGCTAACACAGGCCCATCATGAAATATCTAGGAGGAAACTAAAGGTAGAAGATGATGAAGGGCGCAAGCTTAGTTTGTTGATTGAAGCGACAATAAGACTATCTTGAAGGAGATATGGAAAAGACATAAAATCAGGCGCTACAAAATATTTATGCAGTTCCCATATTCATGTTTTAGTCACTGACTTTGGGCGCAGTTTCCCAAAAATTGGAGATGAATTTCAAAAAATAAGAACATGGATTTTTTCAGGAACGAGCCTAATTACAAAAACTTCTCTCATTTCTTACACAGGTGTTATGTTCTGAGAGGTACATGTGGCACATTGAAGACATTTTTTCATAAATTCGCTAGATTTTCCTGTAGTTGACTGTTTGAGTGTCATGAAATTCAAGAGTCGATTCTGACCAAACCATAAGGAATAAAAAATGGTTAAAAACCCACTTCAAAAATGTGGTGGTTTACAAAAACCTCTCTCAATTTTGTAACAACTATCATTGTTTGATAGATTCAAATAGGCCTTCTAAGCCTAATTTTCAAGATTTCACGAGTTGAAATTTTATAAAAATATGACAAGTCAAATAGTTGAAAGGCCACCTCAACAATTCGACTTGGATGAGATCTGGATCAACAAAATAAATATGGAACATAATCTTATCAGATTCATTAGTTTTGGATCTAAATTATGATGTAATTAACTATAAAACTTTGTAAAAGGAAGAGGAGGGGGTTTTTCTTCTTCTTCCTTCGAGAAGCTGGAGGTTCGATTTTGGGAGGCTACTGGATGGTCATGTCATTTTTGTAAGAGCACAGTACAGTCGCTATGCGATTTTTATTATGAATGAATCATGAACTTTATGCCTACTTATCTGTTGATAACTGATTGTTGAATTGATTACAGAGTTCTATGCACTGCATAATTTAAATTACAGAACTAATGGTATATACACTGTATATACACATTGCCTGCGATTTATTATCTATTTCTTTTCAACTTCTTTGTTTAACGTTGTTATATGTGGAATTAAAAATAGATGCATGAAAGTTATAACTTATCTCTTTAATGTACCTATCTTCAGTCTCATGGTTATAATGTATGATACACTTAGTTCATAATTCTGAGCTTATTTGTTCATAGTTCTTTTTATGATCTGTGTTGTTTCCATACTATTGTACAATCCTTCCTTGGCCCAATATTTAACCACCCTTCTAAAACAAACCAAATGTATTTAATTTCCTTTCCTAAGTGCCCTAGATTTTCCCTGTAGCAATCCAGTGCAGACCGCAGGGATAACATTTTCTGGCGTCGTTGTCGGGGAACGAAGTCACGAAGTTATTTTTCCCTGGGTGTGAAACAAAGATCAGATCTACTTCTTGATGGTGAACAAGAACTAGACACTAATATTGAATGCACTTTCACTGGGTGACTCCACAATCAAATACTCCATTGGAGGATCAGTTCTTCTTACAGAAAAGATGAAAGGACTAAAGGTAGAAACCAGGTATCAAATTATAAGCTTTTTTCAAGAGCTCATATTCTTTTCCATCAATTATTTCATGTCATTTACATTACATGTGAAGAGAATCATCTTATTTTTTGTTTATTCAAAATACCATAAGCTTACACCTACTGCTATATATTCTTCTTTGAGGAAATATTGTGTTTCATCTTCTTGTAGTGTTGATCCGATTCCCTCATCTGAACCATATGAGTATCATGATGTCCATATCTCAATCCCTCCCGAAGTTGGTCTATCACCTAATCCGGTTAAAGTTGATTTACTACCTCCTCAGATGACTGTTCCTTCTTTTAATCAACTCACTGAAATTTAGTCCAGGGTTAGGAAAGGATATAAACCATTGAAATTGCATTTTCTCTTTCATGATTATCCTCCCAATTTTCCTGATTATCTTCCCAAGTTCAATGGAGAAAACCATATTACAACTAAAAAAACATGGATGCATTTAAATGTTTCACAGAAAAGTTTGAAATCATCCATGAAGATGTGTTCATGAAAACATTCTTCCAGCCCTTACATGGAGATGCTTGGCTATGATTAAAAAAATTGAAGGTTGATTCAATAGGATCATGGGAATATTTTCATTATCTCTTCCTAAGTTATTGGGGTCAAAACAAAACTTATGAACAATATCTTTCATAGTTTTATACTATGAAAAGAGAGAAGGATGAGACTGCCACTGATTTTAATAGGATATTCTACAGCTTCTATCTTAGCATTCCTAGAGACATTCATCCTTCTGAAACAATTTACAGGTTGACTTATACTACAGCTCATTATCATCTCGACTTGGTTTTATTTCTTAGAGAGAGGAGGTCTTCATCCTTACAACAATTATTTGTTGATGCTAGAGAAATTGAAGAAAACTTTCGGGCCTATGACATACTTTGATATCAGGCTTGTGAGGAAGACAGTGATAAAGATAAGAAAGAATCATTAGAGTAGTTTATTTTGACTTCATAATAAATAATTGAGCAGCAATCTCCAGGAATCAACAAGCTTATGTCCACCATTTATGAACATAGACCTGCAAAAGACATACAAAGATCATTCAATCAACTGAAGCCGGATGAACAAGAAAGTGATGGTGAGTGTTCACATATAGACAGTCAAGATGAAGGTACATATGATTATGTTTCATAATTTTCTTATGATTCTTGTTATGATCATACTCCAATTGTTTTAGATTCATATATAGCTTAGGTTGCTTATGTTTCATTAATTCATCACGAGTTTCATGAACGAGTAGTTTCTGAATTGCAAAATTTAGAAATTTTAAATAAACAACCTATTAATGATACTTATGGGAATGATTTAGAACAAGTTTCTTCATCATCACTAGTTTTATATTTATAATTTTCAAGAAGTCCTTTGCATGATGAGTATAATTCAAAGTTTCAAGAATGTGATGAGGAAAATATTTTTGAAGTTCACTGTGATAGTTTTCAACATATGTTTGTTGAATCGGAGTAGATTTCCTCATTATCACATTCAACATCCTCCTATAACAACACTATCTACGATAACCATGATAATAAGCTTTCACTTTCTAATGAAAGAAGCTTATTTCTTGAACAAATTGGTTATATTTCTTTAGTTAACTCGAACAACAACCTTATTAAAGACTCTTTGGAAGAGAATATTTATGAACACCAAGATCATATTGCTCTTACTTTTTTGATGAAATCTGGTGCTAATGAATTTATGGAAGAAAAGATAACTATTTTTCAATCAAAATATTTCTAGGAAGACTGCGTGGGAAGTTTTTTCGATTACATTTCTATGAGAAAGGAGGAGGAATTACAAAGTCAACTTACTCATTTGGAGCAGGCAAATTTTCATGAATATCAATCAATATATTCTATTATTCAAAATGTTGGAAGAGACCTGGTTATGGCTTATTAAACCCATAAACAGGTCTCTTCCAACCTTTTGAATAACTTATAAACCTATAAAATGGATTCTCTTTTCCACAATATATTCTATGTCAGAAATGGAAGAAACCAACAATGGAGAAATATAGGTCATTTATTTTGAATTGCAGGGAAAAGTAAAATTTTATGATTTTAAAGATCCAGTGGTCATTTACATGGAGTTGAAATGGAGTAGAGAGCCTTCTCTCTTTGATTTTTTAAGGACGGAATTTTGGAATTATAAATATGATCTCCAAGTTTATAATGAATTTATCATTCATGTTCAAGTACTTATTCTATTAAATCATATTCAAGGAGTTCATATAATTACCCAGTTACTTGCATGGTTGAACTGGAAATTTGTATACATTTGATCATAACATTTTACTGGTTAGGAGTAGGTTTTGTACATAAATAAGCTCGATTGAGAGCATTGGTGTGTAATAAAGTAGGCTTAATAATGACTCCAATCCCAACAAAGGAACTGGTACATGGTTTCATTTTATTCTTAGCAATAATCTTTTGGAAAGCAAAGCACATGAAATAAAGTAGTCAGAACAAAAGAGACACTAGTCTATGGGTTGTTAGAACCTCACAAGGAAGTGCTATCCCCACTAGGAGCCAGTGTTAGTACCTAGGTGTGCACCTAGGATTTCCTACTTCTGAAAAACTTGAGACTTTAAATTTTTTATCTCTTTTAAACCTTCCTCAAGACATTTTACAAAGACAGTCATTTATCCTTGAAGTTCTGCTATATAAATTTTATGTTTTCATATTCTTTCTTGTTTTCAGTTTGATAATTGGTTTTTTAAGCAAGTTAAGTTGGCACAAAGTTTGCATGCCTTTGTTGTCCTGTTAGTTTTGCAAGTATTACTTTGGTGCACATACCTCAACATTTGAAAAGTAAGGAAACTAGATCTAAGACTAAAACTGTTCCAAGACGATGCGTTGTGGAACAGTTATGTAATTGTGCTACAAAACAGTTATGTAGCTATGCTACGAAACTTCCTATAGGTGACAGTGCACTACTGAACTGTTTTAGATGACAATATTGCTCATTCTTATGTGGTTGTGGGTGCATTAGAGAAGTATGGTGTCAATATTATTTGCACAAACCGTGAGGAAAATGCACAGGAATATAGTGGTTTCCCCTCTTGTTGTATTGAATAATTAGAGAGAACCATCTTCAGAACTACAATGATGTTAAATCATAGTCGAAGAAGGAACGCCTTTACCATTAAGTTGTAGATGAGGAATTTGAATGAATAATGAAGCATGCTAGCCCCTTGCAAGAAAGGTTTGGTTTGAGATATGATAGAGCATGAGCATGAAGAAAACTCTTTAATTTCATTCATGGATTTTCTTCAAGTCCAGCGCATGCCTAGATTGTTCTCCCTTAGTCCCCGAGGTTGTTTCAACCAAGTTGTGATTGTGATTCAACAATGAAATATTGAATTCAGCTATAAACATGTCATCAGGTCTATCACCATCACCTGCAAAGAAAACCCAAGTTAGTAAAGACAAAATCAGGGCATGAAATAAAGAAGGAGAAACAAAATCCAAACATAAATAAGGTACATTTCAGAGAAGGCTAGCACCTCCCAGCATGAAAAATCCAAGAGGAAACTACATGCAGGGTATTTTTTAAGGATTCTAATATTATACTTAAGTATAGTATCCTAGGCGATTATTTTGGATTGAAAAAAACATGTATATAGATAGGTAGGCGAATATTAAATATGAAACATACAATTTACTACTTAAATGTGTAAATTTTGGCGAATATTATGATAAAAAAACATATTTTATGTAAATATAGGCAATATTAGAGACTCAAAATGACCAAATAGCGAATTTATTTTTTGAAAAAAAGCCCGAAAAATAGCCAATTGGCGAAATTTCGCCCTTAAAAATTACCCTGACTACAGGTAGAAGATGATGAAGGGGTAGATATTATCTCGTTGATTGAAGTAGAAACAAGACTATCTTGAAGGAGATACGGAAAAGATAGAAAATCAAGCGCTACAAAATATTTATGTCGTGGTCGTATTCCTGTTTTAGTCACAGACGTTCGGTGCAGTTTCCCAAAAATTGGATATGAATTTCAAAATATGAGAACATGGATTTTTTTAGGAACTATCCTAATTAAAAAAACCTCTCTCATTTGTTACAAAAGTGTTATGGTATGTGATGTACATGTGGCGCTTTGAAGCCAATTTTTCATAAATTCGCCAGATTTTCCTATAGCTGACTGTTTGAGTCATCAAATTTAGAAGCCGATTCTGACCAAATCATAAGGAATAACTAAAAATGGTTTAAAAACCACTTAAAATGTGGTTATTTACAAAAACCTCTCTCAACTTTGTAACGGTTATCACGGTTTAAGAGATTCAAATAGGCTTTCAAAGCCTATTTTTTCAGGATTTCGTCAGTTGCAATTTTCTAAAAATATGCCAAGTCAAATAGTTAAAAGGCCACCTCACCAGTTCAACTTGGATGAGATTTGAATCAAAAAACTATATATGGAACATAATATTATCAGATCCATTAGTTTTGAATCTAATATATGATTATACAATTATCTATAAAACTTTGTAAAAAGAAGATGAGGGGGTTCTTCTTCTTCTTCTTCCTTCGGGAAGATGGAGGTTTGATTTTGGGAGGTTATAGGATGGTCATGTCATTTTTGTAAGAGCACAGTGCTGTCGCTATGAGATTTTGATTATGAATGAATCATGAACTTTGTGCCTACTTATCTATTGAGGACTGATTATTGAATTGATTACAGAGTTGTATGCGCTGCATAATTTAAATTACAGAACTAATGGTATATACATTGTATATACACATTGTCTATGATTTCGTATCTATTTCTTTTCAACTTATTTGTATAACGTTGTTATATGTGGAATGAAATATAGATGCATGATATTTATAGCTTATCTCTTTAATGTACCTATCTTCAGTCTCATGGTTATAATGTCTAATACAATTAGATCATAATTCTGAGCTTATTTGTTCATTGTTTTTTTCTGTGATTTGCGTTATCTCCATACTATTGTATTGACCTTCCTTGGACAAATATTTAAACACCCTTCTAAAACAAAACAAATGTATTTAATTTCCTTTCCTAAGTGCCCTAGCTTTTCCTTGTAGCAGTCTAGTGTAGACCGTAGGGATAACACCTCCTTTAATGACTACACCCCCGTTAGTCCAATATTCTCAGCATGATCTCTTCTGACATGGATATGTGGTTACTTAATAGTTATGTATTAGATTCAGGCCCCCATTGGATCTTGGTAATTTTAGTTGTCTGCAATTTTAGTTGGAGCTTTCCAGATTGCATATTGTTATGCATGAACGTTGGACCTGGTATTCTTTAAATCCATTAGCTGCTCAAAAAAACACAGAGTGGGCACAATTATTCTTAGTTATTTACGGATTTTAAGAAACCCTATATGCCTTAGCTCAAATAAATACCGCTTCCTTAGCATGGTCTCTTCTAGCAGATCTGAACACATGCTCTGGCTAGTATTATTTTTAGATGCCAAACAATCGACTTGTTTACAACATGACTTTATTGGAATAGATCCACTGCATTAATCCCTAAATCCATGATGAAAAGTCATGAACGAGTTATTGTACGATTATTAGTGGTAATTATACTCACTTGGATCATTTATTTTAACCCCACCCTACCTTTTTCGGTGGTTATATGTTGTTGATCATCCCTCATACTTTCCCTTGTAATTAAACCTAGCTTGCTAAGATAAATGAATGGTCTAGCAACTAGTTACATATAATGTTATTATGATCTTTTGACACGGGTTTTCCCGAGTGTTTCCAACACAACCTATATTACCAAATCCTCAAATTTGTATTTTGTATGGGTGTATTGTTTGTGGCCACCGAGGTTTCACATATTTACTTATTACCTACAATCAAGGCAATGACTTGGCTGAGCATGTCTATTGCATGTTGAGTATGTTCCAAAGGCTGATTGGTTTTGTGTTGAATTAAAGTTGAAGCAGAAAGCAAGCACACATAATATTGCTCTCATGACATCTTATCCCCTAGTTAAAACAACCACAAGTTGAAATCAATAAGCGTAAAATAGAAGACATGAATTCTATTTCAGTTAGCACTAAGTGAGAAGTTGAGTGCTCTAATGCATAATCTTTATTGCAAAAGATAAAAATCATTAGTGACTTTAAAGAGAGAAAAGGGTGATATTTGTGCAATATCACAAAACATAGACATCTCTTAGCATTCCATAAATGGTCCAGCAAAGGTTCCTCAATTAGGAAAATTTGGTAGTGGGAGTACCACCCGATTGTAGGATAATGGCAGTTCCCAACATTGTTTATGTACAGACAACTCTCCAAACATATTGCATTGTCAGCCGTCATCTTCCTCGTGACAGAGGTGGCATCAGTTCTTACGGCGTCTCGTTCAAAGGCACACCTATTCGACGAATCTCAGGATCTTGTACAACCACTTTTGGGTTCTTCCAGGTTAGTTTCTTTAGCTTGACCAAGAGATTTTAAAAGCAACAACGAGCGTGGCAGTGGGAGTGAGAAGTATTCATTACATGATAAATTATCTGAATTAAAATCTTCATTTGAGCACGAAGGTAAATTAAAGGAACCGGTACCAGCTATCAGTAATTAATAATAAAAAAATTGAAAATGTTTTCGTATCTGGAGCTTTTTGTGTTATTGTTAGGGGTTTTCTGGAGTGAAAAAAAACCATAATTTTATTGTACAGGTCCGCCCGCCCACAACACTCCCAAATATACCAATGTTTCCATACTTCGTATCTCTTCAATGACATCCAAGAAATCATTGAGTTTCGTGGTCCAGAACAGGTCACAAAAAAGACCCTACGGCCCTGTCGTAAGCTCTATTCTGGAAACTAATGTAACTATTCTTGACGTGTTATTGAGATCGAGTCTTTGCACAGTTTACCATGAGGCCAGATGCATTTGTTAAAAAAAAATAGGAAACCATAAAATTAATGTGTTTTAGGATAGTGGGCAAGGTAATAAGGTAATAACAATACATCGCCTATGATCATAGTGACAATTTCTAAAGTAATCCTCCTTGTTTTTAAAGTAGCAATTTATTTTGTAACCTATGATCATAGTGACAAATCCTTATTTTTATTTACAATTTTTAGTTTGGCATGATTCAATGTTTTATATTACTTGGCATTCCTTACACCAGTCCTAGTTGCATGTTTATAGTTTGGAGCATGGCCTCACTTTATAGTTGGTAGTTTCCACCTCCGTCTTATGTAATCGCCAGTGATCCACTCCCTCACTATACACGATTAATAATTCTTGCATTTGGATTATTTGTAGTTGCACATGCACTCAACACTTAGAATGGAGGTATGCCCTATAATTATGGAATAATGGAATACAATAGGATTTCTTTTTCACATGACAACAAATGCATACATTTCTAGTATCTATAGTTCCTTGTCTTTGTGCTCCACCTAGACTACTCATATTCAACAATAGTACCCTAAATATGGTTCATTAGAGTTTCCCATTTTACTTGCATCTAAAAAAGACACATGTGCTTAGTTATACATTCTTGGTAGATCTAGTTTATTTGCTTCAAACCCAACCCAATCTTTTTTTAGAAAAAAATTAGATCAAAATTGTTAGAATGTGTCCTTCCACCCTGATCTAGGTTACCACCTACTTAGAACTCATCCATTACTTATTTCTCGAATGGAAGTGTAAATCTTTCTATAGCCCAAAGTCATTGACATAACTAGTTTCTTAAGGTTATCCCTCCCACCCACATATCTCATGGTCCACCTAATTTTCATCTCGTTCTTAGGTTCCAAATTGAAGTGCAATCTTTATGTGATAAGAAAATGAAGAATCAACCATCAATAAATACATGATTCCTAGGGTATTTCATCTATTGATTAAAAAAAATAGTTTTCCCAGATTATCCATTAAAGTAGAGAGCCTCCTTTAAATAGTGGTACCTAAGCTGCCCATGGACAAAATTCCATGTAGTGTTTTCACCCAAAATAATGAAAAAAAATAAATATGCAGTGCCATCTTAAAAGTTACTCGACCCAATTTTTCATAATATATTATTTTTGTTAATATATTAGTTATAATATTAGTTACTATTATATATTATTATTATTTTAGTTAAATGTTATACCCAACATTTTAGGTTGTTTAGTATTATTATAATATATTAATTATAATATAATAATATTATATATTAGTTATAAAGTAAATACTACTACTATTATATATTATATATGGACTATTTATTACTTAAAAGATGGATGGGTATATTAGTTATGATATTAGTCTAGAAGTCATAACTTGGGATTCAAGTATAATGTTGCCAACCTTTTTTTCTCAACAATGGTTACAAATCACAATATTAACATGTTATAATTGTTCTACTAGAGAGGCATCTTTCATCATTATGAGTATGTATTGTCTTTAATAATTCTACTGGATCTTAAGTGCTTATAACACACAACATCTTTCATTCCCACTGGTCTATACATGTAACAGAAGAAAAGATATTACTAAGTCTAAATTTTATTTAGAACTTTACTACAAGTGTGTGGTTTTCTTAGTGTTTGTGATACTATGTTGCAATTTGTCTGTAATAGAGTTACACATCATATTCTTGGATTGTGATCAACTACATAGAATCTATTCTAACTACAAATTTCACTCTCGCAATTCTTCTTTGGTCTAGTTGAAGCCAATTCTCACCCAAAATATCTATGCTTATGGTAATAGATATTTGTGCTTCAGAATGCCTTCAAGTTTTATTAAATAGAATAACTGGCTAAACTACATTTTTCAATACTTAGTGTAGGAGATTATACTATGTGGTTGCTCCGTAAAAGAGATGAAATAGGGGATCTGGAAAACTCATTTGTAGAAGGAAAAGCAAGGCTTGGTTCCCCTGGTTGTAAAAGTCATGCTTTGAAGCAACTAGAAAAGTTGTTGGATGGGATAATCTTTGAGTGGCTATAGAGGCCACTAGTGAAGAGATCATAATAGAACAAAAGATGATAGATAGGTTTCCAATCAATAAGTGGAGTGATGTAGATGGTCATGTTCTATTGGTTGGTGATGGTATTCCACTATATGTTCATTTCACTTTTGCTAAGTAAAGCCTCCTTTTTTCCTCCAAAATTATGATGAATGCTCCTATGCTTCCTTGTTTATTCACAAAGAAAGTTCTCAAAATGATATATTGCATACACAGTAACAGTATTATTCTTTCCACGGTTTGGTAACATCAAGATTTGTTTGTCATGTAGTTGCACATGCTTAGTATATTATCCCAGGGCAAGGAGCAAGGACTACATTTGAGAATGCTCATCAACTTTCTCTTCTCCTTGAGTCTGATTGCAAATGATTTATGATAATCACTTAAATTCAATTGATAGTAGTCGTTGTGCAAAGTTATAGTATTCCATTTTATGCATCAACAATTATATTTTATGCATTAACTCATTCTATATATTCTTTTATGGCATTATTAGTAATGTTTTAAAATACATTGAAATATCATTACTTATAGTCTATCTTAGTTATATTTTAAACCTATATATATATGTATATATATATATATATATATATATATATACTGAAAAATATTAGTAGTTTGAATCTATGTTGCCTCTTAGTTATTTGGAAGTTATATGTGATATGTATTTGAATTAATTTTTTCATAAATATTTATTTTTATGAATGCATTTTGTGTCACACATTTTTGTTGCAATTTTGGTTATATGTTTTTGCCTATATATTTTGAGAAAATTTTCTTATATAGAAAGTTTGTTAACTCTCTTCCTTATCATTATTTTTCCAATTTATTGGAATTATTTATCCAAATTCTAGTTTCAACAACATGTGGGGTATCAAATCATCGATAATGCTTTGAATTTAAATTTAGAAACCATGCAATGTTTTCAAATCCAAATCGACCAAGTTTCTAAGTATGACAAAATGAAACATCAAAACCATTGACTTTTAAGGAACACACTTATATATCATATAGAAGACCTTTGTGATGGTGCCTTTAAGATTTTTAAGAGTTCGTGAGATGCTTTATGTTACAGTTGGAATCGTAGTGTGTTAATGTTTGTAAGAGTTTGTGATATATTTTTAGTGTGAAATTTGATTTTGTGTGAACTTTGATTCTATTTAAAGGTGTTATCTCAATGGAAGAGCACATGCCTTACAAGTAGCAAGTTGGTGGTTCGATTCCTCCGTGCCCTATTTAAATAATCAATGAATAATTAAATGACCAGTTAACAAAAATCACTGACTAAATAAATGACTAGTTAACAACAATCACTGACTAAATAAATGACCAGTTAACAACAATCAATGACTAAATAAATTACCTCTTAACAACAATCAATGACTAAATAAATTACCTCTTAACATCAATAAATGACCAGCTAACATCAATAAATGACTAAATAAACGACTAAATGTACTACCGAACAATGATAACTAATGATAAAAAAAATGACCAAATAGTAGCAACTAATGACCAAATAGCGACAATTAATGACCAAATAAAAGACTAAATATATGACCAACGCATGAATCAATTCAAGCAATTTATGACCAAGTGATAAATGACCAATTTTGTTGGGTGATAAGTGACTGCTAATTTATGACCAGTGGTCACGTGGCCAAATTTAGTCATTTATCACACATTTTTAGTCATATTTTTAGTCACTTATCACTCATTTTGTACTAGTGACTTTAATAGTTACGCTTGGCTACATATTCAAACATCAAATAAATGAGGGCTTCGGTCAAAATACAAATGCCAAGGAGGGATGTGCAGATAGCACCATCTCTACGCCACTTTAGGTCATCAATCCAATCCTTTGACCAAGGGAGGGAGTTCCATTCAAAATAGGTAGGTATGCTTCCTAGTTTGTCACCTAGGTACCTTTTAGATATGCATGCAAAACTTGACTAGATTTAGAATTGAAATCTGAGGTGCTCAAGGGCAATTTTCATCCATGAAAACAAAATAAAAAATGAGTGTTGTATAAAAAGGGAGGCCCAAATATCTCACAAGGCTTAAAAATTGAAAGTAAGTACATCTCACAGGTGCCTTAATCATAAACAACTCTGGAAAAAAGAAGAAACAACAACATAACATATAATACCCAATTGACAAAGTATGTTTTAACTTTCCATTGCTATGCATCTTAGCTGTCTTTTAAAAATTACACAAGCAGGTAAATTTTAGATCTATTTAACTCTAGGCCATCAAACGAAGACTTGGCATGCTTCCTCAAAGAACTTTAAAACATATAAAAGATGCTATTAATTCAACAACCACTGGCATGCTTTCCTCAGTCCATGGTTTGTTAAACAACAATCTCATACATTCATGAATGAAAACATGTTTAATCCAAAATCCCTAGTGGCATGCTTTCCTCAGTCCTGGGTATTTCCAAATCACATCTCATTCAATGTAAACATAAACAATTTACATTAAAAAACCCTAGTGGCATGCTTGTCTCGGTCTTGGGTACCCTCATAAATACATAGCTTATATTTCTCTTGTACAATAGAATACAACAGGGAGGATTAATTCATCTCTGCCCCAGTCCTATTGTTTATCAGATTGATAGAAAAATTTCAGTGGTCTGTGGCTGTGAAGAATGGGGAAAAGAAGGAGAAAGAGAGTCAACTAATGTGACTGATACAGACGAATATCTCCGGGATTCAAAAATTGTGAGAAATTATCAAACCTCTTTTTGCACCTCTTTTAGCTGAGTTTTTATATGCTACCTGTGATTGATTGTGTTCTCTTTAGTGGGCACACGACCTTACCACATTCACTGAATCCACATATTTTCCAGTAGTTTCCATAACCGATTCTCAGGAGTATTTCATCCAGTATGTCATCCCCTTTAGGCCTCAACACTTCACACCTTTCACTATCTAGTGGTTTGAAAGATATGATCAATTCTGGTACTGAACGACGTTGGGGTACCTTGTCTAGGACTTAATAGCATCGACAAGTAAGCATTTCCTGCATGGTGCTAGGAAAATATCACCCAATGTTGTGCTGGATAGAAATGGCTACAAGAAGGGATAAATACTATTTTCCTCCAAGGCCGTATGAAGCGAACTTAGCTAAAAGAGCACAATCCTTGGAATGCCCACTTAAGCTTGTGAATCATTATGGTTCTAATGTATAAACATCAAGACCGTGTTTTTAAATTATAGATAAATTTTGCAATCTTGCTACCTAATCAAGTTTAATCTCTTTTAAGCCTTTTGAAGCTCATCTTAAGCCAATTTCTCTCTCCATTTACCATATGCCAAAGGCATTTTTGAATTTAATTAAATGTATAATTATGCTAACTATTCCTTGTTGTGTGGAGGGCCTAGGCACAATATATAGTTGTCAAGTATATGTTGCAACATGACATTCAAAAAAAAAAAAAAAACTATATAGTTGTCAAGTATATGTTGCAACACAACATTCAGAAGAAAACCATTTTGTGAAGGTTGTCTTCATCTTGGATTCATCTAATAAAATACCTTTTTAATACTTTTTGGGCCGAGAGGCCCTTTCTACATCCCAAAGTGGATGAGATGTGTCATGTTTGTCACATGTAGGCTCCAAATTTAAATTGGCTAGATTGTAAAATACATTTATATAAATATACATGGACTTTCAATTTCAATTTCCATTCATACATCCTCACATTTTAATTTTTTTTTCATAGATACTTACAAAAATCATTAGAATAACTATTTTACTTCCTTTGCATATTTGTAGATTTTATGTGTTATTGTTTACGATCCCAAATTGGAATAGTTGACACGTGGATGAATATATTGGATTATGTATTGTTAAGTTAATAATAAACAATAAGCATGATATTAGTTTTGTTATAATTGCAAATTAACCAATAATTAGGTAAATTGAAAACATTTTACTTCACAATTAATTAATTAATGCAACTTTTGTGTATTTGTGGGGATTTATATGTTATAATTTACAACATGAAACAATTGGCACTTAACGATTAAATTTGGGTAAATAACTATTTTACTTCATAACCAATTAATGAATACAATTTTGTCTATTTGTAGGATTGACGTGTTATATTTTAGAACATGTAATAGTTGGCACTTTGACCATTAAATTTGGGTAAATAACTATTTTACTTCATAATTATATAATTAATAAATTTTTTGCTTATTTGTAGTATTTATGTGTTAGAATTTATAACATTTACAACATGATTCCAAATTGGTATAGTTGGTGGTTAGATATTAATTTTGGGGAATATTTATTTTACTTCATAATTAATTAATGAAACTTTGGTCTATTTGTAAGATATCCAAATTGGAATAGTTGGTGTTTAAATGATTATAAGCTAAAATATATTAGATTTAATGTATTTTTAAGTTTACAATATAATAATGAGTGAAATATTAATTTTTTAATAATTGCATATTAACAAACGAGCATAGATCCATCTTAACTGTCTATCAAACATCCAGACCAAGGATCAAATCCCTTGAGGTGCAAACCCTTTTTTAGAATGTCCTAAACTTTCTTAAAAGATTTGGTTCCTATTTGTCCTTGATAGAGCGAGAGTTAAGATGGATCTATGCTGGTTTATATCTACAACTATACTCAATTGTGTAGAAATCCTAAATCAATATGAATTGTGAATGAGTGGTGTTAGAAAACAATACAGATACAAGAGAATGTTTGTCATTTATAAGAGGTCCAGCATTAGATAAGAATAACTAGGTAGATAAAGAATATCAATCTAGCAACAAAACTTCAAGATTGAAATCACACTCGAGATTATCCAAGAAAAATGATAGCTTGCAACAAATAAAAAACAAAGGTAGGAAACTCTAGGTGTGATACCATCTAGAAATCCGAGATTAACCTAGATAGTGAATTAACCTCATAAATAAGTTAGCATACATAAACTAACTAAATAAAATTTAAAACCTAGATATCCACATTGATACAGATTAAAATAAAACACTAAAAATCTTATAAAAACTAGAACTTTTTTAAATAATTTTTTATTAAATCTAAACTAATAACCATCATGAATATACATGAAAATGAGTACTGAACAAATAAAGAATGCCAATAAACAATCAGATAGATACAGATGGTGTATATAATTTATTAATGTTAATAAATAATCAGATAGATACATATGGTGTATATAATTTTATTTTTATTTTTTTTTAATAAATTGACACAATGTCACTTGATGATTGGTATTCTACATTAATATCAAGTTTCAACTTCAACATACATAACATTTAATTAATTAACTATTTTAAATCTAGTTTGACAAAGTATCAACTTAACAACTAATTTTCTATTTCAAATTGCAATGTCTGGATGATCTTGAAGCAAAATATGCAACAAACTTCATGCACCCAAACAACTCACAGTGGGTAGGTAGGAGCCCAGCATCTTCGAAAACTTCAACTATGCCAAGAATCAAAGAGAAGATTAAGATTAGTGTAGATTTTACTCATCAATTACCAACTATACATTTATAGTGATGTCACAATTCAAAAATAATTTATTTAATTTAATTCAATCTTGAATGTACACAATCATAAATTATGAAATTATGTATTTGTAATATACACATATTAATAATATATTTAAATATCAACTTAATTATTAATAATTAATGTATCAAGCAAATATATTAATACACTTTGGCAAAGTGTGTATATATGGTCAATACATACACCTGCAAGCTATTAATAATCCATATCATATTTTTTTAATGAAATCTCGTATGCCAAAGTCTTATAAAATCAGGCATATAATCAGACATTTATAATAATCAATAATAACATTCAATTCCATCCATATCATATCAATAAGTACCACATACTTAGTCACCACTACTTCTATCTCATCCTAATATGCTAACCAAGTTAACCATAGATAAAATAAAACCAACTACATCTACTGACTTCCCAGTAAGCAACCAACTACATCTACTGACTTCCCAGTAAGCAACCAACTACTCACTTCCCAGACTTCCCAGTAGGAAACCAACACTAGCCATCACACTTATAAAAAAAGCGCTCAGCAGACCACCAATACTAGCCATCACACATATAAGAGAACGTATTCAGCATAATCATCCCATGACTTTGAGTTTTAGAAGATAGACAGTGAGAAATGCCTCACTTCATATGACATGTGATATGACTGTGAGTTTTAGAAGATAAACAGTGAGAAATGCCTCACTTCCATGTCATGTGATACAGGGCACTCAAATCACCCGGTATCTATCTACCTGAATCTGACACAGGAACAATTGCTTCAGAATTGCTTCTCTTTTTATATATGAGATAAATCTCTTACATGAAAAGATGCACTGATCATTTATATGCATATCACCACGTCCCAGCTGCAAAATCATGAATCCAAGCAACATAGTGCGCAGATAAGAGCATGCACATCTTCCAACACTGCAGATATGCCAAGAATCAAAGAGAAAAATGAGATTACAGCATTCATCATCAATTAGAAAAATGGGATTACATCACAGGTTAATTTGAACATAGCCGAGGTAAAAAGTTGCATAATATTCATTAGGTGCATACACAGATTACAACAATTATTGAAGTTATTAAACCATTCAGATGCAGAATGACGCTGAACGATCAACCTAACCAAAAACAAGATAATGAAATAAATACAGTCAGAAGTGTCCAAAATCAACTGTTTAAACCGAAAATGAGTATATGAATTTATAATAATAAAAGTTTAAGAAAAGATCTTCTTGAAGTAGGGTTATCAAACAAAATAAGTATGAACGGAGAGAGTACGGTTCAATACCTGGACAAAATCCCCTGATTATATATCAAATCTTGCACCCAGAACTTTATAGATACTTAATACATCCTCCCGATGCATTCTGAAGAGCCACAGTAGCAAAGCTTCTTCTTTATGTTACCGTCACTATCAAAAACCTCATCCACAATGTAATTGTAGTGATAACAAAGCTCCCGCATTGGAGGAATGTTCTCAACGGCAAAGAGCATGATATGAGGCAACCTTTTGTCATCGTGGTCATAAAGCACATTCTGTGCATAGAGATTAGGAGAACAACAATGATTGACAAATCTCGCCACATTTCCATACTTAGCTGCATCAATGGTGAACCCCACATCATCCACTGTGTCACAGGCTGCATCAGCCTTAATTCCAGGCATTAAACTAAAAAGATCACTCCAAAGAGATTGATCTTTGTTGTTGCAATGACGCCCAATGTCAAAGAGGTATTCATCATTCCCAACACATTTTTCAGCTTCTGTATCCGAAAGAAGTTTACCTGTGTATTCACAGATAAAGCTGCCAGAAGGTATGGAATTCGATGATCTGACACCCCAACCTCTTTTGTCTGTCTTGAAAACCTCAAGGTTATATCGAATACCATGTTGACTCACTCTATTGTGACAAGTTGGAGGACAACTACAAGTCGGACCGCACTCGTATACAATTGGCTTAGTATGCACAATAGCACCATCGTAATTGAATGGAAATTCTCCACCATTTTTAAAAGCACAAAAGCATTTTGACGGATCCAAACATCCATCAGTACAATCACAACCCTTATGAGGCATAGGCTGACACGAAGATGGATAAATAACCTTCGTTGTGTAAACAAATTGTGGCGGGCCATTTTCTTCATCAATAGTATTCACAGCACCTATGCATTTCCTCTCTTTGCCTCCAGAAATGTCCTTAAGACGAATTGAATATTTCTTTGTCTTCCCTAAAAATTGCACCGTCTTCAAGCCCAGCTCTGGTTGACCAGGCTGTCTTCTTAACTGGAACTTGAATACTGAGAATCCAGATGCTCCATTATCAAGCCAATATTTCTCCACATCATAAAGCCCATCATATGTATATATTACATTCAGTGTACTTTTTTTCTTTCCTCGATTTCCATGATTTCCAGTATTCTTTTGCCTCAATCCACGGATAACTCTCACAGGTATCTTCCTGTCTATGCTGTTCTTAAGAGCCAAGTTTCCGCGTTCAAGTATCTGATGCTTGGACTGCCTTTTGTCCCCAAAGTAGTTATTTCCACCCTGGCCAGTGTATATCAACACATCCCCGGTATCCAGATCATCTTCATAACCACCTGATGCCACAATGCTGGTAGCCACTTGCACCTTTCCTAGTTTCAAGAAATCAATCCCAGCCTGTACCTGCCGATGAAGACCCACAATGCAAAGTTCAATCCTATATTGGAATTGGTCTCCAACTTCAACTCCAGGAACAGCTCCCACAATTTGTTTGCCCGTATTCAGATACATGTTATTATCTCTCAGAATTTTGGAGGCAATCAGATCGACACGCAGACGTTTACCAGCTAGTGCAGGCTCCTTAGCACGGGCTTCCTCAATCTGCACAGTTTTCCGGCAAACTACTTGAAATGATCGCAAGGTTTCTCTAACTTTGGACCGGGTAGCCCGTTCTCCGACCATAGGCACTGCATTTGTCAGGGTTTTAGATGGCGCTAACTCTGGGGCATTTTTCACAAACTTAGGCTGAGAGAGTTGATGACTGGTTCTGACAATCTTTAAACATAACTCCTTGGGGGTTGCCACAACCTTATATGGAGCTACTTTATTATTTCCATTTGTATTATGTGAAGGAGAACATAACCCTTCAACCTTGACTGTAGAAATTCCTTTCTTGATCATATTGGCATGCTGATGAATGTTACCTGTTTTAGGTCGCACCTTGGAGTGTTGCAAGGTTTTGCGTCTTACTTCTCTAGAATGTTGAGAAAGATAATATGATTCTTTCAATGCTTGTCTATATGAAAGCATGTTTTTATTCTCTCTGTTGTTAGGAGCATCTTCTTTGTTTCTAGCATCATTCTCTTGTTTCACAGAATTAGTCTCTACGTTTGCTCGAAATTCCACAGTTGCAGAAAAATGATAATTTATTTTGGAAAGTTGTTGACTGCTGTCTTTTACTCCATTAGTATGGAAATTAGGGGCTACAGCTAATAGGCGCTGCTTCTTGGTCATTGAGGAAACATTTTTGCCAAAACCTGAGGAATAATCTCCACAAGCTGAAACAGGGGGTATGGGACATCTCTGGGGTAAAGATATATAGTTTTGAGGTGCAACAGGAGATGCATCACGGCCACAGCCAGGCGGAAAATCACGTACTGCAGATGGTCTAACTGGCTTCTGAAGCTTAGGAACATGTACACTTTCCACTGAACCCTTGTGGTCCTCTTCAATTATTCTTTTGCCCAAAACTCTCTTTAGAAATTCATTACGGTGAGGGTTGATACTCTCACCAGACTTCTTGAGAATGTGAAATGGATCTTTCTTTGGCATTTTGAGCTTAGGTACATGGGCATCTTTCATGGGGTCATCCTTGTTCCAGTCTTCTTCAATTCTGCGTTTGTCCAAAATGCTCTTACTCGCGGCATTACCGTGGGAGCGATCAGCGTCACCAGAATTTATGAGCATCTTAAATTGCTCTTGTTCGCCTGGCGAAACGTATTATTTCCAAGAGTTTCTGTTATTCAAAGAAGATGAACCATATACTCCCGGCTATATGCCTGGCAAATTTCATAAAATTACAGGTGCAGAAATCAGTAACTTCTTAAAAACTTGCTATAAGAACCATCATAGGGATATTTTGCAACAAGAATCAAGCAAGAAGAATAATGTATGTAAGAAAAGGAATTTCCTGATGCAATCAAGAAAAGATACGTTACATTTCATAGCAAAATAAATTGCACGAGACATTCTAAAAGTTTAGCATCTCGAGAGGCACAAATGAATTCTGAAGATCCACCTAATCGCTATGAATAGATCGACCCAATTTTATAATAATCCTGCGAATGCTCAAGGCAGGCCATTCACTTCGAAGATTGAAACAAAAGACAGACGTATTGGATGGAAACTTTTTCCCATTAATGGGAAAAGACTGGTTTCGTTTTGTGCTCAATGACCTGTCTGCATCTTCAAATAATCTGATCATGAAATATTTATGCAGAACCTGGTTGTTGAGCTGGGTGATGAACGCATTTAAGGAAAGCAATGAATGGCGGAGATCCATTGTCATGATAGCCGCCACGACATGCCAATTCAATGCAAGAATGCAGCATGGAGATCGGTCAAAGATTTACGAAAACTGTTTTACTCATAGGACAGTTATCAATCCAATCGTTGAATAAATTTTTGTTTCTGCTCGAAAGCCGTGTTGTAAGAGATTCGAATTTTTAGGGATCAATAAGAAAAATCTTAATGATTTAAAAATGGCAGTTACCAATCTAATCGTTTAGTAATTTTTTTGTTGTTGCTCGAATACTATGATGTAAGAGGTTCGAATTTGTACCGATCCAAAAAAAACACAGTCGATCCAACTCAACAAGATCTCTGTATACATTTGAATCCTAACGAAATTCTGACCCTATTTGAAATATATAGGATTCTCATCGAATTAAAATTATTATAAATAAAAAAAATCATTTCACCTGTGTACGATCGCCGCCCTTTCCTTCTCGAGGATCTTGACACATCATATCAGTTGAGGGATAATTTTCTTGCTTTGTGCAACCAAGCAACAAAGTACAATAACACGGGCTTCTTCTACAGGTACCTCGCTGGAGCATTAACTTGCTGGTACATAACCGGGTCCCACCACTGAGAGCTTCTACAATTGGCACCTTTAAGTTATATGTCCCCTCCATATAGTCCTTTACCACTATTGGCACTTTCAGTTAATACCCTCCTATGGTCCTTTGCGTCCTTTCAAACAATTTACGATATATTTTAATAGGGGCTTAAATGGTGAAAGGTAAGTTTTTCACTCTTCTGATTGGGTAAATCTTGTTTATGCCATTTGGTTCATTGTGACAATTTAGGGGCCTCCTCGCGGCATGGAACCCACTAGTTTTGAGACTAATCCCATCAAACATCTCTCTGGGTATTTTGTTGTCAGGAAACATTCGGGGACCGGAAAAGAACATCAAAATTATAAATTGTTACGACCCTTATAGTAATCGGGAGACTTTCTGGGACTTGGCTGTATCGGAATATCTGCTGGATTTAGAGAACTTAATTATTGCTGGGGACCTCAACTTTACGTGGGGGGATGAGGAGTATTGGGGGGGTCTGGCCAGGCGGGATCCCCTGGGCCCCTATTTCTCTAATTTATTCATGAATCATTCCTTGGTTGATGTGGCCCCGCGGCCGTTGGCACCTGCTTGGTCTAATGGTAGGAAGGATGGGAATCTGATTCAGAAACGCATTGATCGTTTCCTAATATCGGAATCGCTCCTGACACACTTTCATAATTATAGATCCTGGATTCATCAAATAAAAATCAGTGATCACCTTCCCATCATTCTACAATTTGATGAGGAGCCCTACCATAAATCCTTCCCTTTCAAATTCAACTCCATGTGGCTTTCAGATGTTGAATACACTACGGGGGTAAAAACTTTGTGGCTACATGTGGATGTTTCGGGGGAAAGATCTGCTATGGACAAGCTGGCGGTGAAACTCAAGGCGATAAAAGACTATACCATATTGTGGGAAAAAAATAAAAAAGCCTTGATGGGTAGGGAACTTGCGGAGATTGAGAAGGAAGTGGAAACTCTGATGCAGCGAAATATAGGCACTGGTCTCAGCAATATGGATATTTCGAAACTCTAATCATTGGAGTGTCGAAAAATGAAAATACTTCTGATACAGGAGGAATCTTGGAGGTTGAAGAGTAGAGCTATTTGGCTCAAAGCTGGGGATCTGAATACAAAAAAATTTCATCAATTTGCAGACTCCCGCAGGATGCAGAATACCATTTGGAATCTGAATGATCATATGGGTCGGAGGATCTGGGGGGGGGAAGAATTAATGAATGAGGCTGTCCATCACTTTCAGGACTACTATTGTGACCCAAAAAATACTACTCTGGCTGAACAGTTTATGCTTATAAAGGAATACCCTCGGATCTTTAATGAGGTGGAAGGGGATGACATTTTTCTGGATGTCTCTCTGGATGATGTGGAAAAAACCCTGCGAGGATTTGCTAAAGATAAAGCTCCTAGACCGGATGGATGGACGGTGGAGATATTCATCCATTTCTTTGATATTATGGGGGATGATCTCCGACTGGCTGTGGACGAATCACGGAGATTAGGCATTGTTTCCGGGGCATTAAACACTACATATCTGGCACTCATTCCAAAAACATCCTATCCGAATAATTTTGATGAATTCAGACCGATTGCTTTGTGCAATCTGGTTTACAAGATTATCTCCAAGATCATTGTTGATAGAATCAAACCTATGTTATCAAGACACCTATCCAAGGAACAGTATGGGTTTCTACACGGACGACAGATTCACGATGCTGTAGGAGTGTCCCAGGAAGTCTTTCATACAATTAAGCAGAGGAAAAAGGAAGCACTCATTTTACAACTGGATTTGGTGAAAGCTTATGATAAGGTGGACTGGAATTTCCTGAGACTAATTCTTATCCAGATCGGTTTTCCATGGAGGGCGATGAAATGGATTATGGCATGCATATCCTCTGTAAATTATGCTATTCTGATAAATGGTCATCCTACTGATTTTTTTAAGGCATCTCGAGGACTTAGACAGGGATGCCCCTTATCACCACTTCTGTTCCTGCTAGTCATTGAAGGTTTGAGTCTATCAATAAATAAGGCTTGTGGTGAGGGACGGATTGCTGGCATCCGCATTACTAAGGAGATCTCTGTTACACACTCACTGTTTGTGGATGATGTTATGCTTTTTGGCATGGGTATACTTGATGAATGGGTACAATACCGGAAAATACTCGACCTTTTCTGCCTGGTTACTGGTATGATTATCAGTTTTATTAAATCATTTTTCTTGAAACATTTGCTGAGGGATGATGTGGAACAACAGATAAGTAATATTCTTCCATTAACATTCAAGGAACTCGATGCTGGAACGAAGTATCTGGGCTTCTTTATTAAGCCAACTAAATACTTGATTAATGATTGGTCTTGGCTTGTTAGAAGATTTGAAATGCGTATAGGTCAATGGAGCTTTCGTCATTTATCCTTGGGTGGCAAGCTGACTTTGGTGAAAACTGTATTACAGAATTTAGGGGTATACTGGTTCTCTCTGTGTAAAATCCCTCGAACCATTCTATGCTTAATAAGGCAGAAATGTTTCAGATTCTTGTGGTCGGGTGGAGGTGGACAGGAGAAATTCCACCTCATGAAATGGAAAGATTTGGCTCGTCCCTGGAACTTGGGGGGTTGGAATATTAAGGATCTCGAAATATTTGTTATGGCTCTGCACGCAAAGAGTCTCTGGCGCGCACTCTTTGAAAATTCGATGTGGGGAAGGATTATCAGAGCCAAATACCTGAAAGGTATTACTGTGACAAATTGGTTGCGTTTGAACAAACCTGCTACTTTGGGTGTTTCTAACATTTGGAACGGATTGGTTGGATCCTTCAGGGTTATTGCACAGTGGATTGCTTGGATGCCGGGAAATGGTCGGTACATTAAGCTGGGGATGGATCCGATAGTGGGTGGATCAAAGGGGCATACACTATTGCTGGAATTGAGAACTCACCTCCGGGCTAATGGTTATTATTCTCTGGCACATGCGGCTGGTAGTAATGTTGATGGGCGGTCTCTTTGGATATCGGCTGCTTAGCTGGGCTTATCGGGCTCCTTGGGAAATGAATGTGATGAGTATATCAGGCTGATATATCAATCTAATATTAAGCTGTCTAATGATGCGGACAAATTAGTCTGGTCGTGGGATGTGGCTAGTGGGAGGGTATCAGCAAAAATGGCATACGATGCAATGTTTGCTGATACTCTGTCTGTGGTTCGTTGGTGGGATAAAACTATATGGAAACTTGTCTTACCCCTCAAGATAAAATGTTTTGTTTGGCTGGCGTTGTGTAACAAGATACTAACTTGGGACAACCTTTGTCGCCGTGGGTTCTGTGGCCTGGGTTGATGCTCCCTTTGTTGTTCACAGGAGGAATCAGTTGACCACCTATTCACTACCTGTCAGTTCATACGGGACCTCTGGAACCGAATTGCATACAATGCTGGGGTGCATTTTCATTGGAACCACCGTACACTATGTGAATGTTTGGATGCATGGTCTCGGGTGTCTGCTGGTTGTTCTGAACTTCCATACTTCATGATCTGGGAGGTATGGAAGGCTCAGAATATGTATATCTTTGAAAACAGGATTCCTATCAGGGATGGGATTTGCTTTAGAACACTTGCCGCGCACAAAGAATTCATCGCTATTCATGGAGCTGTAGGGGGTAGAGACTGTCCGGGGCTTCTACATCGACATGCCCCCCCTGTGCTCATATATCCATGTGGCTTTTTTGATGGGGTTGCTATGGCTCGGAATGGCGGGGGTGGTGCGGGTGCTACTATACATATTTCTAACCAAGTATCCATACATATCTGGCTAAATCTGGGCAATGGAACCAATACTAGGAGTGAGTTATGTGCCCTCTGGCTCTTACTATTCTGGGCTCGGTTGAGTAAGATCTCCTCACTTATTGTTTTTGGTGATTCATTATCTATCATCAATTGGGCTAGAGGCAAGACATCCCTCAACGTGCTGCTTCTTTCACACTAGATGGATGCGGCTCAGGTGCTTATCTGGGATTTTGAACATATACATTTTGAACATGTATTCAGGGAGGCAAACATGGAGGCGGATAAGCTTTCTAGACGGGCTCTTAACTCTCAGGTTGGGGTCATCATGTGGCAGGAATGGCGGGAGGATATACTTTTCACTCAGGGCTCTTATCAGTTACATGGGACATGATGTTTCTTAACTTTATAATATGCACTTTTTTGTTTTTTCTATCCTGATATATGCGGTTGATATATTTATATGTTTGATAGTTCTATGTGCAGATCCATCTTAGGTACTGGTTTCAACTTCTTGTTGGACGATTTTGTATTCACTCTACATATGAGGCATTATATCAGACTTTTATGGATGCTCTTCGGTATTTATAGATTAGTTGGATCCATATTTTGATGTATTTGGATGACTGTATATGAGGCTTATTATTTTTTGGTATGGACACATATGCTATGATGACATTTGGAACCGTTTCTTCTACCGGAAGGCTTCCGATTATGTCGTGTGGACATATGATTCTATTTGCTGGTATTTTATGTTGTAGTTGACAATACATCTGTCGCTCTGATTGGTACTCCCCTGGTCCTCTTTATGACAGGGATTGTGAGCTCTGGTTTGTACTGACTCAGCTGGTTTTATTTACTATTTCGTATATTAATAGTAAGTTATATTTTTCTGTGAAAAAAAGGATATATTTTAATAGGGGCTTAAAAGGGCTTAAATGGTGAAAGGAAAATAGGGGCTTAAAAGGGGTTAAATTGTGAAATTTAAGTTTTTCACTCTTCTTATTGGGTAAATTTTGTTTATGAAATTTGGTTCATTGTGATAATGGGTGTATTGTGATAATGGTAAGAGGGCGAAAGTTAAGTATTGAGCTGCAGAGCATTAAATGCGGCAGCTCAGTGCTTAGGATCCGTTGGATTTGGAGATCCTAAGCACTGAGCTGCCACATTTAATGCTCTGTAGCTTAATGCTTAGCTTTCTCCAAATCCAACGGATCCTAAGCACTGAGCTGCCGCATTTAATGCTCTGCAGCTCAATGCTTAGCTTTCGTCATGGTAAGAGGGTAGACACTTCCTTTATGTGTCAATGCCTATTATCCTCAACAAACCTTCATACAATATCAAAATGAATCAATTTTGAAAGTTATTTAGTATTAGAATCTTGGTATGTTAGAGAAAAGATCTTAAGCTTTTAAGTCTAGTGATCGATGATGTCAAATAGCGATGTTAACATAAAAGTCATGGAAAGTTAGTTGAAGATGTCTTTCATCTATAAAAGGGCATATAAAGGTAGTGCCTTGCACCCTTATCCATCAAACTATTATTATTTTTCAAGTGTTATTGTATTGTTATTAGCACAATACATAGAATTACTCATATTGGCCACACAATTAACTCTCACTTGTACAATATTACTAGTTATGTAGGTGCATGTTCTGTGATGTTTGAACATATTAGATACTACCTAAGTATAACGTTTCTAAAGGAGAGAAATATGTAATAACCCAAAAATACTATTAATTTAACTATAAATAAAAACATACGAAAACTAAATTAAATAAATAAAATTCAATATTTAATTGGATTAAATTTAATATTAAAAGAGCACGTGTTACAACCAATAATAGGATAATTATGACTAATACTATTAAAATAACTAAATAAAAACAAATTTGTTAGTTAACACTAATAAAATATACCTGGTTCAAATATCAAGGAAAAATGGAGAAAAAATATAAAAATGAGGAGGATTGGAGGAGAAGGGCATGCATTCTTCTTAGATTTTGAAGGAAGATAGGAATGGTTATGGAAGGTAGGAGAACATATATGACAGTTTATTGGTTGGGGGCTTGGGGGCTCTCAATGTCTGACTAAGGAGTTTATTAGATGGATAATCATCCCCCACCCATTGTTTTTCTTCATTGTTGTGGTGATCTAAATGTACAAATCTTCAAATTGCTCATTGGATTACATGTACGGTTTCTACTTTGCTCATTAAAACGTATTTTATATGTTAGATCTGCTTTAGCTATGGAAATTATTCATTTGATTAAATTGTATTTTGCATTATTAATCTTGTTTTAAGACCACTTTGGGTCTTACAATCAGAGACTTCACGATAGACTTAGCATTGAAACAATTTGTTCAAACTGAATGAATTAACCCTCTTGGCTAGATGGAAAGAACAATGTATGAACATGCTTATTATTCCACTAGTAATTGTTCATTATTTTATTTTAATGAGGATTTGAGTCTACTTATTATTAGGCTAGAATCTTTATGGCATTCTCAACCAATCTTATGTATCAAGGATGTGGGTGTTTGTGTGAGCTTTCTTTCTTTCCTTCGTATGGGTCCAATATCAAGTTTATTTGTTGTTATATGTTATTCCATGGTTTGAATACATGCCTTTGTACATGCAATGTTCTTAATGTTTGATGATGGGAACCTAGTACTAAAAACCATTGCTTTATTATGAAGATGGTTTTACTGTTTTTTGTTGTTTCATATTCTTAGTTTTTCTCTCCAATGTAGTAAAATCAATTTTAACATGTGTAGGAGGAAGATCAGTGGGCTTCCATGGAATCTCAAAAGACGGACCCAAAACTTCCTCCAAAACATTCACTATCATCCAGACCCAGGCATCGGAAGTCCCTCTCCATATACCTCCTACCGATGAGTATAAATCTAGCCATGAACTTCTGATAATTTTGGAAGTTAAAAGAACCATTGGCATAGGTTTATTGGTTGAGTTGTCCCAACCCATAAAATTATATTTGTAAGAATTCTCATTCATGATTATGGGTCCCCACAAAATCAATGAATGAATCAACCTTCTAGGCCCTTGAGTTGATTCCCTGTAACGCCCTTGAGTCGATTCCCTATAACAACTTCCACTCTCAACATATAGAAATTGTTAGTTATCAACATCATTATCATAACATTATAAGCATCATAGAACCACATGTTCTTTCATAACATTATCACTACATTATGAATAAGTGATAAATAACTCCAAATCATCTTATCATCTTGACTTAGAATGTCATAACACGGCATGCCATCACAATGTAGTAAAGCTTACATTAAAAATAATGAGATCATGTATTCTTCATTTATTGAGAATAAATCCATATGCAATATCACATGTTAAATCACAAAATATCATAAATAATATAAAGAAGAAGTAATCTAACTAATAATGCATGCCCATAGAAGAGTCTCTCATTAATGCATGCTCAACTAATCTACTTAAAAATAATAGGAAAATATGTAGTATCCTATCCAAGAATAGGCCATAATATTACCTCAAACTCCCAATTTCAGCAGAACTTTAAATAATAAATTTTAACAATTTTTATAGTGTGCAATGTGGTAATGCTGGATACTGATTCAGTGGTCAAGGATGATGGGAAATGCTTTAGGTTATGGATTTTATATGGGAGAGTTTGCAACAGCAAAGTAGATGGAAGAAAAAGGTTTAGGATCCTTTATACAAAGTACGATGACCATTTATGTTTCGAACATCAGCACCGTCGAAGTCTACCGCAATGCTTCTGGATGCACCCGCATATCCAAACTAGATCAGGGTGTTGGGAAGGATTATTAAATTGATATTTGTGTTCAGGTAGGTATTTGGGCATCAATAATTAGCAATTAAACACTGGATTAAGAATTGGGAGGAAATTGTTGTGACTTGGGTTGCTGAGCTAGTCTTAATGGTTGACTTCCAAAACAGGGTACACGCCTCCCAATCTCTATAAATAAGGGTTGGAAGTTGTTTTTTGGCATGTTAATGACCAACAGTAAGTTACGGAATATTTATTGGGTTTACAGAATTCATTTTACAATTAAAACAATAAAACTAGTTATTTGGACTACTCAACTAGTTCGACTTCTAGTGGACCCAAACACTCAATGACCTGAAATAAATAGCATTATGAAACTTGTTATGGATTAATTATGACCTTAATGACCTGCAACACTTTACAAAATGACAATTGGATTCAAATAACTCTTTTTACATCAGTTATGGAAAAACTAGTCAATTTGAGAAGCCAATCTAGCAAGGGTGCAAAAATAGAGTTATAAAAATCCAAAGAAGGATTTGAATTCGGGTTTTAACACTTGGGATGAGATTAATGACGACTGTAAGACATGAAATATGTGACAGAAATTACATTCACTCTCCCTTTGACTCTTAACAAGAGTAACACAAGAAACTAGTCATTATTTTCATGTCTACTAACTAGTATTGGAGTAAAGCGAACAATCAATCTCTGAGACTTCCAAGAGTCATCTAAATGATATTTTAAGGCTGTAATAAATTGATATTACAGAAGAAACTTCATTCATCATTTAATGATCATATTAAAAGACATTAATTAACCATGATTACATAGATCCCTCCAATACAATGTCTCTTGTGTAATGAAGCAAAACTCTTGGACTAGAAGATATGAGAATATGGGAGAAGAATAGATATGAAATAGAGAGAGAGGATGGGCCTTGAGAAGCTCATGAACAACAAAAAATCTTTGATATTGTTCTATGAGAGGTGTCTCCTTTGATATCCTTCTCTTCACTAGAAAACTCTTCACAATTTGGCTCCGATTGGACTAGATCTCAACACATAATTGAAGAGCTCGAATTATTCCTTGTAGAGGGATGATAGAAGCATAAAGTTCAGACTTTAATGGCTGCAATATGATCTTCAGTGGCTGCAAAATAGTCTTCAATACATGTAAAAAGAGTCTTCATGGCTAAAAGGGGAAGAAGGGGATCATAGCAGAAGATGGGAAGTGAAAGAATGAGGCACATCACCCATTGATTGGCTTGGGCACATCACCAAACCTTGAGAATCTAAAATGCTTCATTCATAAACTCACAATCACAGAAGTTGTGAAATGGATTTGGAATCCTTCTTTTATAGAATTGAGGGTGACCCGCTGAGCAAGTTGAAAATCTTGGTGACCTGTGAGAATAGGTCACCCATGAGTGGACATACCTTCCTTGATTTTTGCTCACAAGCTTATCTCTCCTTTAGAAACTGCGCCCCCCTTTGTCTCCACACGTTTCCTGCTTTGTAAAAGTTGCCTTATTTGTAAACTGGCCTCCCTTTTGGAAATTGTGCCCTCCTTTTGATTTTCTAGTTGTTTCCAATTTGAAAACTGAGCTCTCCTTTAGAAACTGTGCCCTCCTTAGCTTTTTCTGGTTGTTTCCACTTTTCTGTTTTTGGCATGTTCTTACAACTTCTCTGCTTTTCCTCTGTTTTTATTTTCTTGCTTCCAATTCTAATTTGGAAACCTTATCCTCATGAGGGTGCCATCTTGGCCCACTTGCACACATATTATCAATTCCAATTACCAAAATTAATTAAAATTAATAAAATTCATTTCTCCACTTGACTTAGGATAAAATTTATTCTATGCATGCTTAGTATAATGAAATTATTTTCCTTAGGGATTATTTTGTCCCATTTACCCATGGTCACTGAACTAGCCCAAAATTGGGGACATGACAGTCCTCCCTTCCCAAAATTGCTTATCCTCAAGCAAAATATCCCAAGAGTCCATCATGCTTTTGCTGCACTACTCTGATCATAATCATCTCTCCAAAGACAAACAATGCAAGAATCCCATTGCTTGTATGACACTCCCATGGATATGAATACCATCCAACAAAATCCACCAAGCAAAAGAAGGCATAGATTCCACTGCTTCAAATGCAAGTTTCCAGGTAGCAGTTTCATGTGTGGAAAAATGTCCTCCCATTGAATACCAGGATCCCATTGATCATACTGCATCTCACCAAACATTAGTAACAAGAGAAAATCATCATCATATGAAATGCTAGGAGGGATGAAAACATCATACCAACACATTGTAAAATCATCATTTCCAATGCAACTCTGAAACTTTGAAGGCACCTCAATTAAGATATGCAACTTTCCAATGTAGGGTTGAATCAAAGGAAGACTATCCATCACCAAATATGCTTCCAAAAAGTGAGGCCAAAACTCCACAAGTATTTCCATTCCAACCAAAGAGTTCTTATGTGACCAATGCACACAAGAAGCAAGGGTGTTATCCATGAAGCTCAAATGACAAGGGTGAGGATCCCATGTCCTATAATGATGCTCCAAAAGAGAGTAAGTTATATCAAAATTAGTCATGTGTATGTATTCCTCAAATAAAGAGATCTCATGATCTCTATGGAACTCAATAGGTGCTTCCCTCTTCATCCAATGGCTCAACCCTCTGCCATTGATCCAAGGGTGCAAGAATCCATCAATTGACCCACACCTTGAATATAAGTCTAGATCTATTGCCTTCTTGTCAAAAGAGGCTGCAAAAACAGGCATGGGATGCCTCAACTGCTGCTGGGAAGGGAACATATCATCTGCATCAATTATAGGAGCCTCCTTCTCCTCATGTGGCACAAAAAGGAAGAATCCCTTTACCCAATTTTCATCCTTATGAGTGTAGGATGATGAAAGCTGAACCAATCTTGTCTCACCACAACTTCCCTTAATTGATATAATGGATGCATCATTTCTATCAAAAATTGGTCCAACCTCAAGGAACTCTTATGATTCTTCAAGGTAGGGATGTACTTCTTCATGTGAGAGCTCAACTTCCTTCTAAAATAAATCATATGCCAAGGATTCATCATTTGCATCGGAAAAATTTTCAAGCACATGTGTGTCAACCTGTACCTCATGACCCACCAACTCATGAGGCTCCCCCATGGAATTTTGTATGTCATTTACCCAAGAGGAATGGCTCTCAGGAAAACAAGAGGATTCAATAAATCTTTGCAACTCTTGTTGGAGTTTCTCTATCTCCATATGGGATTCTAAGAGGGCATTTTGAGTGTATCTCAAAGAATATTGGGTGGCAATCAACTAATATTTGAGCTTGTGGTTCTCTTCTTCATATTTACAAATCCTTTCTTCATCCTATAGTGATGCTTCCCGTGGCAACTCAACAAGCTCAAACATATCATTTTTGTCAAAAAGCAATTGTGAAAAATTACCTTTGATTGTTGACATTGCTTTCTGGATCTTATCCATGGCTTCAAAGGAAGATTGGTCTTCCATTAAAGTATGATTGTTGACATTGCTTTCTGGATCTTATCCATGGCTTCAAAGGAATATTGGTCTTCCATTAAAGTATCTTTCCAACAAGACTGTGACATTGAAATTTGTGTGTCATGGAGAATGTGTAAGGCCTCCTTGATCTTCCTCTCACTCATCTTCAAGGGTCATGCAAGGAAGTAAGGTTTTGGTAGTTGATCCTCCTCTTCTTCCCTATTTTGGGGATCAACTTCATGAAGTTCAATCAATGTTTTGAAAGCTGATCCATCTCTTGCTGCTGAAATATCTTCATCCTTTAGCTCATTAACAACATCACTTAGGATGCAACTTGGGTGCTCATTCATCCTAGGTGCACCAAGAAAATTTTCTCTTAAAATTTCAGCCTCTTCTAATTCATGAACCCCAACACTGGAGGGCTCAACCAAACCAATCTTCCCACTGGAAGTGGCTGCCATCTTGGGATGCAACAAAGTCATACAAAAATCAGATTTGTAGCTATACCTTTCTGCCCAATTCTCCTCCTCATGTAGTGTGTTTATGGCGGCATGCTTCTTCTTTAAATTTTTTGATTCGCACCCCACTGATGTGTGCTTGTTTTCGGTTTCCTTATGAAGCTCAAGAGTGAACTGTAAATCTGATTTGTGGTCTTCTTTTGGATCTGATCCAAAAGATGACTCACCATCCTCAACATACCCAATTTCTTCTGTACTGATCTTGAAATAACCCACAAAGAAATTGGAGGTACGTTCACCTTCCTTGCTGCCAACCAATTCACGGAATGTTGCCCAGTCTTCTGTGTTGCATTGTTCTTCTGATGGATGCAACGATTCAGAATTTTCCTCATGATATAAGGTGGAGGGTCCTTCTAAGGGATGCAATGAAGAGTGAATCTTGTCAAAATCAGAATTTTGGCTGCATTTTTGTGGCTCCTTTTCATCCTTTCCAAGTGGCAACTTTGCATAGGCATGATTTTCCTCCTTGGAGTCCCAATGAAAACTCACATCTGTAGGTTTTTCTTCCTTATGCTATACTTCTCCATGAGATTGGGATGGAACCACATGCAGGGATGCAACTTCATCTTCAATTTTCCCTCCTTCTTCTCCACCTGAAGTACCAAGTGGCTATTGGTTTCCTTCATTGATTTTACATGGTTGCGAGGACACATATTTGTCCTTCCCTTCCATCTTAGCTCCTAGGGGAAAAAATATCGCCTCCACTTCTTTGCACACACTATCAACCATATGTGCAATAATTATTTTTCTATCTATGTTGTAGGGGTCTTTGAACAACCTCTTTATCTCCAAATCACAATATTCTCTAAAGGTTAGGAGCTTCTGAATCTCCTTCTTCAAAGCATAGTACTCCATGAAGTACTCATAGGATTTCTTTGGATTCCTTCCACTGAGTATTCTTCCATAATCCCATGTAGACAAAGGTAGATCAATTCCTATGTCCTCTTCCAACATCATATCAACAAGGTGATCATCTTCAAATATCTGAAAACAATAATCTCCCACAGAGGACATCTCCTCTTCTTCATCTGGATCAAAATCAAATTCTTCAATTATTGGTAGGAGCCTCATACTGCAACTTTTGAAGAATTAGATATGCAATATTCTTCAATCTGTTGGAATATTCTCAGCATCATCATTTGTATTTGCATGCATTCTACATGCATGCATGCATACAGTCATCAGTATGGTAGTCTCCCCAGCACCTGGAGCGTATTTTCAGCCCCTAGAGCCTGTTTTTATCAATCAGAATCCCTCCTACCTACCTAATGCGCCTTGTTTTCATCATCTGGATGACAAATGCGCCCTACTACACCCTCTTGGATTCCAACAGTCATTTATTGCATTGATTGCTCAGTTTAACTGCATGTAGCTTCCAGTTGTATGTATCGGAGTGCCACTTGACTACTGACGGTCCTCATGTGCCCTCCTTGGAGTCTCCTTCCCTACATTTGTGCTCACATGGTTTAGTTAGACTCGGTTAGACTCACATTGACTAACATTTGACTATTTGTGACTACTACCGCTGTTTGGGTGATGTTTCCTACGCTGTCTAAGCCACACCTTGAGGATAATTCGAATCACCTTTGAGGAATTTGAATTCATTGTATTGTACTCTCACATTTTTTCCAACTTACAGCTGATGAACATGATTTCAACATTTTTTCCACTTCTTTGAGTTTCATGTGTGAATATTGATTCAATTCTTCTTCTTCTTCTCTGCAATTCTTTGAGTGAAATTGTGAGGTTTGCTCAAGCTTAGTGATCTACACTTGCATAATATCACATGGTATCAGAGCTTGATAGAGCTATTTGAATTGCAGCTATTGCAATAGTTGCAATAATTTATTGAACAATTGTTTTTCAGTTGAGCACTAGAAGCCTTTGGATTTCCACAACAAATCCTGGTGCCATTGCATTGAATTCATTGGAGCAATCCATTGAGGTCTAGAAAGGTGTGAAGGATCCAGTCACATGTTCTCATTGTCCTAAAGTAGTTTTCTTTAGACTCTGCGACAAATCTCCATCAAAATTTGCTTATTTTATTGCAGGTTATTCCATCTTCAACAGTTTCGAATTCTACATCTACTATGGATCTCAAGCTCACCTCCTTCAACTATTTCGAATGGAAGTCCAAGATGAACATCTTCATGATGTCCAAAAGTCTTTCTAGAGTGTTGTATGGTACTGCAGTTGAGCCCATTGGAGTAGTAGAGAAATCAAAGTATATTGATAAACTCGATGAAGCAGTTGGATTGCTACTCCTCAGTATTTTCGATGATCTACATTTTCATGTCATTGATCCCAAGACTCCTAAAGCAGTTTGGGAAAAGATCGAATCTTTGTTTGGGAAGAAAGATGATTTGAAGGGTCACCAATTGGGAAATGAGCTTATATTTTTTAGCCCCAGTAGTTTCGACTCAATCAATGATTTCTTCACCAAGTTCAAATATCTGATTTCACAGTTGAAGTCATAGGGAATAGAGAAAGAAGAGAAGCATCTTATCCTTTCCATTCTCTCAAAATTGGGGGCTGATTACTCAATATTTGTCTCCACCTTCCAGTCAGCGAAGATATCCATTCCAAATTGGAAGATTCCCACTCTTAAAGCCTTCATACAGTCTCTCTCAAAAGAGACAAACTAGTGCATATGGGAGTGATCAAACCAAGATTGGATTCAACTCTTCAAGTTGCTGAAGGGAAGAATGCGAATGCCAAAGGGAAGCAAAAAGTTAAAGAGAGAAAGTCGAATGAGCATAATCCAAGAGAGGCTCCCTATCATTCAGAAGGGGATTCGAATTCCAAGAGAAGCAAGCAATCTCAAAAGGAGAAGAGCAAATTCCCCTATTGCAACAAGGGATTCCATCCTAAGAGTGCTTGTATGAAGAAAACAATAGATATGATGGCACAGCTAATGGAAAAGAAAATCCTTCCAGTACCAGCGAATGCTAGAAGAAAAGTTGATCCAAAAGATGAGGACAAGGAGAAGTGCCATGCTCTCATGGATGGTACATCCAATGAATCCTCATTCATCATTGATTCTGGAGCATCAAGACACATGTCTTTTCACAAGAATATCTTCTCTGATTTCGAATCCACAGTTGGCCCTTCAATCTTGATGGGAAATGATTCTGAGGTCTCCTTTGAGGGGATTGGAAGGATCAACATTGAGCATGGGTATTTCAGTGATGTACTCTATGTTCCTACTCTTGCAACAAATCTACTTTCTATCTACCAAATGACTCATACAGGAGTACCCAAGAAGGTCATCTTCACTCCTAATGAGGTTGAGATCCAAGAGATCTCCACTAGAAACATCATAGCAAAAGGTATTGCTGATCATCATTCGAAAATCTATGAGTTTTCTCACTTTCTACCTTACTCAAAACCGAGTGCATTGCTCACACATGCTAATGAGGGGAGTAGACTTTGGCATGACAGATTTGGGCATCTCAACTACAAGTATTTGCACAAAATGCAAAATCAGAAAATGGTTGAAGGCCTACCCAACATCAAACTTGATAAAGGCACCTGTAAAAGTTGCTTGATTGACAAGCGTCCAAAGCATAAGGTTGAGAAGGAGAATATTCACAAAAAAACTTCAAGAAGTCATGAAGAGCCAATGCTAGATCTAGATCCACAAGAACCTGAAGATATAGCACCTAAATATTCAGTTCCTATTGCTAGATGGGCCACCACTACTCCTGTTTCCACCATTGATCTTGTTGGAGATTCTCTAGATCTAAGAAAAACTAGATCTGATTTTCAAGATACAAGAGTTGTCCTCTCTCCAACAGATCCATTTCTTACTGAGAGATGCTTTCTTATGATTGGATCAAATCCAAAAACATTCTTTGAGGCCTCACAAGATCCAAGATGGATAACTGCTATGGATGAAGAGTATCAATCTCTTCAAAGAAATGAAACTTGAGAGCTTGTTTCTCTCCCTCCTGGGAGGAAGCTTGTTCAATGCAAGTGGATATACAGAACAAAGATGGACTCATATGGAGTCTCAAGCAAGTATAAGGCTCGATTGGTTGCAAGGGGTTTCTCCCAAGTTCACGGGATTGACTATTCTAGGACATTCGCTCCTGTTGCTAAGATGGATTCCATCCGTCTTGTTCTTTCTCTTGTTGCATCCAAGCACTTGGAAGTGCATCACGTGGATGTCAAGAGTGCTTTCCTTCATGGATATCTAGAGGAGGAGATATACATGAAGCAACCTATAGGGTATATTGACGATCCTTCTCTAGTGTGCAGATTGAGGAATTCCTTGTATGGGCTCAACCAAGCTCCTAGAGCTTGGTATGCAAAGATGGACTCCTTCTTACTGTCACAAGATTTTAAGAGGTGAAAATCATATTCGAATGTCTACACGAGACATGATGGTAACTCCCTACTCCTTATTGTTCTTTATGTTGATGATTTGTTGATTACAAGATCAATTCTTCTTGCATTAGATCTATCAAAACTGCTTTGCACAACTCCTTCTCTATGTCAGATCTCAGACTGCTAAAATAGTTTCTTGGTCTTGAAGTCACTCAGAGTGATTCAGGAATCAGAGTTGTACCGTCCAAATATGCATCAGATCTACTTGACAGGTTTCATATGAGCGAATGCAATCCAATATCATTCCCCTTTATTTCAGGGATCAGCCTTGAGGATGGTTCTTCTACACCTTTGGTCGATAGTACTTTGTATCGGAAGTTGATTGGGAGTCTTTTGTTTCTTACACACACTCGACCTGATCTATCCTATGCAGTTAGTGTTGTTTCCAGATACATGCAGGAGCCTCGTGACCTTCAATGGAAGGCAGCAAAGAGGATCTTGCATTATGTGCAAGGGACGAAGACACATGGTCTTCACTATGCAGCTGGGTCTCCTTTGAACCTAGTTGGGTATACATACTCTGATTGGGCTAGAGATATCTCACATTGGAAGTCAACATCTGGTTTTGTTTTCATGATTATATCTGGACCTATCTATTGGTCGAGAAAAAAGCAGACTGCTTTAGCTTTTTCTTCAGCTGAGGCCGAGTATAGAGGTGTAGTGAATGTAGCCACACAGTGCATCTGGTTGCGGGGCATCTTGTCAGAGTTTGGGATCCACTTCAGTACTCCACTAGTTATCTATTGTGACAATCAGAGTGCTATCGGGATTTCTACAGATCTGGTTCTGAGACAGAGAACCAAACATATTGGGATACACATGCATTACATCCGAGGATTGGTGCATGACAGTACCATCACACTGCTCTACTTCCATGAAGAAGAGCAGATTTCATATATCTTCACTAAGTTTTTCTCAGTGAAGAGATTCACTTACCTTCGATCCCTTCTTGGGGTGAGTGATGCCATGCTACATTATCATCTTATAGTCTATTTTTTGGGGGGGGGTTTCTTCCCACTGGGTTTTTCCTCTTTCCTCACTTTATTTATTTAGATTGTTGTACGGGGTGACCTTTGGTCTCAGTTACTAGGTCCCTAATGTTTTAGTTACTTCCTCATAGTGTGGCTTGCGGGGGGTGTTAGAATATTCTCACCATCATCATTTGTATTTGCATGCATTCTGCATGCATCCATTCATCATAATGGTAGTCTCCTCAACACCTAGAGCTTATTTTCATCCCCCTATATCCTGTTTTTAGCCATCAACAGCCCTCCTACCTGCCTAGTGCACCTTGTTTTCATCATCTGGATGACAAATGCACCCTACTACACCCTCTTGGATTCCAACAGTCAATTATTGCATTGATTTCTTAGTTCATGCATTTATTGCTAAGTTTAACTGCATGTAGCTTCTAATTGTCTGTATCAGAGTGCCACTTGACTACTGATAGTCCTCATGCGCCATCCTTGGAGTCTTCTTCCCTACATTTGTGCTCACTTTGTTCAGTTAGACACATTAGACTCACATTGACTGACATTTGACTATTTGTGACTACTACCACTGATTGGGTGATGTCTCCTATGTTGTCCAAGCCGCACCTTGAGGACAATTCGAATCACCTTTGAGGCATTCGAATTCATTGTATTGTACTCTGACATTTTTTTTAGCTTACAGCTGATGAACATGATTACAACATTGTTTCCACTTCTTTGAGTTTCATGTGTGAATATTGATTCAATTCTTCTTCTTCTTATTCTCTGCAATTCTTTGAGTAAAATTGTGAGGTTTGCTCAAGCTGAGTGATCTACACCTGTAGTGTAATGTCCCCTTCGCCTACCATCAAATGCAGGGAAGGAAACATTAACAACACACCGGGCCTTTGTAAACTTAGCCCCCAATATTTCTACTCATAAATCTGTAATAATTAAAACTTCGCTATACAGATGTAAACTTCAATAAAACACAACGGATTTAAACACGACATATGCACACAGATTCATCATGCGTTCAATCATATAAACATCAGTCATTAATTAAAATATTTGCAGAGCATAGAATTAACATAATTCAATTGCAAGAATACTTATCTCGAATTGTAATGGCTCAAACGACTGGCTACGTGAGAGCAACGTTCCACCCAACCATAGATCTCTGTCCAGCCTGTATTCTTTCAGCTGAGAGATCACCCCCGAGCTGGGCTGTGTATCCACTAAGGAGGAATTAGATGGCTCACTCACAGTCAGGATTTCACTCAGACAACCATGCTAAGTCAACACACAGTTGGGTTTTTTTCAAGCATGCAATGGGAAATGGAGGAGGATGCTAGTCCACTGAGCTCAATCCCAGAGCCACATACCCTTCCAGCTAGACTCAGCAATCCCATCCTCTATTCATACATCCACAATCGGATTTCTCACAGCTCTATTCAGCAAATAACCCAAATCCGTCACTGATTGTCTGGGCAGTTAAAACTGGGTTCTCCCATGGATTTTGGGGTAGCTAATGCTCCCAAATTTGCCCCAAGGCCCATACCAACGGATCGCCCATTGGATTTCACTGTCCAATACCCATTCTGGGCATTTTTGGCTTCCCAAAACGTGGGTTCATTCCAATTCGCGATTTCTGGTTTTCTCACTGTTGGGAGCTCGTTTTGGATGGAGAATGAAGCTAGGTACTTCCACAATGGAATGGGAATGAGAATGAAGCTCCCTCCCATGAGTTTGAGTGACTTATGGGACAAGTCAACAGAGCCCATACCTACCCATAGGAATTTCAAGGCTGCCCATGCTCCATTAAAGTCATTGACTTAATTCTTCAACCACTCTCTTACAACAGGAATAAATGTCATCTAGAAAGGTCAAATGGGTTCTCATAAAAACATATGGCAACCTATGGTTTAGTCCCATAGCCCCCTCACCACTCCCTAGTGGATACACGTGGCCCCTTCTCATTCGTTGCCTCCGTAGCCAGTTTTTGGTATTTATATTGCATGATGTTTAATTACATCGTATTACGATTTCCATGGCTTAAGAGCACATGGTATCAACATATCAATGCTTGCCTTTTTAAATCAAAATTCGGGCTTTCACTAGCGGGGCCTTGGCCTTGAGCTCCACGCTAGGAAAACATACATCACATGTACACATTATTTACATTAAAGGATAATATATCCTAAGGGTCGAATTGGGGGTATTACATTCCCCTCCCCCTTAGAACAACACCGTCCTCGGTGTTCCAAGACTTCGGCATACATATACAGTTTACACATGTCCAAAACTTCAAAAACTTTGCAGATCTGCCCTGCATTCTATCCTTTACTTTGAACTTTTAGGACCAAGTCCTTTGATCTTCACGAGCTGCTCCTGCTGATTCGGATCTTCTAGCTCATCCATAATTCTGAAAACTTTATGGCTTTTATCCTCTTGAGGTTCTCTTGTTGGGCAGTTACGGAGGCAATGATGCCCTCCACACTTCCAACACTTCACTGGTTGCTTCATATTTGCCTGCTCAATTTCCTTTGAGTCTTTCCACCTGGAGCGTTTCTTAACCGGACGATTGGATGAATGCTTCTTCATTGATCCACTTTTCTCTCCCTTGCTGATTGCTTTCATAATGCTTTTTACCTCTCTCTGCAGACGAAGAGTGTCCTGCAAGACCTTGTGGTTCATCTCGTTCTGCTGCTTTTGCATCTTGAGCATCTCTCCAAGATTTTCTTGGGTCTTGGCAATTGTTTGAAGAAGAATTCCAGCCAATTCTAATAGCCCTTGGTCTGCCTCCATGGTCAATGGAAACAGCTGACCACACTTTGCTCACTAGCACACTTGCCTGCACCAGCTGCAACCAATTGAGTCAATTTTCACCTGTGAAATTCATCATTACAATTCTCGTTAGGCCAAGCATAACCCAAACATTAAAAATCAGTCAATGGTTTATCCCCAGCTGACATGGATAGTCCATGCTTTACTCATGAGACTTCCACACTTTTCATGCTTGCCTGACATACACATGGATTCCTTCATGTTCATCCATTCACAAGAAATTCATTAATTAGCATTCACAATTCACTTTAATCAAGTAAACACACTTTTAATTTCAGTCATGCATGCATTCAGCAATTTTCTAATTCTATAAATGCATCAATAAAAAGGAAAAAGAGAGAGCAGTAAGAGTTTCTCCTCTTAGTTTTGTTCCATTTTGGAACCCACACCACCATTGTGGTTTTCATGCTCCTGTCCTCTTTCACTTCACGTGAATGCTCGACCTGCCCCTCTCTTGGCTATGACACATAGTGTCTATGGTCTATTCCAGACCTCTCAACCATGGAGTTCCTCCACTTGGTTGGTCTAACTCTTGGCTGCTAGGACTCACACAGTTCTACTAGCCCCATCTTCCATTACTGCTCATGCTGATCTCTTTAGGGTGCTTACATGGCCACTCTCATCCTTGAGATGCCTTCATAGTCATTGCTTCCAGCAATACCTACACTCAAACATTGAATTAATTCACATGTTTAGTTTATTTTCATAGGAAATCATAACCAAATCATATACACATGTATATTCATAAGCAAGAAATTACAAGATAACCAAATACTTATCTGCACTAGATGTCTTCACTTTATTCCATAGGTTCCTTCTTTGCTTTACAAGCCTTGGAACCGCCTATGGATTTGGGTGTTTGGCCAGCGCGCAGGCTGCCCCTCAACATCTAATAGTCTTGTATGTTTGGCCAGCACGCAAGCTGCTCCAAATCATCAATAATTCGCATGTTTGGCCAGCACGCAGGCTGCTCCAAATCATCAATAATTCTGGCCCAACCAGCCACTCTCTGGATTTACCAAGCAATTTATAGTTCTTTCAGGGTCCTTGCTTCCTGTATGACCAAGGTTTCCAACAAGAAACAATAATGCATCAGCTCACTGTTACAAGACTTATACTTGTAATCTTTATTATTCCAAACAAGAAATAAACGAAATTGAATACTTATCTGTATGGTGCATTTCTTCTCTGGTCCACAAGGTCCTGCTTTTACTTTATAAGCCTTGGGATCCTCCTGCGGACTAAGATGTTTGGCCAGCACACAGGCTGTTCCAAATCATCAAATAATTAATGCCCTACCAGTACTCCTTCACGCCGACTGGGTTTACCAAGCATTTGGTGGTGCCCAACCAGTCCCATACCTGGTTGGCCCTCTCCATTTCCGAGCCAGCACATACGTCTGGGTCATCGGCCAATGGAAGGTAACTACGCCACCGACCATTACAGGTCAAGGCTCCATTACTCTGCCTTAGGCTTGCATCAACCTTTAACATGTATCACAATCCCTCAATGCGCATAACAATTCTTCACCCACACAGGGGTGGCACTTCTTCTCTTATGTAAGCCGGCGGTTCCATTAAGGAATTCTTTAGGTGACTTTCTTAACTGCAGGCTATCATGACCCCATGATACCCACTCACCCTACACAAGGGTTACCACTGTTCATACAGTCCTCTTGAGTATTCTTTTCTTTACTTTTCCCTTTAATGTGTAGCACTGAATTTCATATGTATAATCTGTCAACACAAAATGGATAGCAAGCTCATTAGTATTGCTACTTTAGAACTGTAAACATATTTCGTAACATCCACTATCCAACCTTGAAACACCAGGAATGCGTCCATTCCCTTAAGGTGTAGTCAATATTGGCATCCCTAACATAACTCAGCACCAGAAAGGCGTGCACTCCTTACTGATGTGAACTATGAAGGTCCTAATCATACTTCAAGCAGTCTTTCATGATGGAAATAAAATCAAAACATGCTCTGCATATTAACTCTAAATTAGATATATATATCATTCAGGGTTTATGGAAAACTTATCCATTTTGCAGAGGTTATTTCTCTTCTTTAATGAGGAATGGAGGCTCCTTCTCTGAGTTGACAGTCCCTCGGTTTTCCATCCCAATTCCTTTTGATGTTACATAACCTTCATATGTCTTACTGACATAATCTTCACCATCCCACTCATATTGTTTACCAATCATGTAGTGCAGATGAGACATTAATAATGTCTTATGGCATTTCACCTGAAACCCATTTTCAAATCATGGAATCTCTTCCCATGAAGTTTGGCTTCTGCAGGTCCACTCTCATGGTCTTACTGCAATGTGTCTTCCTGGCACACTTATTGAACAGCCAAACAGTTAGCAACATTTAATCAATACAATTCAAATCCGATTGTTCCATAACCAATCCATGGCACTAATAATTAAATTCAATATGAATTTGCAACTCTGTCTACTACAGAAATTGGCTTTCTTATCCATGAGGCTATCCTCATATTGTTTGGCTCCTGTAAGTGATACCACTCTGCCCGTTATGGTCTTATGCCTGCTGCCATACATGAGCATCTACTTACAACATGTTCTCCTGACACATTTTCATATAAGCCAAACAGTCATTAGCAATTATTAGTAAAATTTCAAATCCGAAACATTTACAAATCTGATATTTACAACTGTTCTTATTAACAGAACTTAGAGCTCTCAACCATGAGAACCTTCTCATAACCCTTGGCTTATGCATGTGTTAGATCCCGGTCTCTACTATGGACTTATCCTCATAGCCATATGTAAGACCTTCCTACCGAAAACTAAAACTTCAATCAGCCAAACATGTCGTGAGTATCTATGCATATTATCATTTCATTGCCACAACAGTCACTAAAGTGATCTCAGAATTATAACACTCAATAATTCAAAACACCTTCAGCTGTTAATATTTGAAATGCGACAAAATATATACACTTCTATATATGCATCATTATCACAATTCATCAATTCATCAATTACCATGATTGGGCTCTTCATGCATTTACTATTCTGCACTCATAACAGTCCATGAAATGATCCTAGAATTATCATCAATTCATCATTTCATTCATTATTTCTTTTGCAATAACATATGCATCATCCCTATGCATTCATACAATGCATCACAAGATTTATAAAATCTCTTATTGCACATCTACTCAATGCTATCTTGCATTATTTCATGAGTACTATGCATTCAAGCCTATTATGATCGAAACATGACTATCTCATATAACTTGTATTACCATAATCAGGATCACCAGTCCTCACTTGCTTTGGTTATTAGGCACATAACCAACATACACATGGCATGATATAAATTCATATGAATGCATTGAGATTTCTAAACAGTCATAGGGTGTAAGGATCATTTCCTTCACTTACCCACACCCCACCAAGCTTGGTAGGTTAACAATCCCAATCAGTATTCAATATCATATGCAACTAACTCAACATAGCTCAAACATAGTGGAAGAGATCTTACCAAATCCTCTTTCAACGTTCATGCAATTTGGCACCAATAATCATTACCTGCATGGTTACCATTAACATCGCTTGATGTTACCTGATCAATTGGCCTCTTACCAAGGCTACTCAGTCCTTTTGCCAAATTTATGATCATAGATTTGTTGCACCGTCCTTTCTGCATAAGGTTGTTGGCTTCATGCAACAACATCCTCAGCACATTTAGCCATGCTCTTTGTTATCTTTGGTCCTACAACCAATACCAACATCAATAGTGATTATCAACCACAATATTCTCCATTAGTGGTTCATTGCATATGCAGACTTCATTATTCTACCAATATGCAATATCCCATTTTTGCACAAGCATTTCCATATGTACTATGCAATGTTTGTTAAGATGTCATCTAGTGCATATGCATCTATGTAATCCCTTACATTTTTAACATTTTTATGCCATATGAAAATTTTCATAATTATAAGTATGATAACAAAAAGAGGTTTAAAGAATTCTTCCCTTTTCGATCCCTCCTCGTAACATGGAATTCCTCTTCCATATCATGCAATTGTAAAAATTGCCCATATTGACAACAAAATTTGTTGGTCAAAACAGCCGCTGGCACTCTTCTGCACTAAATATCTCTGATATATGTAGACTTCATTCAAACTCTGGTCATGCATCATTGTTCCCTGCTGAACAAGCTTTCCACTGCCTATCTTCATGCTCCATTCCGACATCAGGTGCGGAAACTGCATCTCTTAAAAAATGACAACTTTCACTCCAATTCTGCACATTTTAAACAGTTGCATTTTGGTCCAGAATGCCAACTTTAGCCACCTCTGGAAGAAAATCTATGAGGAATCACAAAAACTTATCTATCGGGCGAAGTTAGTCCATATAACAAGGAACACTCAGCAATTCCCGGATTTCAATTCCAATGCACCATTCATCTTCTATGAATTTCTGGGTTTTACTACTTCTCACTTTTCACATTTTTTCAAAATTCCAAATTTTGGGCCAAAAATGGCTATCTCCCAAACGGTGCATTTCTGGAAAATCTTCGTCTAACGAAAACTGTCCGTCTTAATGAGGATATGAAATGTCTAGTTCAGTAAAATTTCTGATTCCCACGTCTAGGGTCACTTTTACTATCCACCAGCTTTTCAAAATCCCGAAAAAGTGGCCCGGAACAGTGCTTTTTGGCCTTCTTGCTCACCCTGACTCCACATCCTTTAGAGTTTGGCTCAAAGATTCTGAACTTAACATTGTACCTTCTTCATGGCCGCCTCATATCAATTTCAGCTCAAACCGACCTTCTGTCAAGCCTCGGGACTCCGTCCTTCAAAAGTCACTATTATCCATTTTCTGTCAAATCGGAGTGTAATGGGCTTGGGGTCTTCACTGGTTCTTTCATGGCCTTCGTCAATGGCCTCCGAGCCCCACAGGAATCATCGCATTCTGAGTCCGGATGCTCCTGCTATCAAAAAATCAAGTTTTGGTCTGCGGGGCGGTTCGGCGGCGGCTTCCGCAATTGCGGAGCAGTACGTCGAACGCTTCCGCAATTGCGGAGCAGTTCGCCGAACGCTTCCGCAATAGCGGGGCGATTGGCTGTGGCCTTCCGCAATTGCGGGGTGACTCTCGGCTCGCCTCTGTTGTGGGGCGGTTCGTCGGACGCTTCCGAAATTTCGGAGAGGTTCGTGGAAGCCTTCCGCAATTTCGGAACGATTCGCCGAAGTCTTCCGCAACTTCGGAACGACTCACCAAACTCTCCCGCGTTTCGGAGCGATTCGCAGAATTCTTCCGAAATTTCGGAAGAGAATTCCTTCCGCAATTTCGGAAGAGAATTCCTTCCGAAAATTCCTTTCGACGCCGACACTTAGAAAATTTTCAGCTTTTTCGGAGCATTTCGCTGAATTTTTTTTCGCGTTGCGGGACAACTCGCGGAATCCTTCCGCACATTTCGGAAGGGAATTCCTTCCGCAATTTCGGAAGAGAATTCCTTCCGCAAATTTCGGGGCGATTTCCCAAACTCCTTCGCGTTGCGGAAAAACTCGCGGAATGTTTCTGCAATTTCGGGGCAATTCGCCGAATGCTTCCGCAGTTGCGGAAGTCATTCAGGAATTCTTCCCAAAACAATCTTAAACGAATTTTCAAAAACACTTAGGAAATTTAACAAACAGAACTCATTTCCAGCCATGCTCAACATTTTAACAACAACAACAACAAAACAATATAAGATGGCAGAGGTTGCCCCTCCTTTCTCTATTTCATAGAATGCAATCAATGCAAGAAGCTTGCAAAAATCCCCAAACAATAATGAAAATGATTTCCCATTCTAGCAAAATAGAAGCCATGCGATCTTGAGGTTTCTTTAATGCATTTCAGTTCCAAATAAAAAATGCATGTACACACACAATGACTTATATCTCTGTGAAGGTCCAACAGCCGTAGTGTTGAACCTAGAGCTCTGATACCAAACTGTAATGTCCCCTTCGCCTACCATCAAATGCAGGGAAGGAAACATTAACAACACACCGGGCCTTTGTAAACTTAGCCCCCAATATTTCTACTCATAAATCTGTAATAATTAAAACTTCGCTATACAGATGTAAACTTCAATAAAACACATCGGATTTAAACACGACATATGCACACAGATTCATCATGCGTTCAATCATATAAACATCAGTCATTAATTAAAATATTTGCAGAGCATAGAATTAACATAATTCAATTGCAAGAATACTTATCTCGAATTGTAATGGCCCAAACGACTGGCTACGTGAGAGCAACGTTCCACCCAACCATAGATCTCTGTCTAGCCTGTATTCTTTCAGCTGAGAGATCACCCCCGAGCTGGGCTGTGTATCCACTAAGGAGGAATTAGATGGCTCACTCACAGTCAGGATTTCACTCAGACAACCATGCTAAGCCAACACACAGTTGGATTTTTTCAAGCATGCAATGGGAAATGGAGGAGGATGTTAGTCCACTGAGCTCAATCCCAGAGCCACATACCCTTCCAGCTAGACTCAGCAATCCCATCCTCTATTCATACATCCACAATCGGATTTCTCACAGCTCTATTCAGCAAATAACCCAAATCCGTCACTGATTGTTTGGGCAGTTAAAACTGGGTTCTCCCATGGATTTTGGGGTAGCTAATGCTCCCAAATTCGCCCCAAGGCCCATACCAACGGATCCCCCATTGGATTTCACTGTCCAATACCCATTCTGGGCGTTTTTGGCTTCCCAAAACGTGGGTTCATTCCAATTCGCGATTTCTGGTTTTCTCACTGTTGGGAGCTCGTTTTGGATGGAGAATGAAGCTAGGTACTTCCACAATGGAATGGGGATGAGAATGAAGCCCCATCCCATGAGGTTGAGTGACTTATGGGACAAGTCAACAGAGCCCATACCTACCCATACGAATTTCAAGGCTGCCCATGCTCCATCAAAGTCATTGACTTAATTCTTCAACCACTCTCTTACAACAGGAATAAATGTCATCTAGAAAGGTCAAATGGGTTCTCATAAAGACATATGGCAACCTATGGTTTAGTCCCATAGCCCCCTCACCACTCCCTAGTGGATACACGTGGCCCCTTCTCATTCGTTGCCTCCATAGCCAGTTTTTGGTATTTATATTGCATGATGTTTAATTACATCCTATTGCGATTTCCATGGATTAAGAGCACATGGTATCAACATATCAATGCTTGCCTTTTTAAATCAAAATTCGGGCTTTCACTAGCGGGGCCTTGGCTTTGAGCTCCACGCTAGGAAAACATACATCACATGTACACATTATTTACATTAAAGGATAATATATCCTAAGGGTCAAATTGGGGGTATTACATGTAGAATATCACACAATCAAGGAGCCTCTTTCTTTCCACAGGTGTGGATGAAAGTGCTCTAATACCACTGTAGTATCCCAGGCAAGAATAGGCTATAATATTAACTCAAACTCCCAATTTGAGTAGAATTTTAAATAATAAATTTTATCAATTTTTATAGTGTGCAATGTGGTAATGCTGGATACTGATTCAGTAGTCAAGGATGATGGGAAAGGATTTAGGTTCTGGATTTTATATGGGATATTTTGTAGAATAAAAGTAGATAGAATAAAAAATTTTAGGATCCTTTGTACAAATTACGGTGACCATTTATGTTTCGAACATCGACACCGTCGAAGTCTACCGCAATGCTTCTGGATGCACCCGCATATACAAACTAGATCAGGGTATTGGGAACGATTATTAAACTGATATTTGCGTTCAGGGAGGTCTTTGGGCATCAATAATCAGCAATTAAACACCGGATTAAGAATTGGGAGGAAATTGCTGTGACTTGGGCTGCCGAGCTAGTCTTAATGGTTGACTTCCAAAATAGGGTACAAGCATCCCAAATTTTGTAAATAAGGATTGTACGTTGTTCTTTGTCCTTTTAATGACTAGTATCAAGTTACAAAATCTTTATTGGGTTTACAGAACCCATTTTACAATTAAAACAATAAAACTAGTTATTTGGACTACTCAACTAATTCAACTTCTAGTGGACCCAAGCACTGTACAAACTGAACTAAATAGAATTATGAAACTTGTTATGGATTAATTATGACCTTAATGACCTGCATCACTTTACAGAATGACAATTGGATCCATATAACTCTTTTTACACTAGTTATGGAAAAACTAGTCAATTTGAGAAGCCAATCTATCAAGGGTGCAAAAATAGAGTTATAGACAGTCAAAGAAGGAATTGAATTCGGGTTTTAACAATTGGGATGAGATTAATGATGACTTTAAGACATGAAATATGTGACAGAAATTACATTCACTCTCCCTTTGACTCTTAACAAGAGTAACACAAGAAACTAGTCATTATCTTCATGTCTACTAACTAGTATTGGATTAGAGCGAACAATCAGTCTCTGAGACTTCCAAGAGTCATCTAAATGATATTTTAATGCTTTAATAAACTGATATTACAGCAGAAACTTCGTTACTCATTTAATGGAAGCATTAAAAGACATTAATTAACCATGATTACATAGATCCCTCCAATACAATGTCTCTTGTGTAATGAAGCAAAACTCTTGGACTAGAAGATATGAGAAGATGGGAGAAGAATAGATCTGAACCAGAGAGAGAGGAGGAGCCTTGAGAAGCTCATGAACAGCAACAAATATTTGATATTCTTCTATCAGAGGTGTCTCCTTTGATATCCTTCTCTTCACTAGAAAACTCTTCACAATTTGGCTCCGATTGGACTAGATCTTAACAGAGAATTGAATATCTCGAATTATTCCTTGTAAAGGGATGATATAAGCATGAAGTTCAAACTTTAATGGCTGAAATATGATCTTCAATGGCTGCACAATAGTCTTCAATACCTGCAAGAATAGTTTCATGGCTGAAAGGGGAATAAGGGGATCATATCAGAAGATGGGAAGTGAAAGAATGGGGCACATCACCCATTGATTGGCTTGGGCGCATCACCAAACCTTGAGAAGCTAAAATGATTCATTCATAAGCTCACAATGACAAAAGTTGTGAAATGGAGTTGGAATCCTTCTTTTATAGAATTGAGGGTGACCTGCTGAGCAAGTTGAAAAGCTTGGTGACCTGTGAGAATAGGTCACCCATGAGTGGACATACCTTCCTTGATTTTTCCTTACAAGCTTTTCTCTTCTTTAGAAATGGTGCCCCCCTTTGTCTTCACATGTTTCCTGCTTTGTAAAAGTTGCCTGATTTGTAAAATGGCCTCCCTTTTGGAAACTGCGCCCTCCTTTTGCTTTTCTGGTGGTTTCCAATTTGAAAACTGAGCTCTCCTTTAGATACTGTGCCCTCCTTAGCTTTTTATGTTTGTTTCGACTTTTATGTTTTTGGCATGTTCTTACACCTTCTCTACTTTTACTCTGTTGCTATTTTCTTGCTTCCAATTCTAATTTGGAAACCTTATCCTCATGAGGGCACCCTCTTGGCCCACTTGCAGACATATTATCAATTCTAATTACCAAAATTAATTAAAAGTAATCAAATTCATTTCTCCACTTGACTTAGGATAAAATTTATTCTATGCATGCTTAGTATAATGAAATTATTTTCCTTAGGGGTTATTTTGTCCCCTTTACCCATGGTCACTGAAGTAGCCCAAAATTAGGGACATGACAAAATCTCATCTCATTGTTTCTGCATCTTCTCACGTGGTTGATCCTGGACTATATTGATCCAATTAGACCTTAACTTTTTCCATCATACGGTTCATGAGCTATCACACCATATGGTCCAATATGCAATATGGTTTGACCTGTATGACCCCCTCCTTGACAATCTGCAATCCTCCCAATTTGAGCACATGTGAGGCATCTAGTATGAAATGTCTAAGAACATAATTATTAAATACATCATGCATTTTTCCTAGATGGGGTGGAAGCTTCAAGTTATAGGTGATTGGTCCAATCCTCTTAAGGACTTCAAATGGCCCCACAAATCTAGGAAACAAGTTAGACTTTTTTCCAAATTTAAAGGGACTTTTCAAAGGTCTAACTCAAACAAACACCACGATACCTTCTTCATAACGTTATATGTTTGTTTAGCATCATCATAACTTCTCTGACAATCCTAAGCTTCCTTAATCCTTTGTATAATAATAATCATTTGTCCTCAATTTCTTGAAGCAATTCAAAACCCAACATTAGTCTATCTTCTAATTGATCCCAGTTGAGAGGAGTTCTACAAGGCCTCCCATACAACGCTTCATAAGGGGTAGCACCAATAGAGCTATGGTAGTTGTTATTATAAGCAAGCTCAATAAGAAAAAGGTACCACTTCCATTGATTCTATTGGTCCGTGACATACATTCTTAACATGTCTTCCATTACTTGATTAACCCTTTCTATTTGACCCTTTGTTTTTCGATGATATGTCATTCTAAAGTTTAGTTGAGTACCAAGGTACTTTTGCAGACTCAACCAATACTTAGAGGTAAATATTGAATCTCTATTTGAATTTTTTTTTTGAGGCACACCATGTAAACGGATTATCTCTCGAAGGAATATTTGAGCTATAGAGGGTGCATCAAACTTGCTTTTTATGGGAATAAAATGTACACTTTTCATAAGCTTATTAACTACCTCCATGATACAATCATGTCTTTGGGAATTTATAAGTATCCCTACTACAAATTCCATGGAAATAAATTCCCATTTAGTTTTTGGTATAACATGTGGTTGAATGAGTCCTACTGGATGATGGTGTTATGCTTTAACCTGTTGATATTCCAACAATGGGCCCCATACCGATCTATATTTTTTTTCATCTCATCCCATAAAAATATTTTTTTTAAGGTTTCATGCATTTACCTTACCCCTAGATGGGATGAATAAGGATATCGATGTGCTTCTTCCATCACAGACCTTCTGATTTAATCAACTACTGGAAAATACATCCTCCCCTTGAATCTTAATAGTCCACCCCCTTCCAAAGAGTATCCCTCTAATTGAGTTTCCTTTGTCTTATATTTTCCCAATGTAGCCTTAACTTGAAGGTATCAATTATCTTGGTCTAGATACCTCCTTATCTTTTCTTTGAGGTCAAATTTTTTAGACATTACTAAATTTATCTGGGGTCTTCTACTTAGATCATCTACTACCTTGTTCCCCTTCCTTTTGATATAATGTAATATGAATTCGTACTCACTCAACAATTCACTCCAACATCGTTGTCGGACTGTTGTGGCCACAATAGATCCCATGCTTAACTGAAGCACGAGAGCCTCATTTCTAAATAAACGCAAAAGCGTTTGGGTATGTTCTTTTGTAAACACCAAATCTTGAGATCCATCTTGAAGACCCCTTACCCAATGCTTTTGGTCTACCTGTTTTCCAACCTTTTGATTCCTTTTTCTAAGTGTTTCGGTTTGTAGAAAACATAAATTTTTGAGTGTTTTGTTGTTTGTTTATTCCAACCCGAAACCCGACAGTTGCGGGTTACAGGATTTCATTCTCTTTGTTTTCCGGTTGTGTCAACCCGAAACCCGACAGTCGCGGGTTCTTCCTTTTAATAATTCTGGGATATGTGTTCCCGAAACCCGAAACCCGACAATGTCGCATTTCGAGATTCAGGAAAAGGTTTCACTTTTGTTTACTATTATTTCGTTTCCGAAACCTGAACCCGAAATTTCGGGTTGCGGCTTTCGAGAATTTGTCCTACGTCTTTCTTTTGGATTGCGATCCCAAAACCCAAACCCAACCTTTCGGGTTGCGGCTTTCGAGAATTACTCTTCTCGTTATGTTTTGCAAGTGTGCGATCCCGAAACCCGAACCCGACTTTTCGGTTTGCGGCTTTCGGGAACCATTTTTAATTTTGTGAATAAAGCATTAACAGCCCGATCCTGATTCCCGATTCGGGTAATCTGATCCGTTCATTCACTCCGATCGCACAGTCAGAATTTCGTCTTGTAAATTTGATAAATAAGGGTTTTTCCTATTTTTCCTTTATCATTTTTACTATCGAAATTACTGCACTGTGTCGATTTTTACTACGGATTTGTTGCTAAGGGTCGCTATTACCCGTTTTCCAGTTATTTTAGGTTGGGTTGTTGCTGTTGCTGCATTCTGCGTTCAGTAGTTTGGTTTCTTTGGATTCAGTAATGACCTTCTTCTGTTATTTAATTGGACTTTGCAAGGCTTTTTGAATTATACCTTTTCAGTTTTTAGGAGTTGCTTTGGTCGTTCTGTTAAATCGGTGATCCGGATGTGGTTTGACAGGTGAAGTCAAGTTTCCAGTTTGAACGGGCTAAAATCCTTGTCTTCGTCCTTTCGCAGTCAGCTCTCTCGCCATAATTTCTGTTTTCCTCCCAATTTTAGAGTCATGATTATTGATGTGATTAGATTTGTAATGATGAGCTTTCAAATCCAATTTAAGTCATGCGAGTCTCGATTGGATTTGTACTTTCGCATGGATTCACATCCGGTTAACACACGTTATAGCTCGCTTCGTTACAGTCCGGATGATTGTAGTGTCCTAATCGTAATAATTTGATTATTACGACTGGTTCTGCTCAATCATTACCATCCTATCAGTTGGCCTTAAATTGGTAACAAACATGAAACCTTTAGTTCGTCCTCTGTATTCTTTAAGAGTAAAATTTGCATGTTGATGTTGTGAGTTTCTTCTTGACGCATTTGGTATGAGCAATATGCAGACAAGAAATCAATCCCTTGATGCATGTTTTGAAGATGAATAACTTCAACCGTTTCTATATCAAGAACCTATGTGACCACCTTTTGATGCAGATATTCCTGATATGAGCAGCGATAGCGAAGAAGAAGATTCTGAAGCTCTGTCTGTCTGCGTGCGGCTCCTTAAGAAGAAGGAACATAAATATCCTAAAGAGCCAATTGATAAAGATGACACTATTATATGGGATTTTATATTTAACGAAGAACCTGATGTTTCTCCAACTCCTTCTGCAACGGATCCTTTGACGGATTTTTCTGTTTTTGAGAAGGTGGGTTCTGATCCTAAAATATCCGTGGAAGGTACTCTAGAAGCCGAACCGCCCGTTGCTGATACTCAGCAATTAAGTACTGAATTCTTGTTATGTCATGAGGAAATTTTTTAATTAGAAGGTGGATCCCTTAAAATAATTTAGAGGAACAGTCATTAAAATCATGTAAGCCGAGAAATGGCAGGATTTTCTGGATTCATAGTCTAATTTGAAATTTTGCAATCCCTACCTTTTGGGAGAGTCCCACCTGCACTCTTTTGTAATTTCCTATTTAAGGAGCAATGCTTCTCATAGTTAAGGGTTGGGAAATTTGGAGTTACAAATTAACAAGAGAAAGGACTGGGATACTCTGTTCATCAGAGCTTTTGTAATTTCTATACAAGACTCTTTTAATATAGTAAAGTCATATTTTGATTTATCTCTTGTTATTCCTCAAGTTTATTTGATAATTATTGATTGTGTATTTCAGATTGTCATCTACATTATCATGTTGCATATATATAATGTATGGATCTATCATATTGGTTTCCCTGTATGACTGATTGATGCTGTGAGGTATTTCATTGAGTTTATTCAATATTAATACTTTCTTTATCGATTTCTGCAAATGATTTGTTGCACTCAATAATCATGGTTAATTTTTCAATTGACAAAAATGATTACAGATTAAATCTTGAACAGGCTTAAGTACTTGAATTATTGTCTTTTAATTTTCATTAATGGATTATGATTTAAGTTAATAAGTAACACATTAAAAACGTTTATGTTGAAGGTGGTAATTTACTTATTCATCATACCTCAAGGTTGATCTGCATAAGATCAAGCTTTATTTTTAGAATAGGACTAACTTAGATTAGTTTCCTCTTCTGAAATAGGTTAGGTTAGCTTAGCTTTACCATTTTCATACTCTTGTTTTCCTTGATTTGAAAAATGACCTAATTGGTCAAATCACCAACTCTTAGAGTGCCAATGGAGGCCGAATATCCGTGGAGGATCACCATATCAAACAAGTTGGGGATAGAACTGCCCTTGCGCAGGGTCTTTCGAATCCTTTCAACTTGGGTTTTCTTCCTCTGTTGGGAGCATTGGAACCTTTACAACACCTTTGCATATAACTTGCACAACCGAGGCCTCAACACGGACATTCAGATCTTTTTGGGTGAAAATATACTCAAGACTCCTATGATCAACATTTAATTCAAACTGACTTCTTATTAGGTAATGTCTCTACACCTTGAGAGCCATTACTAACGTAGATAACTATAAATCATGAGTGGCATAGTTAACTTCATGATCCTTCAGCTCGTGGAATGCATATGCAATAACTCACTCCTCCTTCTTGCATTAATATTGCACCTAAACCTTGTTTAGATGCAATTGTACACATGTGGAAATCCTTATCCATCTCTAGCACTTTTAAAATTGGGGCACATTTTATTTTCTACTTTAGTAAAGGCGTATTCGCACTCCCCATTCCATTCAAATTTGACTCCATATTTTTGTAAAGCTTCTATTGGATTATTGATATGAGAAAATCCCTCCATAAACCTTCTGTAGTATCCTGCTAATCCCATAAAGCTATGAACTTCCTTATCATTTTTAGGATCTTGCTAACAGAATATGGCTTCGATCTTTCTTGGGTTTACATCAATTCCGTCACCATTAATAATGTGTGGACTAGAAACTGCACCTCTTTTTGAAAGAAGGAACATTTTTATAACTTCACATACAATTTGTGCTCTTGCATGCATTGCAATACTATTCTCAAGTGCTCCTGGTGTTCTTCTTCATTCCAAGAGTAAATGTGGAGTATATGAGAACACCTACACAAAGTGGTTTAAATATTTCCTAAGTACACTATTCATAATATTCATGAATGTTACAAGTGCATTTGATACTCCAAAGGGTATCACCATGAACTCGTGGTGACCGAATCTAGTTCGAAATTCAGTTTTGGAAATATCTTCCTCCTTAATCCTTAGTTGATGGTATCCTGATCGTAGATGTATATTAGAAAATACTAAGGCTCCCTTCAATTGATCAAATAGGTCATCAATGCGTGACATTGGGTATCAATTTCTAATGGTTACCTTATTCAAATATCGATAACCAATGCATAGATAAAGGGTACCATCCTTCTTTTTAACAAAAATCACTCAAGATCCCCAAGGAAACACACTAGGTCTAATCAATCCTTGAAGAATAAGCTCCTTAAGTTGGATACTTAGCTCTTTAAGTTTTGGCACTGTCATTCGATAGGGAGTCTTAGATACAGGTTATGTCCCTAGTTTAAGAAAATTTGAGAAATCAAATTCTCGTACAAGAGGTAACTCGGGTAATGCTAGGGGAAAGACGTTTGCAAACTCTAAGAGTATCGAGTGGGTGAGTTTCTCATATATTTTAATGCCTCTATTGCATAGATAATACACACTTTTCTCATGCTTTTCTTAACCTTTTCTATTGATATAAAGCGCAAAGAAACATCTTGCTTCATTCCTTCAATCACTATAGGCTAACCTAGGTCATTGTTTCAAAATACCTTCTTTCCAAAGCAATCCACTAATGCTCAATGGGAATCCTACCCATCCATCCCCACTATAAGGTTGTAAGAACCAAATTTTGTGGTATATAAGTTCATCTTGGTATATAAGTTCCCTATTTTGATAGTACAATTCCTAATCATACACCCTACTACTTGCTTCCGACTTGAGGCAATTCATTCTAATTCAAATTCGCTTTGTTCTTGGATTGCCAACTCACATTTTGCTAATGCAAAGGGAGAAATAAAGCTCTTGGTAGCACCTGAATCAATAAAAATGGCCTGGTGCTCTTCCTGGTGATGGTTGACCATCGCGTGGATTCGATGTTAGGTTTGGGGTTGATTCCTTTTGGTATTGTTTCTCTATTCCAGGCTCTTGGTAGGAATTGAGGACAATCCTACCTCAAATGAGGGCCTTGGCAATGGAAGCCCTTAATTGGCATCTTACTTTCCGACAACACTTGATCTATGCCACCATGACCCCTACCTTGACTACCATTTCCACAATACTATGGCACAGTTCTCAATCCTGATGTGGTTGGTATTGTTGACATACTAGCCATCTGGGTTACGCCATAATGCATATCGCAATTTCCAAACCTTCTTCCTCCTATCTAGATGCTTTCAGGAACCTTGAATTTCTTTTGCTTCCTCATATCAATATTTTTTCTGGACTTGCCTGGCTAAGCTTGTTGTTTGAGCCATGGTATTGGGTTTCCACATTGCAACCTCAACTCTCACTTATTCATCTAACCCATGAAGAAATCTTTCAGCTTGCCTTCTGTCATCAACTTTGTAATCAATATGAACTAAGGAGAAGAATTAGTTTTCATAGTCTTCCACATGTCTTCCCTTTGGGTGAACTGCATGGAATTCCACAACCTGTTGATGTTTATACTCATTTGACAAGTAACTTGTTTTGAAAGTTTCCTCAAATAAATCCCATGTGACTTGTAATGGTGTCACATGAAGCTGTCTCCTTTTTAATCCACCATAGCAATGCATCCTCTTTAAGAAGGCTCATTGCTATATGTGTTCTCTCATTAAGGCTATAGGTCTTAAAGCTAAGAGCTCTTTTTACTTCGACCAACCATGCTTCTATAGCTTGGACATGCTCTTTTCTTGTGAATTCTGGAAATTTTGATTTGTGAACTTTTTTCATGATGTCTATAGTGACCCTTGTCTCCCCTCTAGTTGTTTGTTGGTCCCAGTCTTGTTTTTGTTTCTGTTTATGTTCTGATTCTTGATCTTGACTTAGACCTAGCATTTGGACCCTATTCCGTCCAATCTTGGAACATTCCCATCATCTCACCCAAAGAGTGTTGTATAGCTCGCTCACCTGGAGTACCGGTTTAAGGAGGTGTCTAATACTCTCTACAACGTTTAGGAGCCATGATTGCCTCTATAAACCAATAAAAATTTACTCAATTAAGAATTCCTAGGGCTAGTTTAGTACTTCTATCATATCCTATATTTCATACGTTTCAAAATCATTGCTTTACACTTCTTCCCTTCTTCAAGAGGGGACGTCCTCGTAACCACACAACCTATATGATAATCATGGATCCATGTGACTCTTAAATGTTGGATCGAAATCCCTGAAGTTGTATTGAGTTTGTCCTTAGTTAAGCTTAGAGAATCTATAGTGCATACTATTCTTTTTTTTGTTCATGGTATACATACTAGTACATTTTATGTGAATCACAACATAGTAAAACAATAGGAACATAACCTAACATAGTAAAACAAAAGGTGAAGTACATTTATTTACTACTAATAATTCAATAATTTTAATTAGGATTACAACTAGAACATAAAACATAAGGGTCTTTACCTTTGGGTCACTTCTCAAACATTGCCTTATATATATATATATATATATAAACCAAGATCACAAAAGGTGAAGTACATTTATTTACTGCTAATAATTCAATAATTTTAATTATGATTATAACTAGAAAATAAAACATAAGGGTTATTTAACCTGCCTTACCTTACCCCTATCACATTTGATGGAATCGCTTCAGTGCTACTGCAGTATACTTTCTATTAGCGGGATAAACAGGAAGGATTAGACCAGACAATCTTCCCTTATATTGATACCGTCACCCTAGAACAATGGGATGGAGTGATGCCCAACCGCTTATGAAGCCAGGAAGAAATATCAGTCTTCAACTTTGGGTCACTACTCAAACATTGCCTTATATATATATAAACCAAGATCTCAACATAAACATAAAAAACAAATTAAATGTCTCATATTTTTTAACATAATACCATGACAAAACCATCAACATTTCTATGCATAAAATTTAATCTATATGACACCGTGGATCTGCTCAAAATTTAATTTGAACATGATTAATTTGAATGTGGTGCTTGGAAAACAAATTTTGTGACGTGCAAATCTACAATGAAAGACAGGAACAAGCAGCTCCAGACCATACGTGATTTTTTTTTCAACCAAAAAAAAGTTACATAACAGAAAATAGACAGAGTTATCGACCTCTAGACAAAGCGGACAACACAACCCAAAACAACATTCATAAATAATGGCAAAGTCTGTCCCAATCCGATACTCAGGAAGCCATCGTCAAAAGATCCCTCCACCACCGACTAAAACTAGACACAATGACAAGTAAAGTCCCAGGCTGGGACCAAAAGAAAGAAATAGAAAACAACACTGACCATCCTCCACTCCAAAGAAACAATAAAAAAAACAAGCTTCGATAACAACGGCCCTCCAATGAAAAAAAAAACCAAAACAAAACCATATAGCAGATTCAATCATTGTTCAAAATGGGGATCGAAACACCCCCAAAAAATAGATTATCTCTATGTTCAAAGTCTCTTCTTAGTTTGCACCACATGCAACTAAAGAGTGCGTGAATGTTGTTATCAGAACCGCTACAACAAATAATTGTTCATTATTAGTAGTGCAGTATTGCTGTCATTATTGTGATCATATTTCCAGATATTCATAGCATCGCCTTCGTTCTTCTGATACTAATGTTTCCATACTTGGCAGCTCTTCTAAGTTACAACACCCTAAACATTCAGGTATCTAAGCTTTGTCGTAGCTTCGCACATCTCTCCACCCACAACGCCTCCAAAGATACCAATGTCTCCATACTTGGAAACTCTTCTAACTCAGAGCACAATTCTGAGCTTTATCTCCTGCGCCAACCCCCGTATGCTCTGCAGCTTTACACATCTCTCCACCCACAACTCCTCCAAAGATACCCATGTCTCCATACTTGGAAGCTCTTCTAACTCAGAGCACCCAGAAACATTTGGTTATCTAAGCTTTGGAAACTCTTCAAAATCAGAGCACCCAGAAGCATTTAGGTGGAAAATCTTTGCCACCTGCGCCAATCCCAGCAAGCTCTACAAATTCACACACCCCTTCGCCCACAACCCCTCCAAAGATGCCAAAGATCTAAGAGTAGCGCTTATCTGATCTGAACCCTAATAAAGGATGATGTTAGATCTGAACCCTAATAAAGGGTTCTGTCACTTGACCGGAGCTATGAGGTATTGTATTTACCCTAGATATGGTCATGCGCTCATGAATTCTTCTCATGATGTTGTCAATCGCAAAGAGGAGCAAGGGTTTACTAAGTAAGACCAGGCATCAGTTGATTTGGCATGGTCTCAGTTTAGATTGTGGTGAAAAAAATATTTGAAAGATTGAAATGCGATCTTTGAATTATAAACTTGGTAGATCTTGCCATGAAGGAATGCCTTGGATCATAGAGAAACGATCAACGACAGACACATTACAAACAGAGATCAATTTGATCAACTTGATGAAAAAACACTAAATGTGAACTAACCAGCCTAGATCCAAATCCTAGGCTCTATCAAGCGTCAAGAGGGATCAAATCTCCGGAGGTGCAAACCTCTCCTTGGATAGTTCCTTGAGTGCAATACCTGAGCCACCTAATCCTAAGCTCTAAAGTCTCTAGTTTAAGTCTCATATTTACTTTTTACTTTGTATTATTCTTTTTTGTTTATGGCTGACATAATATTTATTATTTTTTACTTTGTATTATTATTTTTTGTTTACTTTGTATTATTTTGTTACTGGACAAACACTCGACAAACAGTCTAAAGGCTCATAGTAGCTCTATGAGCTTTGTATTGAAAGTAAAAAGTAAAGTCTCTAGTTTAAGTCTCATATTTACTTTTTACTTTGTATTATTCTTTTTTGTTTATGGCCGACATAATATTTACCACCTAATCCTAAGCTCTAAAGTCTCTAGTTTAAGTCTCATATTTACTTTTTACTTTGTATTATTTTTTTTGTTTATGGCCGACATGTAATATTTATTACTTTTTACTTTGTATTATTATTTTTTTTGTTTACTTTGTATTATTTTGTTACTCGACAAACTCGACAAACACTCGACTAACAAGATCTCCCCCATATTGGGCTGTAGAGCGCCTCTTGGCGCAATTATTGCAGAAAATGAAAACAACCCTGTGATAATCTAAAGAGAACCCACAAACCTTTAAGTATATGCCCAATATACATTTTCCAATTGTTACAAGAAGATGTTTGCACTTGATCTTGTTACTCATAAAGGCCCTCATCACAAAGGAAAGATGGTGTTTAGATCCACAATATTGATACCAGCTCTATAGCTCTACCAATTCTATAAGATGAACAACCAAATATATAAAACTAGATATAAATTTATCAATTTTACCATAAATCTACTAGATCCAGTAGATTTGGGAATGGTCCATAAGTCTTAGGGTTTTGGCATTTGAACCAAATATATTGTATTAGTTTTAATTAACAAATTTGCTTTTATTTAGTTATTTTAATATTATTAGTTGTTGTTATCCCTTTGTTGGTTGTAACAAATGCTTCTTTAATATTAACTTTAATTTAATTAAATATTTAATTAATTAATTATTTAATTTAGTTTTTTCTATATTTTTATTTATAGTTAAATTAACAGTATATTTTGGTTATTTTTTTAAACCATGGGAGAAACCACCTCCCAAGAGTATATCCAACACCCCTCAAGCCATATATACCAGTAACTTGTGCTTCAGCAAGGTCGAGACGTCCTAAAGCCCACCCAGGTGAGCCTCTATCCCAGGGGTCGCCTACCCTTCGAGCCTTGTCACAACGGGCCAATGAGCAACTTACCCCCCACTGGTTTTGAACCTGTGACCTCTACAGAGATAACACATGTTCTTACTAGTTGAGTTTTGTTGGGTTACCAATTACTATTGTGGCTAGTAGTTGAGTCACTCTCCATCTAGTCCAGTAAAAAGAGGACTCTACAACAAGGTTCTCTTTGGTTAGAAAAACATGCTTTCCATTTTAAGGAGATGATACTTATCAAATACACAACGCAACAACCAAAATATAAATTGGAATATTATGAGTGATCACAATATCCCAAATGTCCATACAATAGTTTATTAATTTCTTAAAAAAACCATAGATACAAAAGTTTTTTTGCAACTAGGGTTTTCATAGATTACATACTCATGGATTAAGAAATCTTTGTTCACTTGAAGGAAACTCTTGTGGAGGATGGAATATTCATGGATGGCCCCCTTTTACCTAGTGCCACACCAAAGGATGGAGTCTTTGCAAGACCAAGGTACATAAATATTGTGGGGTTGACTTTAGTGGGTGAAAGAAAAGCGAGTATAGTGTGACTAACATCATGTTTGTACAATCTAGTGAGATAAGTCTTATACCCATTTTAATACAAAGGTGGAGACCCATTTGTTGGCTCTTTTGTCACATAAGGGTAAAGCATGTGTTTGGCATCTTTCAATATATTTCAATGAGCACAAACCTTGAACTAGATATATAGATTAAATGCATTGAAATTGGCTATTCCTTTGTGTATTGGAGGTAAGAGCACCAAGACTTTGGTCTTTTCTTCCACTATGAAGCTTCATGAACTAATACTTTAAGGTCCTCCTCTTATGTCCAATATGCAGGCTATAAAACATTTTAAACTCGTCCTTCATTAGGAGTCTCAAGCTACAAAACAAACTCTAGTTCCTTCGTGTCAACATTCGAACAATCTTCCAAAGAAGGGGGGAGGAAACAAGTGCATTAAAAAGAGGAAAAATGAGGTCAAGATTGTCCTTCTTGATAATTTTCAAATACGTCATTGGTCTTGTTACATAAGTACAATCATGAGTTTTCAAACTTTGAAATATTGGGTTACAAGTATATGGGTGTCAATTATGGGGTGTATGCCAAAGTTCTACACTCTATCTTGTGGGTGGTTGGATTTCTTGTTTCAAATCCAAAAGGATTCATATATTAGGTTATTCATGGGCATTGGATGTGGGGAAGCTCTCCACTACCTCCCAAGCGATGGAGCCCTTTTTTGGTCGGAGTTAAACTTATCAAACTTCCTTTGGAATTCTAGTTGGTGGATGTGTTTAAAGACATCGAAAATGTGCTAGTATCTTTCATTGAGGAAAATCAAAGCTACTTGTATTCCAACTCAATGTTAATGGCCATAATTATGGGAGACTAAGACTTTTGGAGGGCCTAGCAAAGGAAATTATCCTACAAAAAAGAACTTGCTCCCACTAACTAACTTTAGAGTACCTTGTGGTTCCCTTTCGATATGTGAGATGTCACAACTATGGTAACTTAGTGAAAAGGTGTGAGTTGAAGTTTTCCAAACACATCCATGTCAAAAAGATAGATCTCAATCCTTCAAAAAATAGAAAGATGTCTTCATCAAAGGAGCAATAATTGGAAAAGGTGGGAGGGAAAGACATTATGGGTGTGGGAAATGGGTTTAATTTTAAGGGTGTGCATAATGAATCCCACACAAAGGATGGTGCTAATTAGAAATCCTATCATGTCCCCTGTGGCCTCAATGGCCTATCGTGACCATGAGGGATATTTTTTTTCTTACATCTGATGCCAAGACATTACTATGTCTAATGCTGAGTTAATTTACTGCACCACTCTGATCTTAACTCATTAAGTGATGCACTATGTGCATCATACTTTACTCCATATGCAACATTGCACACGTGATGCGAAACTACCACGTGATCCACTACACGATTGCCTTTAACCACTATGCATCTACCACCATGTAGGATAACCACCATGTGGAAAATTAGCTTGCAATAAAAATTAATTGACTTCCTACAAAGTTAGCACTACATGTGTAATGGGATTGCATAAAAAAAACATTCATCTATTGTAATATTCGAGCCAAAATATACTGGAATCGCAACTCGAAATTGTCAATTTTAAATAAGATTTTCACTAGTACGATTGAAACAATTTCTGTAAATTGAACAATGACAATTCCGACCACTGGAAACCCAAACCCAAGGATGATAGGGGAACCTTTAAGTTCTGAATTTTGTATGGGACAGTGTGCAGCAACAAAATTCGACAAAGGTAAAAAGGTTTATGGATCCTTTGTACAAAGAATAGAGACCATTTATGTTTCGAGCATCGACTACTGCCGAAGTCTACTGCAATACTTTTGGGTGCATCTGCATATACAAACTAGATCGGGTCAGGATGGATAATATTGGATGAAATGATAAATCTTGGAGATCATATGGTGTCAAGCAACAACAAGGAACAACAAATGACAAAGTATCAATATTTGAGGAGATGTTACTACATTTTGGAATGATAGGTTGGATTTCCTATTTTCCTTCCCAAGAGATAAATGAAATTCTATAAATAGTGTTATGAATCTGGAATATGATTCATTATTATCCCAATAACTCACAAAAACTTACATAATTGAATTTGAGTTCATATAATAGATTTTACAGGAAAAACAATAAAATTAGCTAGTTGGACTGCGTGACTAGTTCAACTTCTACTAGACCCAAACACTGTCGACCTGAACTAAATTGCATTATGAAACTTGGTATGGATTAATTATGACCTTAATGACCTGGATAAATTTACATAATGACATTTGGATTTATATAAATCATTTTACAACCTTTTTGGAAAAACTAGTCAAAATTTCTAGTTTAATGAGCATAGGTAGGAAAATAACTTAATTAGTTGCATAGTTTGAGAGGAATATTTATGAATAATATTTAGGATGTTTTATCAGAGGATAAAAATCATCTTACAAAGATTTTTGCATCACCAAAATGACTCTAAGGGTCTTAGTAACCTCTATCCTGAACCATGTCTCAGTTACATCAAAGAAAGCTCCATTGGTAAGAATCTGGAATACATAGTGAAGGTAGGTTCCGAGAAGCATGAGTGACCTGCTATAAATTCAGTGAGAATATATGGAATTATCATCCATCATGGCATAATTCGAACCATCACAGGTTGATGCCCGCATAGAATTAGAGAGAAGTAAGAAGATAGAAGGTTGCTGCAGGAGAGGTTCTTTATTCAATATTTTGGGAGTCTTCAAGGAATTTTGACCCTAGCTTGAGATCATACTTTAATGGCTTCAATATTATCTTCAATGGCTGTACAATATTCTTCAGTACCTGCAAGAGAGAGTGGAAGAGATATTGGAACAATAATGGCTAAGGAGAGCATCACCCAAAGCAAGGTTGAGGCACATCACTCAACAAGAGAAGCTAAAGCTCTCACATTCAATTAAAAAATTGTCAAAATATTTGAATTGGAGTTGAAATCATTCTTTTATAGAATTTTAGGGTGACCTGCTGAGCAAGTTTAATAGCTTGGTGACCTGTGAGAACCCTTCCACATGGGCCACCCATGAGTGGATATACTTTCCTTGCTTTTTCCTTACAATCTTTTATTTCCTTTAGAAACTGTGCCCCCCTTTGTCTCGAGATGTTTCCTACTTTTTCAGAGTTTACTGCTTTGTAAACTGAGCTCCCTTTTGGAAACTGCTGCCTCCTTAGCGTTTCCTGGATATTTCTAATTTCCTGCTTTTGGAAACTTCTTGCACCTGCTTGATTTTGATATGTTTCTAAATCCAACAGGTTGCTTTAGCCACCTTGCTAATTTCTTGTCCTCGGTTCCAATTTAGCAAGCTTACCCTCATGAGGGCGCCCTCTTGGCCCACTTGCGCAATTTTTAGAAATATTTATTTATAAAAATAATTTAAAATTAATTAAATTATCTCATCTACTAGATTTAGGATAATTTTATCCTATGATTACAAAATTGAATAAAATTACTATCCCTAGGGACAAATTTGTCCCCTTTACCCATGGGAACTGACTGAGTCAAAATTGGGGACATGACAAGTCCTCCCTTCCCAAAATTGCTTGTCCTCAAGCAATTGAATTTATGGAGGATAAACCTGTGCACCTTCAAAAAAATCTCTACTTCCAATGAAAATCATCTGTTGTGAAATTTTGAAGTAGTGGACTCTATGAACCAATTTTCTGAAAGGTTCCACTTCCACCATGCTTGCCGTTGCTCTACTCTGATTTTAGTCCCCATACTTTTTTTTTTTTGAAATTCTTCAAACTTGAGCATTTAAAATCAAAATGATCCTAGGATCCAAACTCAACCTCTGCAGTATTTATTTACTTAATAATTTTGAAACTCTGTACTGCAAAGATGAACTCAAGAGAAGAAATGTTGGCTTTCACCAATAAGCCAACAACTAGAGATCTATTCCTAATGAACTGAAAAAACAATGCTAGGATCTCGTTGTAGCTTGTTTTTCATTCCCATGGAAAGGAATACTCCTGCAGTCCAATTGTTAGGGAAAAGAATGCCTGGATCCCACTTCCCCCACTGCAAGTATCTATATGGCAGTGTCAAAAGTGAAAAATTTCCATCCCATGGAATGTCAGGATTCCATTGTACAATCTGCATCTTTCCAAGCATTAGTGAAAACCAGAAAGTTCCATCATTATGTAAAATGCAATGGAAGATCGAAACAACATGCCACCAAACAATAAGATCATCTTTAAATAAGAAACTTGGTAACAGTGAAATTCCCATCAAAATATGCAACTCTCCAATGTAGGGCTAAATCAAAGGAAGACTATACATCACCAAATATCCCTTCAAAGAGGGAGGCCAAAATTCAACAAGTCTTTCCTTTCCAGCTAAAGGGTTCTTATGTGACCAATGCACACAAGAAGCAAAGGTGTCATCCATGAAGCTCAAATGACAAGGGTGAGGATCCCATGTGCAATAATGTTGCTCCAAAAGAGAGTAATTTATATCAAAATCATCCATGTGTATGTCTTCCTCAAATAAAGAGCTCTCATGATCTCTATGGAACCCAACAGGTGCTTCCCTCTTCATCCAATGGCTCAACCCTCTTCCATTGATCCAAGGGTGCAAGAATCCATCGAATGATCCACACATTGAAGATAAGTGTAGATCTGATGCCTTCTTGTCAAATGAGGCTACAAAAACAGGCATGGGATGCCTCAACTACTGCTGGGAAGGGGACATATCATTTGTATCAATTATAGGAGCCTCCTGCTCCTCATGTGGCACAAAAAGGAAGAATCCCTTTACCCAATATTCATCCCTATTTGTGTTGGATGCCATAAGTGTGTAATGAAGGACAATGACCCAACTCTTGTAAATAATCATTCATCTCACTTGTGGTTGGCTCAATGAAGGTGAGAGCATGTGCCTCTTCTAAAACCATGCAACTCCTTCCTAGAGGAAACTCATAATATTTCTGGAAATGAACAAGTGCTTGGTCTTCAGTTTACTTGTCTTCCAACTCCTCAAGCACATGCAAATCAGACTATACTTCATGTGCCACCATCACATGAATTTCTCTTTATGTATCCTGTATGCAATCATCCATATAAGAATGACTGTCTCCAATGCAGGGACTGAACTGTGATTCTTGCAACTTCTCATGTAGTTGCTCAACATACTGCTCAGATTCTTGAAGGGATTTGTGAGTATTCTTCAAATAATCCTGGGTGGATTTCAAATCAAGGCTAAGATTTCCAATCTTTTCTTCATCCCTCAATTATGTGCCATGATACAACTCTGCAATCTCCAGTAAAAGATCTCTATCGGAAAGAAACTGAGAAAAATTTCCTCCTAGGATTCCCATTGCTTCCCGAATGTGCACAAAATATTCAATAGAGGGTTGCTCCTCCATTGATGCAGTTCTCCAACAACAGTGAGAGATAAAAGCATAAATTTCATGGAGGTTGTCCCGTGACTCCTTGATATTTCCCTCACTCATTTTCAATGGCCCAATCATAGAAATAAGCTTTTGCTAGTCAACCTCCTCTTTTGCTTCTTGCAATTGAATCTCCTTTGGTTCATGAACCCCAATACTGGAGGAATCAACCAAGCCAATATTCCCACTAGAAGTGGCTTCCATCTGGGGCTGCAACAAAGGCATACACAAATCATAATTGCAGCCATACCTTTGTGCCCAATTCTCCTCCTCATGCGATAGTCTTATGTCAACACGCTTCTTCTCCAAATTTTCTGATTCACACCCCATCGATGTGTGCTTGTTTTCTGATTCCCGATGAAGCTCAAGAGGTGACTGTAAATCTGATTCATGTTCATCCTTTGGATCAGATCCAAAATATGTCTTACCACTACTGAAAAAATCATCATCCCTTGTAATGATTTTGAGATCACCCAAAAAGAAACTAGGAGTGATTTCACCTTCCACATTGCCAACAACCAGATGTTGGACTGCTGGATCTTTAACTGTGCATGGACCTTCTTCATCTTCTTCCGATGAATGATTTGGTAACTCATCAACCTTATGGCTGCTGCATATAGGCTGATTTATATTTGCAGGCTCTTCCTCATGGTATGATGGTTGTGATGAAAAATCAGATTTCTGATCATACCTATGTCTAGTATTTTATCCTTTACGAACTGATGTCTTAGGGCATAGATTGGAAGAGCTATTTGATTCTTCTCTCTGCTGCAACATATGCTTCATTTCTTGGCACATATTATCAACAGGGAAGCCACCCTCTTGTCTTTGATCATCATATCTACCACAAGTTCACACTAATCTCGAAAAGATAAGAGATCCTGGATCTCATCCTTTAAGGCATAGTATTCCATGAGATACTGGAACGATCCCTTCATCTTCTTTCCACATGAAAATTTTCCATCCCATTTAGACATAGGTAGATCAAATCCTATTTCTTATTCAAACATATGGTCAGAAAATTAATCTTCTTCAAACCTCTGCAAATAAATCTCCAACAGAGGACATTTCCTCTTCTTCATATGGCTCAAAATTTTCCTCAATCACTGGTAGGAGCCTCATATTGCAGTTTGAAGATTTTTTCTACAATAGTATTCAACAGTGAGCTTCTTTCTTTCCACAGGGGTGGAGGAATGTTCTATGATACCACTGTAATATCCCATCCAAAATATACTGGAATCTCAACTCAAAATTGCCAATTTTAACTCATATTTTTACTAGTAATATTGAGACAATTTATGTAAATTGAACAATGACAATTCCGACCATTGGAAATCCAAACCCAAGGATGTTATGGGAACCTTTAGGTTCTGAATTTGGTATGGGACAATGTGCAGCAGCAAAATTTGACAAAGTTAAAAAGGTTTATGGATCCCTTGTACAAAGCACATAGACCATTTGTGTTTCGAGCATCAGCTACCACCGAAGTCTACCGCAATATTTCTGGGTGCATCCGCATATACAAACTATATCGGGTCAGGATGGATAATATTGGATGAAATGAGAATGTTTGTATATCAGATGGTGTCAAGCAACAACAAGGAACAACAAATGAAAAAATAATTAAGATTTGGGGAGTTGTTACTACAGTTTGGAATGATAGGTTGGATTTCCTAGTTTCCTTCCCAAGAACTAAATGAACTTCTATAATCTGGAATATGATTCATTATTATCCAAATAACTCACATAAACTTACAGAATTGAATTTGAGTTCATATAATAGATTTTACAGGAAAAACAATAAAACTAGCTAGTTGGACTGCCTGGCTAGTTCGACTTCTAGTGGACCCAAACACTATACGACCTGAACTAAATTGCATTTTGAAACTTGGTATCGATTAATTATGACCTTATTGACCTGCATAACTTTACAGAATGAAATTTGGTTTTATATAACTCATTTTACAACCTTTTTGGAAAAACTAGTCAAAATTTCTAGTCTAATAAGAGGAATCTTTATGAATAATATTCAATATGTTTTATCAGAGAATAAACATAATCTTACAGATATTTTTTCAGCACCAAAATGAATCTAAGGGTCTTAGTGACCTCCAACATGAACCATGTCTCAGTTACATCAAAGAAAGCTCCATTGGTTGGAGTTTGGAATACATAGTGAAGTTAGGTTCCGAGAAGCATGAGTGAATTGCTGTAACTTCAGTGAGAAGATATGGAATCCTCCTCCATCATGGAATAATTCGAATCATCACACATTGAATTCCACAAAGAATTAGAGAGAAGGAAGAAGATAGAAATTTGTTGCAGGAGAGGTTCCTTCTTCAATATTTTGGGAGTCTTCAAGGAATTTCGACCCCAACTTGAGATCATACTTTAATGTCTGCAAGATGATCTTCAATGGCTGTACAATAATCTTCACTACCTGCAAGAGAAAGTGGAAGAGATACTGGAACAATAATGGCTAAGGGGAGCATCACCGAAAGCAAAGTTGAGGCTCATCACTCAACAAGAGAAGCTAAAGCTCTCACATTCAATTACAAAATGGTCAAAATATGTGAATTGGAGTTGGAATCATTATTTTATAGAATTTTAGAGTGACCTATTGAGCAAGTTGAATAGCTTGGTGACCTGTGAGAACCCTTCCACATGGGCCACCCATGAGTGGATATAATTTCCTTTATTTTTCCTTACAAGCTTTTCTTTCCTTTAGAAATTGTGCCCCCCTTTGTCTCAAGATGTTTCCTGCTTTGTAAACTAAGCTCCCTTTTAGAAATTGCACCCCCCTTTTGTCTCAATATGTTTTCTACTTTTAGAGTTTTCTGCTCTGTAAACTGAGCTCTTAGGGTGACCTGCTGAGCAAGTTGAATAGCTTGGTGACCTGTGAGAACCCTTCCACATGGGCCACCCATGAGTGGATATACTTTCCTTTATTTTTCCCGACAAGCTTTTCTTTCCTTTAGAAATTGTGCCCCCCTTTGTCTCAAGATGTTTCCTTCTTTGTTATAGTTTCCTGCTTTGTAAACTGAGCTCCCTTTTAGAAATTGCGCCCCCCTTTTGTCTCAATATGTTTCCTACTTTTTTAGAGTTTCCTGCTTTGTAAACCGAGCTCCCTTTTGGAAACTGCGCCCTCCTTACCTTTTCCTAGATATTTATAATTTCCTGCTTTTGGAAACTTCTTACACCTGCTTGCTTTTGATCTGTTTCTAAATCCAAGAGGTTGCTTTAGCCACCTTGCTAATTTCTCATCCTCGGTTCCAATTTAGCAAGCTTATCCTCATGAGATCATCCTCTTGGCCCACTTGCACAATTTTTAGGAATATTTATTTATAAAAATAATTTAAAATTAGTTAAATTATCTCATCTACTAGACTTAGGCTAATTTTGTTCCATGATTACAAAATTGAATAAAATTAATATCCCTAGGGACAAATTTGTCCCCTTTACCCATGGGAACTGACTGAGTCAAAATTTGGGACATGAAATCGATATGCAAGCATTTCATGAAGTGCAATATCACATATCCAACACCTAGATAACAAGAATAATTATTAGTTCTAACTAAGCAACTTGTGTTCACAAGCTATTTTCAACATGTCTCTTCATCAATTCTGATCAACATTCATACAATGGAAATGAATAACAACAATGAGACAACAATTAACATTTACCTTGAATGTAGCTTCTCCAAGAAATTGACTACACAATAGCAATGTTTCACCCAACCATAGGCACTCTATATAGCATATACTATTTTTTCTAAGAGGCCACTCCCGCGTTGGGCATGATTTCCTTAAGAAAAGGGGAACTATGCAAATATCAATCATAGTCAAATAAGCACAAGGCCATAGCCAATCCAACCTCTACTAGGTTAACAGGTTTTCCACAGTCACATAGAATTACCTCTCATTACAAGCCAACCTCTAATGGGAATAGAGATGTAAGGGTAATGGAGGGAAATGTTGAGCTAGTAAATTCTCCTTGTAGTTACAGGTAGCTCAATTAGACTGAGATATCTTTGGTCAATAATACCCTCCCAATACAACACCAAGAAGGTACCCCTTTACTACTTAACAATCCATTAGGTTTCAACTTCCTCCAGGTTCTATTCAGTGTGTTCATAGGAAGACCACCCAAACCCGTTCATCTGCCAAGACGATGCAACCTCCACTAGTCTCATCATCTAGTTATGTGCTCCATACCACTCATGGATTCCAATCCACTTGGCACTCAATAACACTTTGTCCACATCTTAGGATTATAGAAAAAACCAAGTAAGGGGACAAATAGTCAGATTTGGTCTACCTCCAGAGTCACAGACACCTCGAGCATACATAAGATATTACCACCCCGAAAATGTATCCTAAATAAGAAATTGATTAAAAATTAATTAAAAGTTAATTAACACCACTAATCAAGTATTTTGTCAAACCCCTATTTCCCCTGAAATTTTTTCCAGTTGCACAAGAAACAATGTGGAGTTTGGCTAACGTTACGATGTGGGGTTAATTCAAAATTTTTGAAATTGGGTATCAATGGAAAAATCCCTCCAATCTCATATTTTTCGATTTTCCACAAAATATCCGGTTTACCCAGACCCAAAAACCAAATATTTGTCTGTATTGAATCTACCCTACTCGAACAAAATCCATGCACCTGTCAACACACTCGGTCTATGATCAAACCAAACCGGATTGTGTTGAAACCATATGAAGACAGGTTATGCTATAGTGATGGATTGGTAAGAGTGTTTTTTCCAGTTTTTTGTGCCCTAGGTTGTATATTTTCGAAGACTTTTTTTTTTTTTTCAGAGCCTATCGTAAGTAAAGAAAAAAATTATATTGCTTACAAAACATGCATTGTAGAGGAACCCTCTATTGCTTACAAATATTACTTATTTTGTTTTATATATTACCATGATCAAAATATTTGAACTCGTTCTTTTTTTAGATCCATCCCTGCTCGAACCATCAACACGCCATCTCTCTGATCAAACCAAATCATACCGCGTTGATATCCTCTGAGCAAAATCGTTTGGGTGGTGATATGACTGGTAAGTATTTTTGTTTTTCAGTTTTTTTTGTGCTTAAATTTTTTTACATTCTTACCTTCCTTGAACAAAATATACGAACCCATCGACAGGTCTGCGATCACACCAAATTTGATTGCATTGAAATCTGATGAAAAAATTGATGGTTTAGTGGCCGACTGACAATAAGTTTTTTTACTTTTTGTGTTGATCGACTGATGTAGTGATGGGTTTTTTATCGGCCAATTGATTAAACCCATCATCTATCTGATCAAACCAAATCGGATCGCATTGAAATATTCTTAGCAAAATCGATGGTGTAGTGATACGACTGGTAAGAATATTTTTTTTTTTCAGTTTCTTGTGCTTAAAATAATTTACATTTTTACCCTGCAATTTTTGTATTTAAGCAGTCTGTAAAATGATTTATCAGATACTATATATGTAGAGTAATTAAATTCACCCTTTATTATTTGATGCATATATCAGTTTGGACCATCTGAATGCGAATCTAGAATCTTGGTTGGAAGGGGAAAATAAATCGAAGGTTTTTACCAAAGGTTAGAAATGTAGTATTAATATTATGCCTTTATAAATACTCCATTTTTTCAGTCTTGCTTTCCAATTAAGAGATCACATCTAACTTTTGTTGTCCTTTTTGGCTCCCTGTCGTGATTGCAGAATTTTACTTCTTATAAATTTGATCATGTTCAATACAGACCCTTATCTGTTGCCACATAAAGAACAAAATTCATTTCCTCCAGAGGTTGTGGAAGAAGCTTTTCGAATACTTGATAAAGAGGATGCTGAACGAGAAAAGAGACGAAAAATGAAGCAACAATTGTCTATACAGCGACAAAAGTCACGAAAATTATATAGACTTGCAAAAACTGACTGTTGGAGTGATGATGATGTATCCAGCAGTAATGATGTTGAGAGCCAACCTAATGATAGGGATATACCTTATAAAATCCGATCTCGATCAACTCTGTAGTATGTTGTCACAAACCCACCCATCCATCTAAGGAAAGGGAGGGAACATGATGCCGATCTATGGGATTTTTCATGAAAAATCAGCCCATTCATTTGATTCACACAATTAAAAACCCATTATGTGCAGATGCAACTCAATTGAATATGCAAAGCATAAATGAACAAATCACCCACACACATTTTATATGCATACAAAATATCAAGATAATGATCAAATTAAACATGCCAGGAGTAAAATACAGAGACAGAGAACACTTATCTTTGTTGTGCAATTGTCCCACACAACTAGTTATGCCGTTGCAACGTTCCACCCAACCGTAGGCTCTTCGACAGCATATACTGAGTCCGTCCGAAGGCCACCCCCGAGCTGGGCATGATATTTACAAGGAAAAAGGGGATTTCAAACTCATACGCAGCCAAACAACCAAATAGTCATTTGGATCTAAGCCAAGCCAGACCACTGCTGGGTTTATCAGGCTAAATATGAACCCTCTTCAATTGTGGATGCTTCCACTCAAGTTCAAGCCAAAACAATGGAAACCCATTTCAACCCCAACAATCTCCTACACACAGAAACTCATAAACTAGGCATGGGTACACATAACAACAAAAACATCAAGTATTGGGTGTGAAGGGAAAACGTGGGCAACCCAAAAACGAAATGAGGAATGGGAAAACAACCCTGGAAAGGAAAATTTTGTTTTCAGAAAACGTTTGGGGACAACCCAGGAGCAAAAACGACCTCCATTAAACCCCCAATTCATGGATCTCTTCTCCCAGCCACTGTGCTAACCAAAATGAGTTTGCAGGCATGGGAAAATGCAGGAAATGGTAAAAACGTGGAGGATAAAACCCCAGCAAGCCAAAACGCCCAACAGGCTTCACGTAAAAATGCCCAACAAGCCAAAAACGCCCCAACAAGCCAAAAACGCCCAGCAAGCTAAAAACGCCCAGCAAGCTAAAAACGCCCAGCAAGCTTCAAGAAAAACACCCAACAAACTCCCAAAAATGCCCAACAAGCTAAAAACGCCTAGCAGGCTTCAAGAAAAACGCCCAGCAAGCTCCCTAAATGTGAGAGAGTGAAGTTTGACTATGAAGAATAGCTTGGGAAGGCAATTCGTGGGTGTTTTCTTGCCCAAGAAGGAGAAACACGTTTTTCCATGAGGGTGGCTTGCCCATACTCGAATTTGGATAGCCATACCTCCCCAATCCCCAAGGCATTAACTACTTCACCCAACTCTTGGGAGAAATGAATGATTGGGCACCAAAGTCAACATGGGTAGTTGATGGTTGATGGGTTCTCTCATTGACACTTGGATTGAATTCATTGGCTCAAGGGTTTAAATATTTCCCTCCCAATTCCTTGCAATATCATGCCCCCATCTCTTGTTGCATTGCATAGCTAGTTGTGGGCATTTATATTAAGTTGCATACAATATTTACATTACAGCCCAAAATATTACAAGGGTCAAAATGGGGTACGTGACATATGTTAAGGGAAAGGCTCCAAAATTTGATACAGTTGTTGTTCTTAAAGGAGAAAATGGTTTAAAACAAATTGTTATCTGCAAAGATAAAGATGAGTCACATACAAAAAATGTAGAGTTGACATTGTTGGATCCTTCTGGTGATGATCCAATTCTTTACACTGATAGTACCAATGACACATGGACACATGCTATGGATGATGTTCTGCCTATTCGAATGGTGTATGGAGATGAAAGTGGAAAGCTTATGTTGCAGAATCCTTCAATTTCTGAAATAAAATCACAATTATCTTCAAGTGGTCCAGATGAAAATCATAAAAAACATTCCACTGCAGTCATCAAGCGATGGTTTTATATGGGATCTTGTTTAGATGTGACTCCCCTATTGACTCAAAATGGTCGTTTTGTAAATATTGGTAGACATAAATTCATTCAAATGGATGGGTTATTGGTGTGCAACACAAGTCGATTTGATTTTATGATAAAGGCAGGCATGTATGTCCGTATTTATTATGAAAAATTGCCTAGTATGTTTGAAGATGAGTCTTTGAAAATTCCATATCCTGTAGAAGTGTTGGATTGTCTAGTAGATGTTTCAACTGGTGGAACATTTTGTTGGGTAAGAATATTTGAAAATAATGTAGATGTTTTTGGTAGAGGCCACTATATTCCTGAAGGTGTGAATTTGTATCCACATGAGGTGTTTTACACAAAACAAGCTATATTGATACCAACTGAAATAATTGATGGTGAGTATACATGTGTATCTTTTAATATATATTCTTCAACTCATATATGAAAAAATTATTGATAGTATCTAATGTTATATTCTGTTGTGTTGTAGGCATTGTTGATGTTTTCTTTACTGTGAGTCTATTAAAAGGTGGGGCTGTAGCAGTCGAAAAGGAGAATGTTTTTTTGTCGGTTTATTTCTACGAATGATGATAAGCACACCTGTTTTCATATTCTTGCAACAAAAGGTGACAATGAATTTGTGAATGCTACATTAGCTAAATCTAAAGAATATGGAACACACAATGCATTGCCATCATATATCGGAGTATTGCAGCCCAATCGAGTACATCGTCACAATATTCATCTTCTTTCCTACAAAGTTTTCAATCACATAAGGTCTCAAAACATTATACGTAGTGAATCTTATGTGGAAATTCCTTGTTCAGATGAAAGTTTCATGGTTACTTTTGAACTAATTTCAATGCATTCTGTACCTCCCGGGATTTTAAAGAAGAATAATTCACTGGAGTTCAACATAGAAGGCTATGAGAATCTTAAGGAGGCAGTTTTCTATACATGGCCAACCTTTCCTGATAGATATCAGCTAACTTCAGGCTCAAGTGATCAGACTCCGGCTCTTGGTAAATGGAGAGTGGGACCAAAATTTAGATTTCTCTATTTGTATAATACCCTACAGCCTCGTGTACAAGTACACTTTTCATGGGATTCACACCAATGGGACCCTGTCCATTAGTGTTATGGATTAGGTATGAGGACTGGTGTACCCCATTTGGATTTGTAAACATTTTTCCTTTCATTAATAAATTTTTATACTGTTTGGTGTAATATGTATGGTGAATTATATCATTTAGTATATATGAATTATTTATTTATTACATTAAATTGTTTTATATGCACATGCACTCTGGTTCTATAGTAGCTTCTCCAGGATTAGATGTGTTGATCTTTTTGGACTTTCAGTCTGCTGAAGAAGCTTGGGGTCTTTTGACACAACAATTTACAGATTGTTGAATAATGTACTATATTTCGGCTTGAAATATAATAGGCTTATTTATGATGGAAAAATCAGTGGTGTTTTACCTTTTTTATCCAAGGACTAAATTCAGATTATTTAATCTAACACAGAAATAAAAACATTCTTCATGTGCTAGTAAGAACGTTACATAGTCAAATTGAATGATACGAGTTGAACATGATGTGTATTAACAGTCACCGCTACACTATCCAATATTTTCAACTTTATCCTAAAAATTGCTAGTGTAAAAATATTGAAAATCAACCCTGAAAATAGGGTTCAATTTTTGGCCTATTTTAGTGATTCAAATTGGAAAATGTGAGTTTTATTGTTCTTTGTTTTTTTACGGTTTCATATTTTCATTTCATATTTGCAAATACAAGGGAATTTTGCTGAGTTATTGTCATTGAAAATAATGGCTAAGTACCAGGGAATTTTTGTTGAGTTATTCTCTGTTTTTTTACCGTTTCATATTTTCATTTCATTTTTTTTTTCCTTGGAAAAAAAACGTAATTTTATTTCATCCGATGAGAACAAAATTACATTCTGTAGATAGACTTTTGGAGAATTGCATGCTGATATTCAAGTCATTTAGTAAGAACTATTGTAATTTTGTAATTTTTGCAAGCCTAGTTAATCCCATGCCAACTAATGAATTTATTAGCACAAGGACACCTCATGGCGGACATTTCCAAATGGTCCCCTAGCCTTGTGATTTTAACACAACCAAATTTCTTTTGTTCTTAATATGAAAAACAATATTTTTTTTTATTTTTCCTACTTTGACAGGTTGATTTCTTGCACATGTGACTATCATGAAGTAAACTAAAACCATGACTGAATAGCTACTTCAACAAGGAACAAGTTCATGTCAATTGATGAATTTATCCCCACAAGGACAGTTCCTGGCAAACATTTCCAAATAACCCCTTACCCTCGTGATTTTAACACTTAGCCAAATTTCACTTGTTCTTAATATGCAAAACAAGTTTTTTCTTACATTGGCAGGTTTACATCTTGAACACATGTGACCATCATAAGGCAGGCTGAAAGCATGGTTGGATAACCACTTCAACAAGGAACTGATCCATGTCACCCTTTAAATTTGTTGATAAACACACATCATCTGGCGGGCATTTGAAACTAGCTTTTTAAACTACTAATTCAAAACTTGGACAAAAATTTGTCAAACCCTAGGGTAACATAAGATTTTTTTTCATCAGAATAGAAGCGTGAGACACCCAATGGATAGAGTCCAACAAGGTGATTCCATCCAAACCGATTTCATCCTTTGAAATTTATTTCTCTCTCCTCGGTGGGCATTTTTCTGGAGCAGTGCAAATAAAGCTAGGAGGCACTCTTGGCAGATCAATAAGTTCACCTACAGAGACTCTTTGGACAAACCAAATATATTTTTGGAAGTAAAAATCAAAAGTCTAGAGACCCATACCCTCAAACTATTTTAAGACATCAACCACGGGAAAGGGTAGACATTTTACCGAGGTCAATCATGCATTTTTACAAGTAATTTTATACTTAGACAATTTTTGCATTTTCCTAGACTGGAGCAATCTGCCTGAAACATTGTTTTGGCAGACCCATAACTTCATCCTTAGACACTCTCAAGACAAGATGAGACCATGTTCAGGTAGAAAAATCAACAATCTACAGCCTGACACTATGTGGCGAGCATTTTCCTTAACCTATCAATTATGGCGGGCATTTTCCTGAGGCCCCTTAACCTGGTGATTTTAACACTTAGCCAAATTTCACTTGTTCTTAATATGCAAAACAATTTTTTTCTCACTTTGGCAGGTTTATGTCTTGCACATGTGACCATCGTAAAGAAAACTGAAAGCATGGTTGGATAATCACTTAAACAAGGAAAATATCCATGTCACCCTTTAAATTGTTTGATACACACACATAGTCTGGTGGGCATTTGAAACTAGCTTTTTAAACTAATAATTCAACACTTGGACAAAAAATTGTGAAACCCTAGGGTAACATGAGATTTTTTTTTCATCAGAATGGAAGTGTGAGACACCCAATGGATAGAGGCCAACAAGGTAATTCTATCCAGACCGATTTCATCCTTTGAAACTTATTTTTCTCCTCGGTGGGCATTTTTCTGGAGCAGTGCAAATCAAGCTAGGAGGCACTTTTGGCAGATCAATATGTTCACCTACAAAGACTCTTTATACAAACCAATTATATGGTTGGATGCACAAATCAACAGTCTAGATTCCCATACCCTCAAAATAGTTTAAGACATGAACCACAAGAAATGGCAGGAATTTTACTGAGTTCTCTCAGGAATTTTTACCAGTAATTTTATAATACACAATTTTTGCATTTTCCTGGACTGGAGCAATCTTCCTAAGACACTATTTTGGCAAACCCATAAATTCCTCCTCAGAGATTCCCAAGAAAAGATGAGACCATGGTCAGGTAGAAAAATCAACAAACTACAGCCTGACACTATGCAGCAGGAATTTACCTTAACCTATCAATTATGGCGGGCATTTTCTTGAGGCCCCTTAACCTGGTGATTTTAACACTTAGCCAAATTTCACTTGTTCTTAATATGCAAAACAAGTTTTTTCTCACTTTGGAAGGTTTATATATGCACATGTGACGATCACAAGGAAAACTGAAAGCATGGTTGGATAACCACTTCAACAAGGAACATATCCATGTCACCCTTTAAATTTTTTGAAGCACACAAATCATCTAGCGGGCATTTGAAACTAGCTTTTTAAACTACTAATTCAACACTTAAAATTTGTCAAACACTAGGGTAACATGAGATTTTTATTTTCATCAAATTTGAAGTGTGAGACACCCAATGGATAGAGGCCAACAAGGTGATTCCATCCAGACCAATTTCATCCTTTTAAACTTCTTTCTCTCTCCTCAGTGTGCATTTTTCTGGAGGAGTGTAAATCAAGCTAGGAGGCACTTTTGGTAGATCAATATGTTCACCTACAGAGACTCTTTAGACAAACCAATGATATGGTTGGATGCAACAATCAACAGTCTAGAGATCCATACCGTAAAAATAATTTAAGACATAAACCATAGGAAATGGCGGGCATTTTACTGAGGTCACTCAACCATTTTTACCAGTAATTTTATACTTGAACATTTTTTGCGTTTTCCTGGACCGGAGCAATGTGCCTGAAACACTGTTTTGGCAGACCCATAACTTCCTCCTCAGACACTCCCAAGATAAGCTGAGACCATGGTTAAGTAGACAAATCAACAAGCTACAACATGACACCATGGGGTGGGCATTTTCCTTAACCTATCAATTATTGCGAGAATTTTACTGAGGCCACTTAACCTCATGATTTTAACACACAGCCAAATTTCACTTGTTCTTAATATGCAAAACAAGTTTTTTCTCACTTTGGCAAGTTTATATCTTGCAAATGTGACCATCATAAGGAAAAATGTAAGCATGGTTGGATAACCCACGGGGGCTTCACTAGAAGGCAATATAATACCACGTTCATTCATATTGCGGTATTAAATATTCATGAAAACCTAAAAATTATATTGCTTATATATTAAGGGGCAAAGGGTTTTTTATTTAATGTAACAATACAAAAATACTCTGGGGTCTTTTTTATATGGGAAAGCTGACAAATATCCACCAAATGGAGATGGCGGGATCACGACCGGATGAGAAATCGGGTCGAGGCAAGGTTCGGGCTTACAAGTACGCATGGAAATCGCATCTTGAGGCATGCTTGAGGCCAAGGGTTTTGTGTTGAAGTGGGTTTCCAGTCGATCATAGTCGAGAGATAGTGGTCATTGACAACCAATTATTGCCAATAGAACTCAGCCAGTTGTTACAAATAGCCTTGGGAGGTTCTAAGCCTCCAAGGCCTGTTATAGGCCCTCGATAGGCCTTGGGGGCTTGAATACCCAACCACTCATGCCTAGTACAGGACTTGGGAGGTTTAGTCAGCCTCCTAGAGCTTGTTACAGGCCCTGGGGGCTTGGATACCTATCCCACAACAGGCTTAGTCAACGATTGGAGAACTGCAACATGTAATCTAAATGTTATACTATGTGCATTGGCTCTAGTGACATACAAGAAGTGATCTCTTATCTCTTCATTAGACCATTAGATGTTGCAAATCATAATGATATGTGGTTGAGTAATTGTATTGTGGGTGAAGTAATGCGCATCCACAATATACATTGAAAGAAGCAAGGTGCATTGTATAATGCATGTGGGGTCATAAGAGGGGTATCATATCAATATACTAGGTAGAAATATAAAGGGGTATAAAAAATGTTAACGAAAAAATTGATACATACAATATCTAGTGAAAATAGGGGTTTTTTTAAATTGGGAGGGGGTTAAAAAACGATTTTGGAAGGCATTTTCCAATATTTAGTGAAATTCGGGGTATTGTTTCATATGCCACGAACGAACGTGCTATGATAGCGGTTTATTGAGTGAAGCCCCCATGGGATAACCACTTCAACAAGGAACATATCCATGTCACCCTTTAAATTTTTTGATACACACACATAATCTGGAGGGCATTTGAAACTAGCTTTTTAAATTACTAATTCAACACTTGCACAAAAAATTGTCAAAACCTAGGGTAACATGAGATTTTTTTTCCATCAAATTGGAAGTGTGAGACACCCAATGGATAGAGGCCAACAAGGTGATTCCATCCAGACTGATTTCATCCTTTGAAACTTCTTTCTCTCTCCTCGGTGGGCATTTTTCTGGAGAAGTGCAAATCAAGCTAGGAGGCACTTTTGGCAGATCAATATGTTCACCTACAGAGACTCTTTGGACAAACCAATTATATGGTTGGATGCACCAATCAATAGTCTAGAGACCCATACTCTCAAAATAATTTAAGACATCAACCACAGGAAATGGCGAGCATTTTACTGAGGTCACTTAGGCAATTTTTACTGGTAATTTTATACTTCAATAATTTTTGCATTTTCCTCAACTGGAGCAATCTGCCTGAGACACTGTTTTGGTAGACCCATAACTTCCTCCTCAGACACTCTCAAGACAAGATGAGACCATGGTAAGGTAGATATATCAACAATCTATAACCTCACACTATGCAATAGGCATTTACCTTAACCTATAAATTATGGCAGGCATTTTCCTGAGGCCCCTTAACCTCGTGATTTTAACACAACCAAATTTCACTTGTTTTTAATATGCAAAACAAGTTTTTTCTCACTTTGGAAGGTTTATATATTGCACATGTGACGATCATAAGGAAAATTGAAAGCATGGATGGATAACCACTTCAACAAGGAATAGATCCATGTCACCCTTTAAATTTGTTGATGCACACAAACCACCTGGTGGGAATTTGAAACTAGCTTTTTAAACTACTAATTCAACACTTAGGCAAAACAATTGTCAAACACTAGGGTAACATGAGATTTTTATTTTCATCAAATTTGAAGTGTGAGACACCCAATGGATAGAGGCCAACAAGGTGATTCCATCCAGACTAATTTCACCCTTTGAAACTTATTTCTCTATCCTCGGCAGGCATTTTTCTGGAGTAGGGCAAATCAAGCTAGGAGGCACTTTTTGCAGATCTGTATGTTCACCTACAGATACTCTTTGTACAAACCAATCATATGGTTGGATGTAAAAATCAACAGTATAGAGACCCATACCCTCAAAATATTTTAAGACATCAACCACAGGAAATGGCGGGCATTTTACTAAGGTCACTCAACCATTTTTACCAGTAAGACATTTTTTGCATTTTCCTGGACTGGAGCAATCTGCCTGAAACATTGTTTTGGCAGACCCATAACTCACTCCTCAGACACTCCCAAGACAAGATGAGACCATGGTTAGGTAGACAAATCAACAAGCTACAGCTTGAAACCATGGGGTGGGCATTTTCCTTTACCTATCAATTATTGTGGGCATTTTCCTGAGGCCACTTAACCTCGTGATTTTAACACTTAGCCAAATTTCACTTGTTCTTAATACGGAAAACAAGTTTTTTCTCACTTTGGCAGGTTTATATCTTGCAAATGTGACCATCATAAGGAAAACTGAAAGCATGGCTAGATAACCACTTCAACAAAGAACATATCCATGTCACCCTTTAAATTTTTTGATACACACACATAATCTGGAGGGCATTTGAAACAAGCTTTTTAAATTACTAATTCAACACTTGGACAAAAATTGTCAAACCCTAGGGTAACATGAGATTTTTGTTTTCATCATATTGGAAGTGTGAGACATCCAATGGATAGAGGCCAACAAGGTGATTCCATCCAGACCAATTTCATCCTTTGAAACTCCTTTCTCTTTCCTTGGCGAGCATTTTTCTGGAGCAGTGCAAATCAAGTTAGGAGGCACTTTTGGAAAATCAATATGTTCACCTATAGAGACTCTTTGGACAAACCAAATGTATGGTTGGATGCACCAATCAACAGTCTAGAGACCCATACTCTCAGAATAGTTTAAGACATCAAAGATAGGAAATGGCGAGCATTTTACTGAGGTCACTCAGGCATTTTTACCGATAATTTTATACTTAGAAAATTTTTGCATTTTCCTGGATTGGAGCAATCTGCCTGAGACACTGTTTTGGCAGACCCATAACTTCCTCCTCAGACGATCTCACGACAAGATGAGACCATGGTCAGGTAGAAAAATCAACAAGTTACATCTTGACACTATGTGGCAGGCATTTACCTTAACCTATCAATTATGGCGGGTATTTTTCTGAGGCCCCTTAACCTCGTGATTTTAACACTTGGCCAAATTTCACTTGTTCTTAATATGCAAAACAAGTTTTTTCTCACTTTGGCAGGTTTATATATTGCACATGTGACGATCACAAGGAAAACTGAAAGCATGGATGGATAACCATGTCAAGAAGGAACATATCCATGTCACCCTTTAAATTTGTTGATGCACACAAATCATCTGGCGGGCATTTGAAACTAGATTTTTAAACTACTAATTCAGCACTTAAAATTTGTCAAACACTAGGGTAACATGAGATTTTTATTTTCATCAAATTTGAAGTGTGAGACACCCAATGGGTAGAGGCCAACAATGGCCAAGTACGGAAAAGTGATAGCTTATGTTTATGCGCTTTTTATGTCAAAGTACAGCCACTTTATAAAATTCCGAAGTACAACCCATTTATAAAAAATGAAAGCTTATGTTTGTGCACTTTTTTATGTCAAAGTACAACCAATTTATAAAATTCCCTTCGACGACAAGGCCTGAAAAAATCTTAAAAGTTGGATGTCAGCATTGGGAAAAGTGCATGCCCAAGTCATGAATTAAGAAGTGGAAATACACTCAAGCAAAGCGTTTTGCGTTGAAATACTTTTTGTAGGAATAATTTGTGAGCCTGAAATACAGTCTGTGTGCATCACCTCACCTCCGCTTCGAACCTAGACAACTATGGACGAACGTGAAACAGGGCCGTCCTCTACCACGGGCATAGTTGAAATGAGGGAATCCTCCTCTGCAACCGTAGTTGAAACACAGGCGTCCACAAATGATAGGGTAACAATAAAAAAATTCCAGGAGTATTCTGATGCATTGAGAGATGCAAAGATTTGGCCACCAGGTATGGAAACTATCCTAAGGAAAGCAAAAGTTTTCGAATTTTTGTTTGGAATGTTCAATTATGTTGATGAGGAGATAGATGAGGCAATTTCGAAATATGATGTTGAGAATATAAAACTCAGAATTTTTGGGAAGCAGGTAAACCTTGACCCTGATTTGGTTTCCCGAGCTACAAATATTCCACGCAGAGGGGGAGCGATTTTTAGCTCTTGGAAAACCCCTAGACAGGAGAAGAACCAGGTGGCTAATAAAATTTATGGGCGAGAAATATGTGTTCCGAGGAATGGTTTAAGAATGCAATATGTCCCTCCCGGAATATACAAAACATTGATTCAGATTGTCCTTAGGACGATTCTGAATCATCACAGGCCGGACATTTCGGGTGAATGTATGTGGGTAGTGACACATTCGGTGGAAGATATACCTATAGATATTCCTTATCTATTGGCTAATAAAATCCACTATTCCCTGTAGGAGAGCGAATTAAGGAAGTTTAAATTTAGTTTTGTTATCACATCTATGTTAGCTGGAGCTACCATATTGCAGACTGTGCGGTCGAGGACCGCACAGTACTTTTTTTTCCAGATCAGAGATCTGATGCCTTCAGAGGAGGCACACAGTTTTGTTCAGTTTTCCTCGACTAGATGTATCAGAGGGGACATATGGTTGTACATTGGTACAGACATGTTACTTAGCATTTACCACAGGGTCACCCTTCCATGCCAGGCTTTGATATGAGCCCATTGAGATAGTTGCCTAGTCTTGTTTTGACTGAGACTATCACGGAGTATTGCCGGTTTACAATTTGTGCCCGGATTCAGCACAGATCCAATTCAGAGACAATCTCATCAGCAGGTATATGGTGTGCAGGTATTGCATTTATGTATATTGCTCATCATTGTTGCTTACACTTGATTATACATGATAGTACACTAACTCTACATATGATGATTGATTTCGTGATCTAGCTATTTTTATGATATGTGATTGGGTCCTTGGTGATGTCAATCCACCCCTTCCTAGTAGGCTCCTGTTATATGCACACCGGGTTACACCCCTACTCTTGGTATAGACTTGGTCATTTAGTCCCCCTAGGCAGCTGACTTTGGATCCACCTTCACCTTCTCCATCCATCTGACTCATACATGATATACTTTCCCGACTTGGATTCCGATTTGTGACCTTCAGGATCCCTTTCCGAACTGATCTCTGAGTATGCCATGATTCCCTGTCTATTGTGCCTCGACTCTTTAGTGTGTGAGATGCACTCTCAAACTGGGGATTTGATCCTGTCGGTTGCCCCCGATGTTGCAATGCAGTTAGGATTGTGTAGCCTCATCGGGTGTTCCCCATTGGTCATCGAAGCATGTATTTCTCACCCCATTACTTTGCAGTATGAGCACCATGATTATATCTATTGAGATATGTATGTAGCCCAAAAGGGCCTTGATGTAAATTGAAGAAATAAAGAAATGTAAAGCAAGCCAAAAAGACTTTTTGTAAATGTAAATCTAGCCAAAAAGGGCTAAGTATGAAATTCATTGTAAAATCCATGCAATGTGTTTGTAAACACACATGGAAACAGGTCAGCCATACATGTCAGCATTTGTAGTGTTTTTTTCCTCACCTAGTCCTGCGGGGCAAGGAGGTGAGAGGGAGCAAGGGACAAGCTCAAGATTGTCCCCTAGAGTCTCAAGTTACGGTTTGTCGGACACCCAGTTTGGCGGCTCTAGAAAAGATCCTCACAGAGTCTTCAGGAACGAATGTGAGTTGTGAGATACGTGTTAGATGACCAGTGGCGGTTTCCCTGCACTATACCCATTTGTGAGGCACTGTCCTTTCCCGTGTTTTGTCATGGTATACTTATCTCAGTGGACCCTACTTTCTCGAGTTATCTGAGAGGTCACATGATATTTTATCCTTGTCATCCCTCATCCTTCACCATGTATTCCACATCACCCAAATTCAGCTAGGTGGTCAAGTCTATAGGTTGTGCATAGCAGTTGAGTCTTTTGGATGTGGTGGGCCCACCTCACTTGGGGCCTTGTATTTTCCGAGATTTAATGCAGTTTTTTTATCACCATTTTATTGTCATATTGTTTAGTAATGTACTAACTTGTATAAGGAAGCCTTTCGCTTCATGATTGCATATAGGTATTCAGCTAGCACTATTGTTGACCAGATTTGACTTTGGTCAAACTAGGTTGACCAGGCAAAAAATGGGCCCGAAAAAATGTTGCGACTAGAATTTCAATTTTGGTGAATTATTATCTACAGGGGACCCATATGAGCCTCCAAGTGACAGAATGCAAAAAGATTGAGGCGTTTGTGATATTTTTAATTATTATTGGTCATTAATGACCTGTTTTAATTAAAAATCATGGATTTTGGGCAAATAATGCCTAAGTGATGGATCGAGGTCGTTCGAGTGGTCATTCCTACTATTTTTGGGGTCGACGATCACATTGCAGTAGACGGTTCGGCAATCCAGGCACTCTAGGTGCGTCAAAAGCCCAAATTTCATCTTCAGCAATAAAAACCAGCGATAAAATACATGGAAAATCAAAAACTGACAAAGGAAACTATAGTAAAGGGAAAAAATGAAAGGCTAGCTAATTCAAGGGTGATTTCTAAGGTAATGTTGGTAATGTTTGGACATCTATTATGTGTTGTGGGTCCCTCTATTTCTCCAGCTCACCATGTGGGACGAATTTGCCCATGGGGGGCGTTTTTCCACTTAGCAAAAATCAAATTTTTGGTGTTTTATTGTATTTGGACCATAGTGTATTGGTATGGGGGGCTAAAACAGCCCATAGGCACCCCCCAACCACTATTGTATTGATTTTATGGGCCCCACTCTCCACTTGGGCGTTTTTGAGGGTAACTCGCCCTCCCTTTAGAGCGCTTCTCCTCCATCGATTTGGCACTTGAGAGAGTGCATCTCAGCCATCAATTTTTGGAGGGAATTAGGGTTGTGTTGGGAGCATTCTCTACTTAAGAGAAAAGCTCTCCCATTGTTACCTCTCTTGGCACATTTGTACACTTGAGTTTTTGATGATATAGAGCCATTCTTCCATAGTTCTTGAGAGTTTTATGGATGGATTATGTGTTGCTTGACTAATATCTATTCTTTCATAGCTTTGTTGAGTTGCTATTATGTTGTTCCCACATTGTCCTTGGCCAACGATTTGTAGGTGAAGAGCTCAGCTAGAGGAGGGCGCATTTTTTGGAGTGGGAACCCCACAACTGCTCGAATTCTTCAGAGTACCTAGGGCAAATTTGGCCACTGGAAGATCAAAACGTGAAGGGAACACGCTGCTACTCGACAACTGAGTTTGGAAGGCTAGTATTCAGCAACCTCATCCATCTATTCACTCCCAAGTAGGTCTTTCTTGCTGGTCTTTAGCATTTAAATTTAAATGTGTGTGTGTTGAGCAGAAAACTCACTTAAAAAAACCTCTAAAAATACAAAACTTAATTTCCCACCGTTAGAATCTGTTTTAATTCAAAACCCGCTAATGAAATAATCTTAAAACCCTAAATATAAAGTTTCATTTCTGTTGGACTCCATTTGCCCATAGAATCAACACTAGTCTACCTGGAAAAAATGCCCCTTGGGGCGTTTTTCTCTTTTTGCTTGGTTGGGTGATTTTGGGGTTCTAGGTAGTTTGTAATCGGCTTCAAACCATCAATTGATGTCTAGGAATCAAACTACCAATCACTAGAAGTATTTTAAATCACATTTTATTTGCTGCCCTAGGTCCATTTCTACACTGCTTAACTCTCTCCCTTGGGCAGATTTAATCCATTCTTTCACTTCTAGCTTACTGTACATCCTAGTCTATTTCAGCCTTGCAATCACTAACCTAATCAGCTTGTTTCATTCTAATTGATTGATGGTCACTTCCACATCGTCCCCACTTTTACCGCTTGTGTCCATCTCTTGGTTGGGGCTAGACTTAGGACTTAATCCGCATTCATTTCCCGTTTGTATTTCTTTCTATCTTTGGGTTGGGTGTGTGTTTGTCTCTCAACCATCACTGGTTGAGCGGGGTCTCCCCCTTGACTTGGCTATTTGCCTTGTCTGAAGCGACAGTAGCCTTGTCCGGTGTGACTTCCATTCCCTGAACGAAGGACCTGGCTATTGCAGGTTACACCATTCTAGCTGATCACACTCTACCATCCCTATTGGGACATCCTTTTTTCATCAGCCAGAGTTTGTGTGATAACATATTTGGTGCCATTGCCGAGGAGGTAGAGGCTTACCCCGCGCTCTTATGAGTTTGAGTATTTTGCTTTATTTTTCGTAATACCGCATTCAAACTTAATTCTCTACTCGCTGATTTTTGTTTGCTTAATTTATTTCAGCCAACATTTATTGCTTCATTCACTCCCCTACGACATCTTTACCTTTGGTGAACAAGGTTCTATGCTCACCTGGCGACTCCACCCCGCGGCTCCACTGGAGACCGAACCCATCCTTGCAATTTTTGAAGCCTAAGTCATTTTGACACTTCACATGAGACTCCACTGGGAACTCTTAAATTGATAAATCAGAATGGACCCAGATGTTCTCCTTGGCCTCGCACAAACCATTAAAGAATTAAATGAATGTGTGAATAGGTCTAGAAGGAGACAAGAGGAAATAAATGAATGGGATGTGCAATCCAGGTATGAGGATGATTACGAATCTAATTACGGGTATGAACCTGCATATCAAAATTCTTATGACACCCATCAAATGCCTCATCCATCTAATAGTTTTTCTTCCCCAAATATCCCGAGTGAACCAATTAAAAAGTATAAAACCCAACCAGGAATTTTGGTGGATGATTCTCACTCAACTCAAGCAACCAGAACCTTTAGGAAACCCAAGCCATCCCCTTTTGATTTTTCAAAAATATGTGGGGCACCTCATCTTATGCCAAATGGATACATCAAGAGGTTGCCTCGCTTTTATGGAAATGCTGGAATATCTATTGAGAGTCATGAGGATGCCCTCTGGGACCATGTGGAATCCTTGGGTGTTGATGGTGAGGATGTCTATATGCGAGCCCTTGGTGCATCCCTAGTAGGGGATGCCTATTTGTGGTTTGATAATTTGGCCCCAGGATCCATCACTGGATATGACATGTTCACGAAGTTGCTAATATATAAATGGGGTGAGAACATTGATGAGTCTTTGGAATGTCAATCTAGCATTGATTGTGTCATGGATGATGATTATATTGATGATCTGCTTTCCCGATTGGATCATTCCTCTTCTGAGATGTTCCAAATTATGAGTGTGCCTACAATCCATAGGAATGTTACAGAGTATCTTGAGGATAATGCTTCAAAACCTCGTGTGCAAATTAAAAGAGGCATCAATCGAACCATATGAGATACTTTGTTATCATTGGCTGAGGTAGTTGCAGGCCGAATTCTAGATCTAATTCACCTTTCCATTGGTGACTCCAGTAAAGGATCACCAGAAGAGAAACTTCACAATCATCACGTGGTTGACAATTGTCTTGTAAATGTTCAAACAATCCGAATTGTGACTCGGATGTCAATCATCTCTCTGAAGAGGACGAGATAAGTGAGGATTGTCAAATTTCATGTGAGAAACAATCTAGTGATCATCATGTAATTGAAAACCAACTTTGTGAAGATGAATGGGGTGAAAACATTGATGAATCCATGGAAGAACAATCAAATGAGGATTATGTGGTGGAGGATCAATGTCACGAAGACGATCAGGATAGAAATTTTGAAATGAGCGGTGATTGTCCTTATCAGTTTGATTTCTCCTCTCCCGAGCCTATGGTGAATGTGCCTTTGATTCAACTTCTGAATGAACCTTCAGTCTATAAGAGTGTAGTAGAGTATTTGAAGAATACAGACAATAAATCTCATGATGAAGTAATGTATGATAGCGAGCAAATCTTAACCCCTCAAGATTTCGATCTTGATATTGACTTAGAAGGGGAACTTACTAAAATCATATGAAGCACTTTGTCATCTTTACCCGAAGAAGGCACAAATGAAGAAGGGGATCTCATTGATCATCAGAAACAAAATTCTGTGGTTGAGCTTTCGACCAGTGAATGCATTAGAGGTCCCCATGAGGGGCAACCCCACAGTCATTGCTTCATGGGCGATCGTTCAAGTCAATGCTCAAGTGATCCCGACCTTGTTTCATTTTCCAATCATATCTTTGAAGAAGAAAAAGAAAATATTGAAAATAATTAGAGTCTTGTTGAGGGTGGATCAAACGATCATCATGTGGTTGAAAGTCAAATGTGTGAAGATAATAGAGGTTTTAAAAATGATTATATTGATACACCTTTTTGTCAAGATGATGATGATCCAGTTATGTATCAACTCAACCTTGAATGTTCTTTGTTGCAACCTGCAAGATGGAATCAATGCCACAAAGAACCTTCTAAAAGTGTCATGCTTAACATCAATAATATTCCTTGCTCTCTCCTTTGTCACAATGAATTGATTGGAAATATGAATCAAAATGAGTCTTGTCTTTGTAAGGCTGGTATTGACCTTGATAATTTCTTTGATAAATATCCCTTACCTCATGCAGAATTGGGGAGGACAATCTTAGAAAATGCTAAACAAGCCTCTACGTTTCAATCCTCCCTCCCATCCCAACTCATGAAGTCAATGCCTATTTCAAACCTAATCTTGTTGTGCAAAGGGTTCGATAAGGAGTTTTTAGAATGCCAAGCGGTTGATGGTGAAACCTTCTATTTTCTTTTTCAGACATCCTAGGTGAACCCTATTTTCCAAACTGATAGTCTCATTGATGGGTTGACCGAGAAGCTTTTCAAAGATCAATTTCATCTTTTCACAATTTTTGAGCAACAAGTGGGAGTAATTTTGATCTTAGTTTTAGTAAACTCTAGTTGTCCCCACTTGGTTCTCTAATCAATCCAAGGATGAACGCCATTGAGAATTCCAACTTGATAGACGAGGAGAACAACATGTCCCAGGGAGGGTTGAGTCAAGTGTTATATCATTTTCTTACATCTAATTTAAAAGATAACTCACACCATTTTCATGATCCTTTTTGACTTTTGATGGATGTGTTTTGCGAAGCCCAGTCTCAACCTCAGCATGATTTCATTTTGCACCACTCTAACCCTTTTCCAATTTGTGAACAAGTCAAGAGAATTTTGATCTTAAACTCATTAATTTTTAATCCAGTCTTGACTTGTTTTGCTAAACAACATCAAAAAATAACTATTGATCTATTGGATGAGTGGTTGCACTGGATCTATGATTTTACTTAGACTTTGTCTAAGTCAGTTAGAGTAGGGTAGCTAAATTGAATAAGCTCTTGTGAGCATTAGTTAGCTGCCCCCTTTTGTTTTGTTCTCTTTTTCTTTTCTCACTTTTTGACACCATTTCCCTCTTTTTCAGTTTGCTTTTGTACCATGGTTTTTTTTCTTTTCTTTGTTTTTCACCTAGTTACACTTTGTGTCTTAATAAAAATATATATATATATATATATAATGAATATGACATAATGTTGTAGAGTACTTTAGTTGTTGATATCGTTCATTTTTAGCATTCTCATTTTGTTTATTTCTGCTGGACTATATTATATATATTGTATGTCCTTACACGCGATCTGCAGAGATTGGTATAGCGTCTGCATTTTACAAGGATAGGTACATATTGATGATGATGATGATGATGATGATGCAGATAGAATGCATGTGCATGTACTTTGATGATGATAAGAGGGGTGGTACGGACCAAAGATTCTGTGGTTCTCAAGCACTCTCTCCCTTAGAGCACTTGTCCCAGCTGGAGCCTGATGTTATCACATCTATGTTAGCTGGAGCTACCACACTGCAAACTGTGCGGCCAAGGACCACACAGTACTTCTTTTTCCAGATCAGAGATACGATGCCTTCAGAGGAGGCACACAGTTTTGTTCAGTTTGCCCTGAGAAGATGTATAAGAGGGGATAGATGGTTGTACAGTGGTACAGACATGTTACTTAGCATTTACCACAGGGTCACCCTTCAATGCCAGGATTTGATATGAGTCCATTGAGACAGTTGCCTAGTCTTTTTTTTATTGAGACTTTCACAGAGTATTGCTGGTTTACTATTTGTGCCCGGATTTAGCAGAGATCTAGTTTAGCGACAGCCTCAACAGTAGGTATATGGTGCGGCAGGTATTGCATTTGATGTCTATTGCTCATGATTGTTGCTTAGACTTGTTTATACATGATAGTACACTAACTCTACATATGACGATTGATTTCGTGATCTAGCTATTTTTATGATATGTGATTGGGCCCTTGGTGATGTCTGTCCAGCCCTTCCCAGTAGGCTCCTGTTATATGCACACTGGGTTACACCCCTACTCTTGGTATAGACTTGGTCATTTAGTCCCCCTAGGCAACTGACTTTGGATCCACCTTCACCTTCTCCATCCATCCGACTCATACATGATATACTTTCTCGACTTGGATTCCGATTTGTGACCTTCAGGATCCCTTTCCCCACTGATCTCTGAGTATGCCATGATTCCTTGTCTATTGTGCCTCGACTCTTTAGTGTGTGAGATGCACTCTCAAACCTGGGATTTTCTCCTGTCGGTTGCCCCCGATGTTGCAATGCAGTTAGGATTGTCTAGCCTCACCAGGTGTTCCCCATTGGTCATCAAAGCATGTATTGCTCACCCCCATTACTTTGCAGTATGAGCACCATGATTATATCTATTGAGATATGTATGTAGCCCAAAAGGGCCTTGATGTAAATTGAAGAAATGAAGAAATGTAAATCAAGCCAAAAAGGCTTTTTGTAAATGTAAATCTAGCTCAAAAGGGCTAAGTATGAAATTCATTGTAAAATCCATGTAATGTGTTTGTAAACACACATGGACATAGGTCCGCCATACATGTCAGCATTTGTAGTGGTTATTTCCTCACCTAGTCTTGCAGAGCAAGGAGGTGAGAGGTAGCAAGGGACAAGCTCAAGATTGTCCCCTAGAGTCTTACGTTTTGCCACACACCCAGTTTGGTAGATCTATAAAAGAACCTCATAGAGTCTTCGGGCACGGATGTGAGTTGTGAGATACTTGTTAGATGACCAGTGGCGGTTTCCCTGCACTATACCCATTTGTGAGGCACCGCCCTTCCCCGTGTTTTGTCATGGTATACTTATCTCAATAGACCCTACTTTCTCGAGTTATCCGAGAGGTCACATGATCTTTTATCCTTGCCATCCCTCATCCTTCACCATGTATTCCACATCACCCAAAGTCAGCAAGGTGGTCAAGTCTATAGGTTGTGCATAGCAATTGATTCTTTTGGATGTGGTGGGCCCACCTCATTTGGGGCCTTGTATTTTTCGAGATTTAATGTTGTTTTTTTATCACCATTTTATTGTCATATTGTTTAGTAATGTACTAACTTGTATAAGGAAGCCTTTCGCTTCATGATTGCATACAGGTATTCAGCTAGCACTATTGTTGACCAGCTTTGACTTGGTCAAACTAGGTTGACCAGGCCAAAAATGGGCCCAAAAAACTGTTACGACCGGAATTTCGATTTTGGTCAATTATTATCTACAGGGGACGCATAACTAGGTTGACCAGGCCAAAAATGGGCCTGAAAAACTGTTACGACCAGAATTTTGATTTTGGTCAATTATTATCTACAGAGAACGCATATGAGCCTCCAAGTGACAGAATGCAAAAAGATCGAGGCGTTTGTGATATTTTTATTTATTACTGGTCATTAATGACCTGTTTTAATTAAAAATCATGGATTTTGGGCAAATAATGCCTAAGTGATGGATCGGGGTCGTTTGAGTGGTCATTCCTACTATTTTTGGGGTCCACGATCACATTGCAGCAGACAGTTTGGAAATCCGGGCACTCTAGGTGGGTCAAAAGCCCAAATTTCATCTTCAACAATAAAAACCAGCAATAAAATACATGGAAAATAAAAAAATTGACAAAGGAAACTATAGCAAAGGGAAAAAATGAAAGGCTGGCTAATTCAAGGGTGATTTCTAAGGTAATGTTTGTAATGTTTGGACATCTATTATGTGTTGTGGGTCCCTCTATTTCTCCAGCTCACCATGTGGGATGAATTTTCCCATGGGGGGCGTTTTTCCACTTAGCAAAAATCAAAATTTTGGTGTTTTATTGTATTTGGACCATAGTGTATTGGTATGGGGGGCTAAAACAGCCCATAGGCACCCCCCAACCACTATTGTATTGATTTTATGGGCCCCACTCTCCACTTGGGCATTTTTTAGGGTAACTCGCCCCCCCTTTAGAGCGATTCTCCTCCATTGATTTGGCACTTGAGAGAGTGCATCTCAGCCATCAATTTTTGGAGGGAATTAGGTTTGTGTTGGGAGCATTCTCTCTTAAGAGAGAAGCTCTCCCATTGTTACCTCTCTTGGCACATTTGTACACTTGAGTTTCTGATGATATAGAGCCATTCTTCCACAGTTCTTGAGAGTTTTATGGATGGATTGTGTTGCTTGATTGATATCTATTCTTTCATAGCTTTGTTGAGTTGCTAGTACGTTGTTTCCACATTGTCCTTGGCCAACGATTTGAAGGTGAAGAGATCAACTGGAGGAGGGCACATTTTTTGGAGTGGGAACCCCACAATTGCTCGAATTCTTCAGAGTACCTAGGGCGAATTTGGCCATTGGAAGCTCAAAACGTGAAGGGAACACGCTGCTGCTCGTAAACCAAGTTTGGAAGGCTAGTCTTCGGCAAAATCGTCCATCTATTCACTCCCAAGTAGGTCTTTCTTGCTCGTCTCTAGTATTTAAATTTAAATGTGTGTGTGTTGAGCATAAAACTCACTTAAAAAAACCCCTAAAAATACAAAACTTAATTTCCCACCGTTAGAATCTGTTTTAATTCAAAACCCGCTAATGAAATAATCTTAAAAGCCTAAATCTAAAGTTTCATTTCTGTTGGACTCCATTTTCCCATAGAATCAACACTAGTCTACCTAGCAAAAACGCCCCCCTGGGGCGTTTTTCTCTTTCTGCTTGGTTGGGTGATTTTGGGGTTCTGGGTAGTTTGTAATCGGCTTCAAATCATCATTTTATGTCTAGGAATCAAACTACCAATCGCTAGAAGTATTTTAAATCACGTTTTATTTTCTGCCCTAGGTCCATTTCTGCACTGCTTAACTCTCTCCCTTAGGTAGATTTAATCCATTCTTTCACTTCTAGCTTACCGTATGTCCTAGTCTATTTCAGCCTTGCAATCACTAACCTAATTAGCTTGTTTCATTCTAATTGATTGTTGGTCACTTCCACATTGTCCCCACTTTTACCGCTTGTTTCCATTTCTTGGTTGGGGCTAGACTTATGACTTAATCCGCACTCATTTCCTGTTTGTATTTCTTTCTATATTTGGGTTGGGTGTGTGTTTGTCTCTTAACCATCACTGGTTGAGCGGGGTCTCCCCCCTGACTTGGCTATTTTCCTTGTCTGAAGCGACAATAGCCTTGTCCGGTGTGACTTTCGTTCCTTGAACGGAGGACCTGGCTATTGCAGGTTACACCATTCTAGCTGATCACCCTCTACCATCCCTGTTGGGAAATCCTTTTTTCATCAGCTAGAGTTTGTGTGATAACAAGTTGCCTAGGCACACTTCAAAAAATTATTGATTTATGTCGACCCCATGCTACTGAAACAAAGATTGGTGATATCAACCAGCATGAAAACATATCTTTGCCAAAGCCACCTGTTCATAAAACATACGTTAGGAAAAGTAATAGCAGGGAACATAATGAGGAATTGCCAGTACAGTCTCCTTAGCAGAATGAGGAATTAGTACAATCTCCTAAGCACCATGGGGAATTACCATCAGATCCTCCTGAACAGAACGAGGAATCGTGAGTACAAAGCCCTGAGCACCATGACAAATTAGGAGTACAGTCTCTTGATTTTGTCACAATTGATGTAGTTTGTGCTGGAAATTTTTTGAAAGAGTTACATGGACATGTATATAGAATTCATTGGGAGGAGGTGACAGGAGACAAAATGGAACAAACTACTGCTTACTTTTCCATTCCTCAAGATATTATTGATATAATTCCTCCTAAACAGTTGGCAATTGAGTATGATTGTTCTTCCAAATCTTATTCAAGGGCTTCCGCTATGCATGAAGACATTCCATCATATAAGTTTGATAGTGGTTACGTGTTCATCCTATATGATAAAATGGAGCATTTCAAGGAACAAGCTTCCTATAAATGTAATTGGGCGGAAGAGGGCTTGAGAAAAAATATTATAGAATGCCTCAAACAGGTGGCAGTGTTGCAAAAGACAATTGTGGATAATCAATTCAAAGCGAACATGATTATAAAAGGGAAAGAAGAAATGGCTGAACTATTACAAAGAAGTAGACAAAATCACTGATGAAGCTGAAAATGAAATTGAGTCAGTGAGGGTTGTGTATAAAGAGGCTTTGGAAAAAGCTAATGCTGAAGTGAGTGAACTCAAAGAAGAGCTGGAAAAAAGACCACCTGTTTTCAATGTACCACCAATAAGGACAGAAAGTGGTCCCTTACAAGTATTGGAGAAGAAAATTAAATACTATGAACAGTTAATACAAGAATATCAGTCGAAGATGAAAGAGTGGGAGGGAATCCATGGACAAAAAGTTGGAGAATTAGAATCAATAATTTCCAATTTGAGAAAAAAACATTTATAAGCAAGTTGATAAGCTGAGAGGCAACAGATTCGAAAGGATGTCTGAAAATCTGCAACTTAAAAACCAAAGGAGAGGAAAACAAAATTACATTGAGGAAGGTTGTGAGGGTGAAGGAAAGGGTACCAAAGAAGACAAGGGTAAGGGTAGAAGGAAAAAAATAGACAGGTACAATTTCCTTAGAAGAGCGAGACAAGTCCTTAGCAGACAGAGCGAAGATGCTACAAGAATTCTTGTCAACGAGCATTGCACTAGGTGATGTGTTTGGCACATCACCATTATATAAAGAAATGAAAGAGATGATGGATGGAAAAGATGCAATTAAAATAAGAGAGCTGGAATAAAGACTCATCGACGGCCGAAAAGTTCAGCATTTGGGATGTGATATGGAAATTCAAAAAATTAAATCCACAATTGTTGATTTGCAGAAGGAATTATAAGGTTCAGCTGCTGTGATGGGGGCAATTCTTGTCGTTCCCAACGAGACAAAGCCGAGGGAAAAAGAGAACGAGAAAGAAATACAGAATCTGAAATGTGAATTGACTGAAGTTAAAGGTCAGTTGAAAAATACTGGACAAAAATTGGAGGGAAAAGAAAAAGAGGAATCAACGAAGTATAAGAAAAATGTGGAAATGTTGAACAAACCGATGGAGGAAAAAAATGTTTTGCTTGGAAATTTAAAAAAAGTTACATGGAGAGTTAAAGAGCTTGAAAACAAATTGCAAAATGTGCCAGCTTGTACACCTCCAGAACAATTACAGTCTTCTATGAAAGGAAAGAGATACCATTCAGATTTTCCTTCTGCTCAAGAGAAGGGATTGCAACCATCTCAGAAACATGCTAGACATGTATAAATCAATGTATATATGTATTTTTCTGTAGAAACTGAAAACCCATTTTTTTATGATGGTGTTTTGTATTTATCGATAGATAACGAAAAATGCATTTTTGTGTGATGGAGTCTTGTATTTATTGACGGATAATGAAAAATGAATTTTTGTATGATGGAGTTTTGTATTTATCAGCATATAATGAAAAATGATTTTTAGTTGTATTACTTTTTATGTCTAGGAGTTAGTGGTTCTACAGTCAATGCTTATGAAGTATGGTATTCATGTTTATGAAGTCCTCATTTTTTTATTGAGATCTTCTTTATGTCCAATAGTTAGTGGATCTACAGTCAATGCTTTGGTTTATACTTTATTGTGATGTGAGGCATGATTCTCAACAATTTCATAGTGACATTTGTGCACCTATGACCACTTTTTTTCGTGGATCCAAGTGCTTCCTCACCCTCTTTGATGGAGTTTATATGCACAGGTCCATAGAATGACAGTAAGCAACATTTTCTCAAATCTGCGCACATTCTGGGTTTAAAAATAAATTCTCATACCTATTCCTAACCTCCTAATAGCATTGAGAGGCATTTCTGGGTTAATTATGGGCAATCTGTGCACAATTCAGACCTCAAAGAAGCAATAAAACTCATTGTTTATAAATCTGGGCATGTTCTTGGCATAACAACTTGTTATTCTGGAATATTCTCTTTAAATTTGGATTCTAAAAGCGCCCAATAGTCATGGCAGCCCCAATATCCTTCAACCCGTGCATGTTTTAGCCTTCTAACAGCCTAATAATATAATTAATTCAGAACTATATCCAACAATAATAGGTCTCTTAATAGATTAAGAACATATGAATGCCATTTCATTATGAATGTTATGTTCTTCATCGCTTTGCATGCAATGTTAATTATTAACATTTTGGACTTTTCACCAAAACAAGTCTCTTAATACATTAAGGCCATAAATATCACCAAAATATCAACGAAATAGGTCTCTTAATACATTAAGACCATATGAATGCTATTTCATTATGAATGTTATGTTCTTCACCGCTTTGCATATAATGTTGCTTTATGACTATTTTGGACTTTTGAACAAAACAAGCCTCTTAATACATTAAGGCCATAAATATCACCAAAATTTCAACAAAATTGGTCTCTTAATACATTAAGAACATATGAATTCCATTTCATTACAATGTTATGTTCTTCACCACTTTGCATACAATGTTGCTTTATGACTATTTTGGACTTTTCAACAAAACATGCCTCTTAATACATTAAGGCCATAAATATCACCAAAATATCAACAAAATAGGTCTCTTAATACATTAAGAACATATGAATTCCATTTCATTACGAATGTTATGTTCTTCACCACTTTGCATACAATGTTGCTTAATGATCATTTTGGAATTTTCTCTTTTTTGGTTGTCTCATACTTGCTTTATCAAGACCAGTTTTAATATGATTGTTAGATTCCAATACTTGGATGCCAAGAGCTGTCCCTTGAATTTCTTGTTCACCAAAACTCCGCGCTGCCCCATTTATTAAGGGTGAAAGACACCTTCTATTGTGAATCATAGATTCCATAAATGGCATATCGACAATAGTTGCTCCATTCAATTCTTGTATTTGACTGGTCTCCGATGCCTCTTTTGTCGATGACGAAAGACCCAAAGTTTTATTGTTATTGTCACCAATCATGATTAGGGTATTTGAACCAAGTTCCCCTTGAATTTGTTGTGTTTGATCACACCGAACTAGCTCATTTCCTGCGATCAGCGAAGTGGACAAAGTCCGAGTTCGAGCAAAAGATGTAACTTCAACCACAAATCAACTAGATTGATAAAGACATGCTGGTATGTAATGAATTGAACTAATTCCAATACTCACCATTGGAGGGAAAGACAAGTTTTTGTTTGTTTGTTTTGTCACCATTTTTTTCCTTCCGCTTTCCAAAGCGATGTGTTTCACGATAAGCATCTTCTCCATATTTAATGATTGGTTTTGATCTCCGAAGATAGTTATTGAACTGGGAGGACATATTAATAATTAAACACACACATTATGACTCCTCACACTAAAAAGTGAAAATCGAACAAGATAACATATAAAATTAAGAAAAACTTACTGTTGGTGGTGCAATCAATGATTTCTTATATTGTTTTTCCCATGTTTTAAATAGTAGTTCCACTTGTTGACAAGTGACATCAGGGAAACGTGATGCAGTTTCCTTATTCGATTGATTCCTTGACTTATCATATTCAACACGAAGTTGACTTCTAATATTTGAGGGCAAGAATCTTCTTTGTCTAAACTTTTGGAAAGTGCCTTCTGATCTACAAGCTTGAAAAATTGTGCTCTCGTCTCATTTACAAGATACATTCTATCATGTTCAAATGTGCTTCTCTTGTCCTTATGGACTCCTCTTCCTCCTCCTTGGTTTTTATTCAATTTTTTCATTTCTCTATGCTTACGCTCCATTACTTCATTCCTTAAACGTCCCAACGTATAAGGACGAATACAATGTGTCATCTCAAGAGAATGACCCCCTTGGACATGCATATAAGGAACCATCTCATCTCCTAAACAACTAGAAAAAAACCACAACAACTCACTTGCAAGGAACCTATTATCACATCTATGTTAGCTGGAGCTACCATATTGCAGACTGTGCGGCCGAGACCGCACAGTACTTTCTTTTTCCAGATCAGAGATCAGCCGCCTTCAGACGAGGCAGTTTTGTTTAGATTTTCCTTAGCAGATATATCAGAGGGGACAGACAGTTGTACAGTGCTACACACATTTTCACTTACCATCTACCATAGGGTCACCTCTTCCTTGCCAGGCTTTGATATAAGCCCATTTGAGACAGTTGCCTAGTCTTGTTTTGATTGAGACTATCACAGTACATTGCTGGTTTATTATGATTTCCCAGATTCAGTAGAGATCCAACTCAGAGATAGCTTCAGTAGCAGCAGGTATATGGTGCAGCAGGTATTGCATTTGATGATTATTGCTCATGATTTAGATTAGACTTCTTTATACTTGTTAGTACACTAACTTTGCATGAGATGATATATTTGGTGATCAAGCTATTGTATGATGTGATTGGGACCTTGATGATGTCAGTCCACTTCTCCTGTTAGACTTATGTATATGCACGCTGAGTCATGTCCCCTACACTTGGCATAGACTCAATCACTTAGTCCCTCTCGATAGCTGACTTTAGCTCCACTATCACTTACTCCATCCATCCGACTCATCCTAGATACTTGTTCCCTACTTGGATTCTGATTTGTGATCCTGAGGACCCCTTCCCCACTGATCTCTGAGTTTTCCATTACTCCTTGTTTATTGTGCCTCGGCTCTTTAGTGTGTGAGATACACTTTTAGACTTGGGATTTTCTCCTGTCGGTTTCCCCCGTTGTTGCAATGCAGTTAGGATTGTGTAGCCTCACCAGGTGTTCCCCATTAGTCATCGAAGCATGTATTGCTCACCCCCATTACCTTTGCAGTATGAGCACCATGTTTATATCTTTTGAGATATGTATGTATCACAAGAGGACCTTGATGTAAATGAATAAATGAAGAAATGTAAATCAAGCCAAAATGGCCATTATGTTGTAAATGTAAAATCTAGCCAAAAAAAGGACTAAGTATGAAACTCATTGTAAAATCCATGCAATGTGTTTATGAACACACATGGATTCAAGCCAGCCATACATGTCAGCATTTGTAGTGGTTATTCCTCACCTAGTCCTGCGGGGCAAGGAGGTGAGAGGGAGCAAGGGACAAGCTCAAGATTGCCCCCTAGAGTCTCAAGTTACGGTTTGCCGAACACCCAGTTTGGCGGCTCTAGAAAAGAACCTCACAGAGTCTTCGGGAACGGATGTGAGTTGTGAGATACTTGTTAGATGGCTAGTGGTGGTTTCCCTGCACTATACCCATTTGTGGGTCAAAAGCCCAAATTTCATCTTCAGCCATATAAACCAGCAAAAATTACATGGAAAATCAAAATCTGACTAAGGCAACTATGAGCAAATGGAAAAATCAATGGTTGGAAAAGGAAAATGTAATCTATAAGGTAAAATGGTAATGTTTTATATGTTATTGGCACATTCTGGGGCCCTCATTTGCCCAGCTCACCACAAGGGGCGAATTTTCCTATGGGGGGCGTTTTTCCACTTAGAGAAATTCATGATTTTTGTGATGTAATAGGGTGGGATCTTGTTGGTTGGTGTTAGGGGGATAAAACACCATATAGACACCCCCTAACACATGTTCTATTAGTTGTATGGACCCCACAAGGGGCCACTTACTCCACTTGTGCGTTTTAGAGGGCAATTCGCACCCCCTCATGGAGCTCATCCCCACCATTTGTTTTGCTTGTTGGGGATTAGATCCCAGCCCTCCATTTTGGGGGGAAACTAGGTTTGAGGAGTGGCCTTTCTCTATAAGAGAAGGCACTCACTCCATTTGTACTGCCTCTTGGAAATTTTTGTAAACACTTAGACTGAAATAGAGAAGAGATTCTTGAGAGCTCTCGAGACATTTTTGCTTGGATGAATGTTGTGATGATTGTTGCCATTTGCTGATGTATTGATGAGCGTTTTAGTGTATTTATCCATCTTCTAGAGCTGAATCGATTTGCAGGTTGGAAGACCACTTGAGGAGGGGTGCACTTTTGGGAGTGGGAGCTCCACACTTGGTATTTTCCTCAAAGATTTCAAAGAGGGAGTTGAATTTACTATTTATCATTCAATTTCTAAATTATTTGTCTTTCAATTTGCTGTGTTAACTACCTATTTGTTGCAGATTTCTAACTTTCATCTCTTGTGGCAGGTAGCTAGGGTGCACTTGCTCTCCAGCTGACTCAAATGCCTAGGAAAAGCGCTGGTTGCTCATCATTTGGATTCGGCAAGTGGTCTTCACACAAATATTCAGCCATTCACCTTTGTTTCAGGTATTCCTCTCATGCTCAACTCTCTAGTTAGATTTATGGTGTATTTGCTAAGAGAAAACTCACACATAAACCCCCAAATTTAAAATCTAAAAATTTGATCGTCAAAACTCTTTTTCCTTTAAAACCCAATAATGATATATGATTAAACCTCCACATCTCAAGTTTCATTTAATTCTGACTCCATTTACCCATAGATTAGGCACTAGTCCACCTGGCAAAAACGCCCCCTAGGGGCGTTTTTCTCTTTCAGCGTGTTTGGGTATGTTTTATGGTTCTGGGTACTCTTGATTCTGGTTTAGAACGTCTTTTTACCGTAGAGAATCAAGTTTCAATAGCTGGAAGTGAATATAAACAATAATTTCATGCTTCCCTAGGTCCACCAGTATCAGGATCAACCTCTCCCTTGGGAAGATTTTCTTTCGTCAATCACTTCTTGCATCATTCACTATCCTAGTCGATTTTCAGCCGCATAAATCTCTTATATTCATCATAAGTTATTGTTGGTCACTTATCACATCACTGTCATTTCACTGCTCGTGTCCATCAATTGGATGAAGTCGAACATAGGAGCTCATCTACACTCATTCTGTGTTTTCATCTCTTATTCTTTTGGGTTTGGGTGTATTTGTTGTCTCTCAACCATCACTGGTTGAGCAGGGTCTCCCCCCTGACTTGGATTTCACGCCTTGTCTAAAGTGACTGTAGCCTTGTCCGGTGTGACCTCTGTCACTTGGACAGAGGACCTGGCTTTTATTGGTGACACCTTCCTGGTTGCTCATCCTCTACCATCCCTATTGGGATATCCCTCTATAACAACTAGAGATAGTGTGATAACATTTTCTAGCGCCGCTGCCAGGGAGGTAGAGGCCTACCCGTGTTTTGTTTGAGTTTTGAGTCTTTTTGCTTGTTTCTCCCTTTATCATCGTATCTGAAATTAAAACTCTGTTGGCTGATTTCTTTTTGCATAATTATTGCAGCCAACACATTTTTGTCTCATTCACCACTTCCCCTACGACATCTTTTACCTTTGTTGAACAAGGTTTCACGTTCACCTGGCGACTCCACCCTGTGGCTCCACTAAAGACCGAAGCCATCCATACAACCTTAGAAGCTTAGATCATTATGACACTTCACATGAGACTCCACTGGGAAATCTTGAATTGATAAATTAGAATGGACCCCAATGTTCTCCTTAGCCTCTCACAAGCCATAAATGAATTAAATGAACGTGTGAGTAGGTCTGAAAGGAGACGTGAAGAAATAAATGAATGGGATGCACAATCTCAGTATGGGGATGAATCTAATTATGGGTATGAACCTTCATATCAAAATTCTTATGACACCCATAAAATGCCTCATCCATCTAATAGTTTTTCCTCCCCAAATATCCCGAGTGAACCAATTAAAAAGTATCAAACCCAACCAAGGCTTTCGGTAAATCATTCTCGCTCAACTCAAGCAACCAGAACCTTTAGGAAACCCAAGCCATCCCCTTTTGATTTTTCAGAAATATGTGGGGCACCTCATCTAATGCCAAATGGATACATCAAGAGGTTGCCTCACTTTTATGGAAATGATGGAACATCTATTGAAAGTCATTTGGATGCCGTTTGGGACCATATGGAATCCATGGTTGTTGATGGTGAGGATGTCTATATGTGAGCCCTTGGTATGTCCCTAGTAGGGGATTCCTGTTTATGGTTTGATAATTTGGCGCCCGGATCCATCACTGGGTATGACACGTTCACAAGGTTGCTAATAGATAAATGGGGTAAGAACATTGATGATTCTCTAGAATGTCAATCTAGCACTGATTGTGTTATGGATGATAAATATATTGATGATCTGCTTTCTCGATTGGATCTTTCCTCTCCTGAGATGTTCCAATTTATGACTGTGCCTACAATCCATAGGAATGTTATAGAGTATCTTGAGAATAATACTTCAAAACCTCCTGTGCAAGTTAAAAGAGACATCAATCGAGTCATACGAGATACTTTGTTATCATTTCCTGAGGCAGTTGCTGGCCGAATCCTGGATCTAATTCACCTTTCCATAGGTGACTCCACTAAAGCATCACCGAAAGAGCAACTTCACAATCATCGCATGGTTGACAATTGTCCTGTTAAATGTTCAAACAATCCGAATTGTGACTCAGATGTCAATCATCTCTCTGAAGAGGACGAGAAAGGTGAGGGCAGTCAGATTCCATGTGAGAAACAGTCTAGTGATCATCATGCAATTGAAAACCAACTTTGTGAGTTGAATGGGGTGAAAGCATTGATGAATCCATGGAAGAACAATCAAATGAGGATTATGTGGTGGAGGATCAATTTCATGAAGACAATCAGGATAATAATTTTGAAATGAGCAGGGATTGTCCTTATGAATTTGATTTCTCCTCCCCCGAACCAATGGTAAATGTGCCTTTGACTCAACTTATGAATGAGCCTTCGGTCTATAAGAATGTGGTAGAGTATTTGAAGAATATAGGAAATAAATCTCATGATGAAGTTATGTATGATAGTGAGCAAATCTCAACCCCTCAATATTTTGACCTTGATATTGACCTAGAAGGGGAACTTACTAAAATCATACGAAGAACTTTGTCATCTTTACCCGAAGAAGGCACAAATGAAGAAGGGGATCTCATTGATCGTCAAAGACAAAATTCTGTCATTGAGCTTTCGATCAGTAAATCCACTAGAGGTCCTTTTGAGGGGCAACTCCATAGTCATTGTTTCGTTGGCGATTGTTCAAGTCAATGCCCAAGTGATCTTGACCTTGTTTCACTTTCCAATCACACCTTTGAAGAAGAAGAAGAAAAAGAAAATATTGAAAACAACCAGACTTTTATTGAGGGTGGATCAAACGATCATCATGTGCTTGAAAGTCAAACGTGTGAAGATGATGGGTATTTTAGAAATGATTATATCGATATACCCCCTTGTCAAGATGATGATGATCCAGTTATGTATCAACTCAACCTCAAACGTTCTTTGTTGCAATTTGCAAGATGGAATCAATGTCACAAAGAACCAAGTGTCATGCTTAACATCAAGAATATTCCTCGCCTTGTCCGCGGTCAAAATGAGTTGATTGGAAATATGAATCAAAATCAGTTTTGTCTTTGGGAGGTTGATATTGATGTGGATGATTTCTTTGAAAAATGCCTATTCTCTCATGCGGAAATGGAGATAGCACCTTTGGGAAATGCCGAGCAAGTTTCTATCTTTCACTCCTCCCTCCCATCCCAACTCATGAAGTTAATGCCTATTTCAAACCTAATCTCGTTGTGCAAAGGGTTCGATAAGGAGTTTGTAGAATGCCAAATGGCTGATGGTGAAACCTTCTATTTTCTTTTTCAGTCATCCTGGGTTAACCCTATTTTCCAAACTAATAGTCTCATTGATGGGTTGACCGAGAAGCTTTTCAAAGATCAATTTCATCTTTTTGCAATTTTTGAGCAACAAGTGGGAGTAATTTTTATCTTAGTTTTAGTAAACTCCAGTTAGTCCCCACTTGGTTCTTTCATCAATTCGAGGATGAACACCATTTAGAATGCCAACTGGATAGACGAGGAGAACAACATGTCCCAGGGAGGGTTGAGTCAAATGTTATATCATTTTCTTACATCTAATTTAAAAGATATCTCACACCATTTTCATGATCCTTTTTTCCTATTGATGGACGTGTCTTGCGAAACTCAGTCTCAGCCTCGACACGATTTCATTTTACACCACTCTAACCCTTTTCCATTTTTTGAACAAGTCAAGAGAATTGTGATCCTAAAAACATTAATTTCTAATCTAGTCTTGACTTATTTTACTAAACAACATCAAGGAAGAACTACTGATCTATTGGATGAATGGTTGCATTGGATCTATGCTTTTACTTAGTATTGGTCTGAACTAGTTAGAGTAGGGTAGGTAATTTGAATAAGCTCTCGTGAGCAGTAGTTAGTTGTTCTTTTTGTTTTTGTTTTTGATTTTCTTACCTTCTGACACCATTTCCCCTTTTTCTAGTTTTCTGTTCAGTTGTTTTTCACTTTATTACACCTCATGTGTCAGCTTAATAAAATTTTAAAATGTTGTAGAGTTAATTTCGTTATTAATATATCTTTATTTCAGCATTGTCATTTTGTTTATTTCTGCTGGATTATTATATATGTATATTTTACGGCCTGACGTATGGTCTGCAGAGATTGGTATAGCATCTGCATTTTACAGGACTAGGTACACATTGATGATGATGATGTAGATAGCATGTGGGTGCATGTACGTTGATGATGATGAGAGGGGTGCTACGGACCAGAGATTTTGTGGTTCTCAAGCACTCTCTCCCTTAGATCACTTGTCCCAGCTGGAGCCTGATGTTATCACATCTATGTTAGTTGGAGCTACCATACTGCAGACTGTGCGACCGAGGATCGCACAGTAATTTTGTTTTTCCAGATCAGAGATCAGCCGCCTTCAGACGAGGCATTTTTGTTCAGATTTCTCCTAGCAAATATATCATAGGGGACAGACAGTTGTACATTGCTACACACATTGTCACTTACCATCTACCACAGGGTCACCTCTTCCTTGCCAGGATTTGACATAAGCCCATTTGAGACAGTTGCCTAGTCTTGTTTTGATTGAGACTATCACAGTACATTGCTGGTTTATTATGATTGCTCGGATTCAGCAGAGATCTAGCTCAGAGATAGCTTCAGTAGCAGCAGGTATTGCATTTGATGATTATTGCTCATGATTTAGATTAGACTTATTTATACTTGTTAGTACACTAACTTTGCATGAGATGATATATTTGGTGATCTAGCTATTGTATGATGTGATTGGGCCCTTGATAATGTCAGTCCACCACCCCTATTAGAATTATGTATATGCACGCTGAGTCATGTCCCCTACACTTGGCATAGACTTGATCACTTAGTCCCTCTCGGTAGCTGACTTTAGCTCCACTATCACTTTCTCCATCCATCCGACTCATCCATGATACTTGTTCCTGAATTGGATTCTGATTTGTGATCCCGAGGACCCCTTCCCCACTTATCTCTAAGTTTGCCATGACTCCCTGTTTATTGTGCCTCGGCTCTTTAGTGTGTGAGATACACTTTTAGACCTGGGATTTTCTCCTGTCGGTTGCCCCCGATGTTGTAATGTAGTTAGGATTGTGTAGCCTCACCGGGTGTTCCCCATTAGTCATCGAAGCATGTATTGCTCACCCCCATTACCTTTGCAGTATGAGCACCATGTTTATATCTTTTGAGATATGTATGTAGCCCAAGAGGGCCTTGATGTAAATGAAGAAATGAAGAAATGTAAATGAAGCCAAAAAGGCCATTATGTTGTAAATGTAAAATCTAGACAAAAAAGGGCTAAGTATGAAACTCATTGTAAAATCCATGCAATGTGTTTATGAACACACATGGATTCAGGTCAGCCATACATGTCATCATTTGTAGTGGTTATTCCTCACCTAGTCTTGTGGGGCAAGGAGGTGAGAGGGAGCAAGGGACAAGCTCAAGATTGCCCCCTAGAGTCTCAAGTTATGGTTTGCCGGACACCCAGTTTGGCGGCTCTAGAAAAGAACCTCACAGAGTCTTCGGGCACGGATGTGAGTTGTGAGATACTTGTTAGATGGCTAGTGGTGGTTTCCCTGCACTATACCCATTTGTGAGGCACCACCCTTCCCCGTTTTCTGTCATGGCATACTTATCTCAGTGGACCCCACTTTCCCGAGTTATACAAAGGGTCACATGATTTTCATCCTTGTCTTCCTGTTGTCCTTTGCCTTGATTATCCACATCAGTTGAAGTCAGCAAAGTGGTCAATTCTATAAGATGTGCATAGCATTTTAGTCTTTTGGAGGTGGTGGTCCCACCTCACTGGGGCCTTGTATTATCTCGGGATTTAATGTATTTTTGATCACCATGTTATCATTATATTGCTTAGTAATGTACTAACTTGTACAATTGAGCCTTGTCACTTCATGTTTGCACACAGGTATTCAGCTAGCACTATTCTTGACTAGTTTAACTCGGTCAAACTGAGTTGATTAGGCCAAAAATGGGCCCGAAAAAATGTTGCAACCGGAATTTCGATTTCGGTCAATTATGATCTATAGGGGTCCCATATGAGCATGCAGGTGTCAGAATTGCAAAAGATTGAAGCATTTGAGAAATTTTTAATTATTATTGGTCAATTTTGACCTGTTTTAATTAAAAATTATGGATTTGGGGCAAATAATGCCTAAGTGATGGATCAGGGTCGTTCGAGTGGTCATTCCTACTACTTTTGGGGTCCACGATCACATTGTAGTAGACGGTTCGGCAATTCGGGCAATAAAAGTGGGTCAAAAGCCCAAATTTCATCTTTAGCCATATAAACCAGCAAAAATTATATGGAAAATCAAAATCTGACTAAGGCAACTATGAGCAAATGGCAAAATCAATGGTTGGAAAAGGAAAAGGTAATATCTAAGGTAAAATAGTAATGTTTGATATGTTATTGGCACATTGTGGGGCCCTCATTTGCCCGGCTCACCATGAGGGGCGAATTTGCCCATGGGGGGCATTTTCCACTTAGAGAAATTCATGATTTTTGTAATGTAATAGGGTAGGATCTTGTTGGTTGGTGTTATGGGGGATAAAACACCATATAGACACCCCCTAACGCATGTTCTATTAGTTGTATGGACCCGACAAGGGGCCACTCACTCCACTTGTGCGTTTTAGAGGGCAATTTGCACCCCCTCATGGAGCTCATCTCCACCATTCATTTTGCTTGTTGGGGATTAGATCCCAGCCCTCCATTTTGGGGGGAAACTAGGTTTGAGGAGTGGCCTTTCTCTATAAGAGAAGGCACTCACTCCATTTGTACTGCCTCTTGGCAATTTTTGTAAACACTTAGACTGAAATAGAGAAGAGATTCTTGAGAGCTCTTGAGACATTATTGCTTGGATGAATGTTGTGATGATTGCTGGCATTTGCTGATGTATTGATGAGCGTTTTAGTGTATTTATCCATCTTCTACAGCTGAATCGATTTGCAGGTTGGAAGGCCACTTGTGGAGGGGCACACTTTTGGGAGTGGGAGCTCCACACTTGGGTTTTTCCTCAAGGATTTCAAAGAGGGAGTTGAATTTACTGTTTATCATTCAATTTCTAAATTATTTGTCTTTCAATTTGCTGTGTTAACTACCTATTTGTTGCAGATTTCTAGCTTTCATCTCTTGTGGCAGGTAGCTAGGGCGCACTTGCTCTCCGACTGACTGAAACGCCTAGGAAAAGCGCTGGTTGCTCATCATTTGGATTCGGCAAGTGGTCTTCACACAAATATTCAGCCATTCACCTTTGTTTCAGGTATTCCTCTCATGCTCAACTCTCTAGTTATATTTTTGGTGTATTTGCTAAGAGAAAACTCACATATAAACCCCAAAATTTAAAATCTAAAAATTTGACCGTCGAAACTCTTTTTCCTTTAAAACCCAGTAATGATATATGCTTAAACCTCCACATCTCAAGTTTCATTTAATTTCTGACTCCATTTACCCATAGATTAGGCACTAGTCCACTTGGCAAAAACGCCCCCTAGGGGCGTTTTTCTCTTTCAGCCTGTTTGGGTATGTTTTATGGTTCTGGGTACTCTTGATTCTGGTTTAGAACGTCTTTTTACCGTAGAGAATCAAGTTTCAATAGCCGGAAGTGAATATAAACAATAATTTCATGCTACCCTAGGTCCACCAGTATCAGGATCAACCTCTCCCTTTGGCAGATTTTCTTCCATCAATCACTTCTTGCATCATTCACTATCCTAGTCGATTTTCAGCCGCATAAATCTCTTATATTCATCATAAGTTATTGCTGGTCACTTATCACATCACTGTCATTTCACTGCTCGTGTCCATCAATTGGATGAAGTCGAACATAAGAGCTCATATACAATCATTCTGTGTTTTCATCTCTTATTCTTTTGGGTTTGGGTGTATTTGTTGTCTCTCAACCATCACTGGTTGAGCGGGGTCTCCCCCTTGACTTGGCTTTCACGCCTTGTCTAAAGTGATTGTAGCCTTGTCCGGTGTGACTTCTGTCCCTTGGACAGAGGACCTAGCTGTTGTTGGTTACACCTTACTGGTTGCTCATCCTCTACTGTCCCTATTGTGATATCCCTCTATAACAATTAGAGATAGTGTGATAACAGAACCCAATCCTGCAATGACAGTGGATCAAACTGTTTGTCATGAATGAAATGATACAACCATTCAAACTAGATAATATGGTGAAACCGTGTACCTTTTCTCATATGCATATACATCATCCCCCCTACACCTTTTCTGTTGCAACATGTGGAATTCTTTATAACACTTCCACATCCTCACCAACTTTTTATTCTTCTCTTCATCTAGTAGGCCTTCAATAACCTAGAAACAATACATAAGTTGTTGGAATGCCAAGCAATATTGAGAGGGGGGGTGAATCAGTATTACACTATTTTATAAATTTTATCACAATTAAAAACTGAATCAACAAGAAGATAGAACACACAATTTTATCATGGAAGCCCAATTGGGAAAACCACCAATACTTTCTATTACTGCAAAACTAAGCTAGGAGGCACTTTTGGCAGATCAATAAATACACCTACAGAGACTCTTTGGACAAACCAAAGATATGGTTGGATGCACCAATCAACAGTCTAGAGACCCATATCCTGAAACTATTTTAAGACATCAACCGTGGGAAAGGGTGGGCATTTTACTGAGGTCACTCGGGCATTTTTACCAGTAATTTTATACTTAGACAATTTTTGCATTTTCCTGGACTGGAGCAATCTGCCTAAAACATTGTTTTGAAAGACCCATAAATTCCTCCTCAGACACTCTCAAGACAAGATGAGACCATGGTTAGGTAGAAAACTCAACAAGCTATAGCCTGACACTATGTGGTGGGAATTTACCTTAACTGATCAATTATGGCGATCATTTTCCTGAGGCCCCTTAAACTGGTGATTTTAACACTTAGCCAAATTTCACTTGTTCTTAATATGCAAAACAAGTTTTTTCTCACTTTGGCAGGTTTATATCTTGGACATGTGACCATCATAATGAAAACTGTAAGCATGGCTGGATAACCGCTGGATAACCACTTCAACACGGAAGATATCCATGACACCCTTTAAATTTTTTGATACACACACATAATCTGGCGGGCATTTGAAACTAGCTTTTTAAACTACTAATTCAACACTTGGACAAAAAATTGTGAAACCCTAGGGTAACATGAGATTTTTTTTCATCATAATGTAAGTGTGAGACACCCAATGGATAGAGCCAACAAGGTGATTCCATCCAGGCTGATTTCATCCTTTTAAACTTCTTTCTCTCTCCTTGGTGGGCATTTTTTTGGAGCATGTCAGAGATATGTATCTAGCTAAACTAGCTTACCTATCTATGCAAAACAATAATATATCACTCATGAAATAAGTTGCTTTTATAAAATTTATCAAGAACAAAATAAACATGACATGATTAGAAATCAATATGATTAAGCATGAACAACAAAAATATCAAATTTAGTCATTAAGCATTAGAAGAAGAACTGCTAGATGATAACAACATAGGCACTTAAAGCTACTTGGGATTCATCAGATTCTTTCTTTTTAGCTTTAGCCGATAAACGTTTCATTTTAAATCAATTATTTTCGGGATGATTAGTTTTACCACAATGCTTACAAGGATCATACACTTTCTTTTTCTTACTAGATTCATGATGTGCATTAGAAGCATTACCAGAATTATTAGTGGGTTTTGAAGTATGCGAACAAGAACCTTTAACATTATTAAAACTTTTTTACGTGCTATAAGAGAATTATTAGTTGAGACTTGTCCTGAAACAATCAACCTTTCTTGCTCATTTATTAACCCTCTACAAAAATCATCAAAAGTAGGTTTCGTGGTATTTGAAGACAATTCATAAGCTCTATTCCTAGTTTGAATGAACATATCAAAACAAGATGGAAATTTTTATTCTACGAGAATTATAAGAGCAATGTTTGTTTCTAATGTACCCTCGTTACACATACTCACAATTTACAACTGTGAACTATAAAAATAAAATTTTCTTTTAAGTAGCTAATTAACAGCTTCCTAATTCTCATTAATAGGTCCATAAACATAATTCAAACATAGACAATCATAAACATGCCATCTTCACCCAGACACATAAAAGAGTTTAATTCTAACTTTACCTAATTTAAGGTGAAGACTATTAATCCCATGCCAGGGTAAAGGATAATTTATAAAAAACCATTTGTAAAACACAAAGCTAACTAGACAATTATTTCAACACAGAAATACCATTCCAGGCATTCAACATAGAATTACCATTCTAGGCATTCAACATGAAATATCATTCCAGGCATTCAACATGAAATACCATTCCAGGCATTCAACACAGAAATACCATTCCAGGCATTCCATAGGAAATTATGATTTCAGTCAACCAACAGCTAATATGGTTCCATTTCAAATAACATAACAACAACAACATCTTCAGGGCAACAACGTCAAACAACCTTGTAACAGGATTAACATACAAATTCATGGCTTACATTCAATTATACCTTCATTCCATAAATTGAACATATTAAACATAATTAAACACATGAATATTAGAATTCATACACAGATACTTATCTGAAATACACATGAAGAAGGCAACTGCCTGCATGTAAGCCATGCTCCACCCAACCGTAAAACTTGTCCAACCTGTACTATTTCAGCTCCCAAGTTCACCCTCGAGCCGGGATCCAGACATTAACCCAAGTTGTCTCACCAACCCACTCAACTCACTCACAGAGTCAAAGGTGGAGAAAACAGAGAGAAAGGTTATACACAGGGCTCAACTAAACACGAGATAACAACCAATTCCATGTCAATTATGCAATTGACCCACCCGAGTTCTTTTCCAAAACGCATAGTGACACATTTCACTCTCAGTGTTGGGATTTCCTCTGGGTTTCATGCACAATTTCCAATTGACTGGTGTAAACAACCATGGAAGTTAGGGCCAAAACAATTTAATCAACAAATCGGGTTTAGGTTTGTCACATGGATTCTTCCCCAATCTTCTTCACTCTCCCAGGACTCAATACACACAGTGAAACCTTCATTGTCTTTGTCTGAATTCCCTCTTCTTGGATTTTTTCACTTTTCTCTCTCAGCAGACAGCCCTTGTGCTCGCTGTGTCTGTGTGCATTCTCCCTTTTCTCCCTCCGTGCTCTGCGTGCATCCTCTGCTTCACGCCTCAGCCTCTTCCAGGACTCTACGTGCGTCATCCTTCAGGACTCTGTGTAGCATTCTTCTGGACTTCCCCGCGTGCATTCCTGCCTTTTCCATTCCGCAGACACTTTCCTTCCCATGTCTCTGCGTGTATTCTATGTGTATCCTCCATAATCCCCCCCGCACAGGATCCCTTCCTGGACTGGCGTTCCCCAACTCAGGCCGTGGGTAGCATCAGCATGCCTCACATCCTCCTGGATCACCGAGGCAACCTCGTGTCCACTCTGGGTTCCCACATGGTTGTCCCAGAGGCACACGTTAATTTTGATTGGTTAATTAATCAAAATCAACTAATAATTAATAATATTTAATCATTAATTAATCCCCCATCAATACTATGGCTTAGGACTATGGGTTTTGGTTTTAACATAAGGTTTTAGAACAAGGGATTAGGGAACAAGGTACCTAAGTCAACCTTACCCCCTCACAACCCTCGATTAATATCTGGATCCCCTCTTCAGCGTATTGCTCCTCATGCAACTAATTGCTATTTTTTTATTAAAATATAATATCTCGCTATGTACATATTTCATAGCAAATTGTTCAAAATACAATAACAACTCTAACCTGGGCCAGGGGGTGTTACAATTCCCCTCCCCTTAGAGTCTTCGACGTCCTCGCTGATTAACATTGTATCAAATCATATATAGTTCCTGGCCTTTCTCAAGGATCTTACACTTTTACAATTCCTTCCAAGGAAACCAATGTTGTTTTCACGATCTTCATGACTTCAGGAGACTACCATTTCCAGCTTGAACTTGTTGGCCATCTTCATGCAATTCTGTCCACATATTGTTGTTACTTTCCTACACACAATTGTACCTACAACGACAATTAATGCCATCATACATACATATCTCATCTTAATAAATTATATCATAACATGAATTTGAATTAATCAAAAGGGAACATATTTATTAATCCAAAATACAATTTGCAACATATTCATAAGCCAAAAGACAAGTACGCATACAAGCAGATACTTATCTCAATGAATATGTCTCAACATGTGTGCCATAGATGAGGTTCAGCTCATGGCCCTCTTCAAGTACACCCTCATGCTACCTCTTTCTTGCTCAGGAATCCCCTTATCTACTAAGCAGTCCCTCAAGGGATCCTTCTTGCCAAGGCACTCATACGCACAGAGAGCGTCAACATGGGGTTCAAGTGTCAAATCGAAAACATCCTCTCCGTGTTCTGGAATGTTTATTAATGGGATGATTGGACGAATGCTTCTTCATTGATCCACTTCCCTTTCAACTGCTGATTATTCCCAGAATGCTTTTTACCTCTCTTTGCAGACAAATAATGTCCTGCAAATCCTTTTGGTTCATCTCATTCTGCTGCCTCTGTATCTTCAACATCTCCCCAAGATTTTCTTGGGTCTTGGCAATTGTTTGTAGAAGGTTTTCAGCCAAATCCAATAGCCTTTGGTCTGCTGCCATGGTCAATGTGCACAGTTGGCTCTCACTTTGCTCACAAGTATTACTTGCTTTGTAACAATTGCAACAAATTAACTTAAATTGATCACATGTGAAATACATCATTGTAATTCTGTTAGGCCCAGCATAACATAGCATTAAAATCAGTTAATCAATTTCCCAAGTTACGGGGAAAAAATCCATGCTATATCCATGATACTTTCACACTTTTCATGCTTTCCCAACATGCACATGAACTCATGCATATTCATCCTTTCACAAGGAATTAACTAATTCAGCCTTCACAAGTATTTCAAGCAATCAACCACAATCATTTCTCAGCCAAAACATGCATTCAATCAATTTTATGTTTCTAAAACATAAAGAAATATAAGAGTAAGAGTTCCCCCCTCTCAATCTTATTTCTCATCCGGAGCTCCACCACCACTGTGTATCCATGCTCCTTGATCTCTTTCACCTTACACTTGAATGCTTGACTTTCCCTTTTCTTGTTTGGTGATGACACTTAGTGTCTAAGGTTTGTCCAAGGCCTCTCAACTAGGGAACCTTTCCCTATTGTTTCCTACATAACCCTTGGCTGCTAGGACCCACACAAGTCCACTAGCACCATTCTTTTCCATTAACTAGTATGCTAATCCAGTATGCTGACTGGGTTTATCAAGCATACCACATCCATTTCCAAACCAATGCCTTTGATGGGTTTATCAAACCCAAGCCTCCCTTGGCATTTCCTTTACATTTTCAGCCTTCGCAGTTGAGATCTGCCCCACTAGCATACTTTCACCATCTCACCTGCATTTCATACAATCATACAGTTCACATGAGATGTCATTATAATAATTCCCATTAAAATTGAAATATGAAGCAATACATGTTCTATATCATTGCCATGAGATATTTATCATAACCATTTCACTTAGAATTCCAAATTATGTTTTGCACAGAAATTAGATTTCCCAACATGAGGTCCTTCTCATGATGTTTGGCTCTTGCAGGCCATGACACATGGTCCTCCTGCATTGTGCCCTCCTGACATAATTCATAATCAGTCAAACAGTCAACAGCATTAGCAATCCAATTCATATTCAGATCTGATTTTCCATACTCAATCAAAGGCATTAATACTCCAATTCAATCATGAATTTACAATTATGTTTACTACAGAAATTGGGTCTATTTAACCATGATTCCAAGCTCCTATTGTTTGGCTCTTGTAAGTGATAATGTTATGTTCATTATGGTCTTATGCACTTACTTCCATACCTGCACATCCACTCGCAACATGTTCTCTTGACATCACTCTAGACAAGCCAAACAATTAGCAATACTAACAAAATTCAAAAATATGATATTTACAATCTGTTTTCCTACAGAAATTAGATTACAACCATGATCCATTCTCATAAAACTAAAATCAGAAGATTTCAAATCTGCCTCACGTAGAAATCACATTTCATATTCATGAGATCATTCTCATAATGTTTGGCTTGCACATAGTATATTTCTAGCCTTTATCATGGACTTACACACATGCCATGCCCAAGACAATCTACCCATAGTCTGAAATTCTCAATCGTCCAAACCAATTGTGAGTGCCCATGCATATATCATTCATTGCAATATTTAGAACAATCACTAAAGTGATCTCAGAATTACAACACTCAATAATTCAAATACTAACAGCTGTTATTATTTCAAAAACAATGAAATACATTCACTTTATATATATGCAATTTAAATAAGCTTTAATCACTCATTACTTCACAACCATTTCATTGCATGCAACTCTGTCCTTCTAGAAGAGCTCTCTTGGTAGCCCACCAACATGACTACCTTCTTCATGCAATTATCTTCTTGCATCTGTCGCAGCTTATACATTGATCTCAAAATTATCATTAATTATATCATTTCATATATCACCCCATTGCAATGAAATGTACACCATAAACATGCTTTCACACAATGCATATTATCATATATGCAATCATACCTATGCATTCATAATCAACAAGATTTACATAATATTTTAATGTGCATTCACTTAATGCAACCTCACAGATTTACAAAACTTTTTAATTTGCAATGACACATACACATCCCAATTATGCATTTACACAATGCATCACAACATGTGCAACCACACACATGTATGCACATTCACAAAACTAACACAAACTTTTATATGCATTTACTCAATGCTTAATCACAAGATTTACAAGATCTTTTTAATGTACATTTACTAAATGCACCCAATGCAATACCACATTGATCAAGAACATCCATGTGCCTAATAACATGCCCTGTGGAATGTCATTCACATAAATGCATTCACTATTACATGTGTACCATTTTATGAGGACTAAAACATGAATAAAGGATTCTTACCCATCCTTTCTCAACACTTAATAATATTAGCATAATGAACCTTACCTGCAAGGATGCCATCAACCCACTGCTGTTACCTGATCAGTTGGTTTCTTTCTAAGGACTACCTAGTCCTTCCACCAACCTCTTGATCAAAGATTTGTTGCTCCAGCATTTCTTCGTAAGATTGCTTTTCATGGGAAACATCATCATCAACATCTTCAACCATGCTTCAATCGTCTTTGGTCATGCACATACACATTCTCATGCACTATGTAGTGTCTTTTAATGTGCCCTTTAGTGCATATTCATTTCATCTACATGATCTCTTGCACGTTCAACATTCCTATACCCTAATTTCTTTACTACCCCTTTCTTGGGTATGAACTAATCACATAGCGCACTCAACAATTAAACATATCAATAGCACGATATCCAATATAACTGAAGGAATTCTTACCAGATCCTTTCTCAGCTCATACAGACACAAGCATACCTGCATTACTTCCTCTGCTTACTCTGATTTTACCTAATCAGTAGGTAACTTGTGAAGCTAACATGATGCTACCACCAACCCTTGACATTTTTCTCCCCAAGATAGTCTATTCCCTTCAGAAATATGATCAATATCTTCCATATTCAATACAAATGCATTCATCAACACATGTTCAATCATATCGGATATCAATATCATAAAACTGTTCAACATATTTCACATGCATGACTTCTACACATATCCACGACTTCTCATATTTATGTTTAGGCTATATGCCTAAACATATTTATATGCATTCTCTTTCAAGCATGCATCCAACAACATGCATTCTTTCCAACATATCTCGTCAATGCAGATACATCCATTATTTTCCCAAATAATTCAAAAATGCAGAAGCAACGCATATTATTCACTCAAAATTTCTTAGAAAAAATAATACTTCGGCAATTTAGTATTGTTAAGGCATACATCATCTTCCAAGGGAATAATCCTTCAAAATGCAAATTTAAACATACATTCAACATGTAGGATAGTTCTTCACACAAGGTCGACATACTTAGTACAATAGTCGTTCAACATATACCAATTTGGATTTCCACATATACCCAGAGGTTCGAGAGCTACAACCGACGCTCTGATACCAATTTGTAACATACCCTCATTACACATAATCACAATTTACAACTGTGAACTATAAAAATAAAATTTTCTTTTAAGCAGCTAATTAACAGCTTCCTAATTCCCATTAATAAACCCATAAACATAATTCAACACAGACAATCAGAAACAGGCCATCTTCACCCGGACACATATTGTGTTAGGATATTCCTATACTCCATCCTAGTCCCACCAGTATTTTGATCATTTACATTTTCAGTCATGCATGCACCTTTTAGGGTTTGCATGCATTCTAGGGTTTGCATGCATCCCAGTCATCAGTCCAGCACCTAGCCCTCAGTTAGCCAGCCCCCAGGAGCTTCTCACTATTCAGTTTTAGCCCTCCAGTTGCTTAGTGCGCCCTTCTTCCTTGATTTTAGGGAGCAACTCGCCCTTCTTCACCTACCAGTTCAGTTACACTCAGTTACAGTCAGTTACACTCAGTTACAGTCAGTTACATTGATTTACACTCAGTTACATTGAGTTACACTCAGTTACATTGAGTTACACTCAGTTACATTCAGTTACAGTCAGTTACAGTCAGTTACATTGAGTTACACTCAGTTACACTCAGTTACATTCAGTTACTCTTAGTTACATTGAGTTACACTTAGTTACATTGAGTTACACTCAGTTACACTCAGTTACACTTAGTTACACTGAATTACACTTAGTTACACTGAGTTACACCTACCAGAGTTAGTTTGACTGATGGTTGACAGTTACTTGAGCATTGATGACTCCACTGATGATGATGAAGACTTCCAGTTGCGCTCCGATGATCATGAGGACACCTAGTTGTGCTCCGATGACACTCCAGTGATCCTTTGATCACTCCATGAAGGCTAATTCGAATTGCCACCTTAGGCATTCGAATTCCTCATGCATTGTATTATTTATATGTCCATTTGTGATTAATAACATAGTATGACCGAAGTATTATTGCTTCTATCTGAGTTCTACTGTACCATATTATTCTGTTGCTCATTATACTGCATGTATCACTCTTCTTCTATTTTCTTGCTTAATCCATTATTCTCTTGTGAGATACATCATCTCTTAGATCTGTTGTGAGGATTTTCACATGGTATCAGAGCATGTTGAGAGTATTGTTTATCTCCATTCTTGAGAGTTTTTTGCAGGTTATTACCAAGATTTCGAGTGCAGCAGTTGTAGCAGAATCTGCATTTTTGCAGCAGTAGCAGTTGCAGTGATTCTATATTGTTTTTGCAGGTCCTCTACATCTTCAATGAATTTAGAAGAAATCCCTCCTCTTTCTCTATTCAACTATGATGAATGGAAACCAAAAATAATAGCATATTTAAAGAGCCATGATCTCTTTGATTCTTATTTTGAAAGAGAGTTTGAATCCTCTACAAAGAAGATTAAATGGTTGAATAAAGGTGACATGCACATTGGAAGAATGATGCTTGCTATGACTGATTACATATTGTACCCGACCATCATTGATATTGAAACTCCAAAAGAGTTATGGGCTCATCTGGATGAAAGATTCGGCAAAAAGAATGATGGATTTGGTCCAAATCCCTTCAAAAGCAAGCAAGTTGATGCATTCGCTCCACTTGATGGTCTCTCAGATCATGATGCATTTGCTCCTCCTGATGGTCCCTCAGATCATGTTGCATTCGCTCCCCTTGATGATATCTCAGATCATGAACCAGTATCATCTCATATTGAAGTTGTTGACAAAGAACTTGCAGATTCTCCGCTCATGCTCAAACTTTCTTCTCTTTCTGCGCCAGCTCACACTCTAGATATTGCAGAAGGTCCTAAATCCTCTCTTGCACCAGAGTTTGTTGGTTTTCATCATGATCACATGATTATTTCGGAGGTGACATCAGCTATTGGAGGTAATGCATTCGCTCCTCTTCAGCAAACATCTCTTATTTACTACTATATGATCATTAGCACATGCTTTCAGAAGGTTATTGAAGAATATGGCCATTGCCACCTGCTTGAGATAATTTCTCATGCATATGATAGTTTTGATCTCACCCTTGTTGGTTCAAAGGAGATCTCAAGAAACTGTTTTGAAAGTCTTAAATCTGATTTTGATTTCAAGCAAACATGTAATAGTTATTTTTGGCACAATCTCACCCATGGTGGTTCAAAGGAGAAGACAAAAGACTATATGCACTTTCACAGATTTGATCCTACCTCAGCTGATTCGAATCACAGGTTCAAGGATCATTCTCATACTATTGGATTTGTTCTCATCACATTCGATCTGAAGAGCAAGTACAAGCACATGATTTTTGAGCATGATCCACTTCTTCCCAAGAAGAAGATACCTCCAGACATATGACCAAGCATCACACCTGCTTGAGTTTGGAGCTTTTATTTTTTTATGTGTGCCTTACAGTCTATTTTTTGAGGAGGGGGTATGTTTCCCATGAAATTTTCCCACTTCCTTGGTTTATTGATTGTTATTATTCATTGTATTGGGTGACCTTTGGTCTTAGTTACCAGGGCCCAGGATGGATTAAGGGGGGGTGTTAGGATATTCCTATACTCCATCCTAGTCCCACCAGTATTTTGATCATTTACATTTTCAGTCATGCATGCACCTTTTAGGGTTTGCATGCATTCTAGGGTTTGCATGCATTTTGCATGCATCCCAGTCATCAGTCCAGCACCTAGCCCTCAGTTAGCCAGCCCCCAGGAGCTTCTCACTATTCAGTTTTATCCCTCCAGTTGCTTAGTGCGCCCTTCTTCCTTGATTTTAGGGAGCAACTCGCCCTTCTTCACCTACCAGTTCAGTTACACTCAGTTACAGTCAGTTACACTCAGTTACACTCAGTTACATTCAGTTACAGTCAGTTACAGTCAGTTACACTCAGTTACATTGAGTTACACTCAGTTACATTCAGTTACTCTTAGTTACATTGAGTTACACTTAGTTACATTGAGTTACACTCAGTTACACTTAGTTACACTGAATTACACTTAGTTACACTGAGTTACACCTACCAGAGTTAGTTTGACTGATGGTTGACAGTTACTTGAGCATTGATGACTCCACTGATGATGATGAAGACTTCCAGTTGCGCTCCGATGATCATGAGGACACCTAGTTGTGCTCCGATGACACTCCAGTGATCCTTTGATCACTCCATGAAGGCTAATTCGAATTGCCACCTTAGGAATTCGAATTCCTCATGCATTGTATTATTTATATGTCCATTTGTGATTAATAACATAGTATGACCGAAGTATTATTGCTTCTATCTGAGTTCTACTGTACCATATTATTCTGTTGCTCATTATACTGCATGTATCACTCTTCTTCTATTTTCTTGCTTAATCCATTATTCTCTTGTGAGATACATCATCTCTTAGATCTGTTGTGAGGATTTTCACATATTGGAGTTTAATTCTAACTTTACCTAATTTAAGGTGAAGACTATCAATCCCATGCCAGGGTAAAGGATAATTTATAAACAAACATTTGTAAAACACAAAGCTAACTAGACAATTATTTCAACACATAAATACCATTTCAGGTATTCAACACAGAAATACCATTCCAGGCATTCCACAGGAAATTACGATTTCAGTCAACCAACAGGAAATATGGTTCCATTTCAAATAACATAACAACAACAACATCTTCAGGGCAACAACGTCAAACAACCTTCTAATAGGCTTAACATAGCAATTCATGGCTTACATTTAATTATACATTCATTCCATAAATTGAACATATTAAACATAATTAAATACATGAATATTAGAATTCATACACAAATACTTATCTGAAATACACATGAATAAGGCAATTGAATGCATGTGAGCCATGTTCCACCCAACCATAGAACTTGTCCAGCCTGTACTATTTCAGCTCCCAAGTTCACCCCCGAGTCGAGATCCAGACATTAACCCAAGTTGTCTCACCAACCCACTCAACTCACTCACAGAGTCAAAGGTGGAGAAAACAGAGAGAAAGGTTATACAAAGGGCTCAACAAAACACATTGTAACAACCAATTACATGTCAATTCTGCAATTGAACCACCTGAGTTCTTTTCCAAAATGCACAGTGACACATTTCACTCTCAGCGTTGGGATTCCCTCTGGGTTTCATACATAATTTCCAATTGACTAGTGTAAAAAACCAAGGAAGTCACGGCCAAAACAGTTTAATCAACAAATTGGGTTCAGGTTTGTCACAGGGATTCTTCCTCAATCTTCTTCACTCTCCTAGGACTCAAGACACGCAATGAAACCTTCATTGTCTTTGTTTGAATTCCCTCTTCTTGGATTTTCGCACTTTTCTCTCTTAGCAAACACTCTCCGTGCTCCCTGCGTTTGCGTGCATTCTCCCCTTTCCCCCTCCATGCTCTGTGTGCATTTCCTGTTGCATGCATCCTCTACTTTACCCATCAGCCTCTTCCAGTAATTTGCGTGCATCCTCCTCTAGGACTCTGCGTAGCATTCCCCTAGAATTCCCCGTGGGCATTCCTTCCTTTTCCATTCTGCAGACACTTTGCTTCCCGTGTCTCTGCATGTATCCTCCAGACTCCTTGCACATAGGCTCCCTTCCTAGAATGGAGTTCCACCACCCAAGTCATGGATAGCATCAGCATTTCCCACGTCCTCTTGGATCACTGAGGAACCCTCGTGTCCCCTCTGGGTTCCCACACCACCTGGCTGTCCTAGAGGCACACGTTGCCTCCCCATCCTTAAGCACGATTAGTCAATTAATCAAAATTAACTAATAATTAATAATATTTAATCATTAAGTAATCCCCCATCAAGACTATGGCTTAGGACTATGGGTTTTGGGTTTAACATAAGGTTTTAGAACAAGGGCTTAGGGAACAAGGTACCTAAGTCAACGTTACCCCCTCACAACCCTCGGTTAATTTATGGATCCCCTATTCAGTGTATTTCTCCTCATGCAGCCAGCTGGTATTTTTTTATTAAAAAATAATATCTCACTATGTACATATTTCATAGCAAATTGTTCAAAATACAATAACAGCTCTAACCTGGGCAAGGGGGTGCTACATTGTTTTCTTGTAATCTTTACCACAATTATTTAATTTTTCATTTAAAGTTTTCATTTCAGCAATATATAATTCTACTCTTTCAAAGTTAGTAGGATCTAGCTCAAAAATCTTGTTTTCAAGGTAATAAGCAGAAACATTATCAGATTTATCAAATTAATAGGCAAGAATTTTCCATACCTCAACAGGGCTATCTTCTGCCTCTATACTTACCTGAAGACTATTTGCAACCGTTTGACCAATGAGCCATGTTTCTTGATCACATTTGTCTTCCCATATAGCCAAATATTGAGCATCAACAGGTTTCGTGTGTTCACCATTAACAATCCTCCATAGATTCTTACTCCTAATAACATCAATCATTTTTCTCTTCCATGCAAGATAGTTAGGACCAACAAGTTCAGGAACAAAAGCTACTTCTGAATTCATAATGATAGAAATATTGACAAGAAACCCAAATGCTAGAAATGACAAGAGAAAGAAAGTGAATAACGGGAAATTGATAAATTGTACCGTACTAAACTGCAGAAACACAGTAGAAAAAACAGTAAAAGGAAAGAAATTTTTACTTAAAACCCTTTTGAAAAGTGCCAAGAAAAGTAACTCGCGGTTCTGCCAACAGGAAACTAGTGAATAAACATTGATACTCATGGGTTCTGCATTATAAAGGTCACAGTTACTCGTGGGTTTACAGTAGAGTTAGCCGCGGGTTCGGAGGTCTGTAAAGGAAAATTCACGGTTCTGATCGGGGTATTCGCGGCTGTCTGTGCAGTAAAGTCGCATCTATGCCGAAGCACTCGTGGGTCTTTGCACATGAGGGTAGCAAGTAGACTGAAGTAAACGCGAGTTAGAAGTGAGAACAATCATGAGTATGTTGTAGCATACGCAGGTCTGCTCACTGGAAGTTGCGGGTCTATAGTACACTCGCGGGTTTGCAGTAGGCACAGTCGCGGTTAACTGCGTGTTCTGTGAATAAAAGTTGCAAGTGTCCAGTTTAAGGCCGAAAACAGTGTCGAATCTGCCGAAGTCTACCAAACTTGGATGAAAATTTCTGTTTTGATAACCGGAAGATAGATCTCCTTGAGGAGAATCCAAAAATCATATAGATTTAGAAAAAAAAATCAAGAAACCCTTGAAAACATTTCTGCAAAAAATCTACACAACAAGGTTAGGGTTAGAAAAAAACTACAGAAACATGCCCAGATCTGAAGAGAAGCCTAATGGATACCTGATATAAAGCAAATCCAAGAAATAAACAATGCCCAAGTGATAAAATATTGTTTTGAAAGCAATAGAAGGTGCTAGATCATAGCAACAAGCTCTGATACCATGTTAGAGATATGGATCTAGCTAAACTAGATTACCTATCTATGCAAAACAATAATATATCAACAATAAGTACAAAAAGAGAACAAAAGAGAAGAGTACACCAGATATACGTGGTTCACCCAATTGGGCTACGTCCACGGCAAGGTAGTCTTCTATTATCTCCAGAATATCTCCCTCAAGCCTACAAGAGAGCAATGCCAATAACCCCAATACAATATAACAATACTTGTGAATAAGTAAAGATCATGATATGATCCACAATGGATGTAACTATGAAAGACTCCCTTGACTCTATTATATACTAAGAGATGAGGAGGAATTATTGTCACATGTTACATGTGGGATAATATAATTCTCCATAATAATATCTCTTTATATAATAATGAATATCAAGAGTATATTTTACCATAATGAATATGGGATATAATGTATTACTCTTTTACATAAGATTGTGGATATCTTTCGACATAATACAAAGACATTATTACCTTCCAAGGAATATAAAATATTCCAACAGAGCAATGCAAATCAAGCTAGGAGGTACTTTTGGCAGATCAATAAGTTCACCTACAGAGACTCTATGGACAAACCAAAGATATGGTTGGATGCACCAATCAACAGTATAGAGACCCATACCCTCAAACTATTTTAGACATCAACCACAGGAAAGGGCGGGAATTTTACCAAGGTCACTCATGCATTTTTACCAGTAATTTTATACTTATACAATTTTTGCATTTTCCTGGACTGGAGCAATCTGCTTGAAACACTGTTTTGGCAGACCCATAACTTCCTCCTCAAACACTCTCAAGACAAGATGAGACCATGGTCAAGTAGAAATCTCAACAAGCTACATCCTGACACTATGTGGCGGGCATTGTCCTTAACCTATCAATTATGGCGGGCATTTTCTTGATGCCTCTTAACCTGGTGATTTTAACACTTAGCCAAATTTCACTTGTTCTTAATATGCAAAACAAGTTTTTTCTCACTTTGGCAGTTTTATATATTGCACATGTGACCATCGTAAAGAAAACTGAAAGCATGGCTAGATAACAACTTAAACAAGGAAAAGATCCATGTCACCCTTTAAATTTTTTGATACACACACATAATCTAGCGGGCATTTGAAACTAGCTTTTTAAACTACTAATTCAACACTTTGACAAAAAATTGTGAAACCCTAGGGTAACATGAGATTTTTTTTCATCAGAATGGAAGTGTGAGACACCCAATGGATAGAGGCCAACAAGGTGATTCCATCTAGACTGATTTCATCTTTTGAAACTTCTTTCTCTCTCCTTGATGGGAATTTTTCTGGACCAGTGCAAATCAAGCTAGGAAGCACTTTTGGCAGATCAATATGTTCACCTACAGAGACTCTTTGGAAAAACCAAATATATGGTTGGATGCACCAATCAACAATCTAGAGACCCATACCATAAAAATATTTTAAGACATCAAATACAGGAAATGGCGGGAATTTTACTGAGGTCACTCATCCATTTTTACCAGTAATTTTATACTAGGACAATTTTTGCATTTTCCTAGACTAGAGCAATCTGCCTGAAACACTGTTTTGGTTGAGCCATAAATTCCTTTTCAGACACTCTCAAGACAATATGAGACCCTTTTCAGGTAGACAAATCAACAGGCTACAACCTGACACTATGGAGTGGGCATTTTCATTAACCTATGAATTATGAAGAGCATTTTCCTGAGGCCACTTGGGCAGTTTTACTACCACTGGTGCAAAAACAACCTGAAACCTTGTTTTGGTAGGCCTTTAAATTTGTCATCAAACACCCTCTTTGAGAACTGAGACAATGGTAAGATAGCCTCTTCAACAAGATATGGCATGAAAGTTTTAGATAATTTTTATCATTCTACTATGAGGTACGGTGGGCAAATCCGAAGGCCAATTGGACCAATATTCCAACACTTCGCCATTTTTTTCAGAATTTGGACCTCTTTTGTTTATTTTGTTCTTAATATGCAAAACAATATTTTTCCTACTTTGGAAGGTTGATTTCTTGCACATGTGACTATCAGGAAGTAAACTAAAACCATTACCAGATATGTACTTCAACAAGGAACAATTTCATGTCAACTGATGAATTTATCCCCACAAGGAAGTTCCTGGCGGGCATTTTCAAATAGCCCCTTAACCTTGTGATTTTAACACAACCAAATTTCACTTGTTCTTAATATGCAAAACATGTTTTTTCTCACTTTGGCAAGTTTATATCTTGCACATGTGACCATAATAAGGAAAATTGAAAGCATGCATAGAAAACCACTTCAAAGGGGAACATATCCATGTCACCCTTTAAATTTTTTGATACACAAACATCATCTGGCGGGCATTTCAACTTGGCTTTTTAAACTACTAATTCAACACTTCGACAAATTTTTTATCAAACACTACGGAAAAAAAAAAAAGAATAATTTTATTTCATGCCAGAAAGAGAACAAGGACAAAGACCAGGATGTGAGAAAGAGAACAAGGACAAAGACCAAGACTTATTCTCATCTCGAGAGTGAAACTGAAAGTGATACTGTAGGAGGAAAACAAAAAGAAATAGGAGGTAGTAGAATTCCTTTTGTTCAATGAAAGTCTTTGGTTAATGTTATATTGTTGAAGCTCATGAATTGAAGCCGGGAATGCTACAACTTGATTTTTTTCCTACTGCAGTTATAAAAATTATGAGTTCTCACTTGTGAATGATCAATAATGCTTCAAAGGGTTCAATGCTTCTTTGGTCAATTATTATTCTGAGTTGACGCATACCTATATAGACCATTCAATTTTCCACCTTTATTCAACGAGTTAAATCAACAATTTATTCTTTTGATTGAGTTCCAATTTATTTCCGGGAGTGGATTTCTAATGGAAGGGTTAGTTTGAACTTTGTACATTTAATGTGGGATTTATGAGAATGGTTTTTATTTTTGTTGGGTTTACTACATTGTGCATTTGAATATATTTGAACACTTCAAAAAATCGCACTTGCTGTACATTTATGGGTAGGTCAAAATGAGCATACTCTTAATATATTTGAAATTTGTTGCATTTTTTAAGAATATTGTTTGATGCTACAACTTGCCATATTTTGGGAGAAAAGGTAATTTTATTTCTGGAAATCTAATGCCAATATTGATTGTTTTTGTTTATTTTGCAAAGTATCTCATCAATGGATCATTCAAATGAGCCATCTCAACAAAATATTCCTCGAAAAAGAGGTCGACGTAAGGGTCTAGATTACTTAAAACTTCCAACTTTGGAACCAAGTGACATTGTCCTTCAATTCACTCATGGTAGAGGTAAAAAGACAATGCAATCTGTTGCTCGTGGACGATGTCAAGGATTTCAAGATCAGAACTCCATACCACAGAACGAGTCCACAAGTTTCCCTCAAACAACAAGAATTCATCCAACCATTCTTCACACTCAATGTCCTCAATGTAAGCAACCAATGACAAATAACAATGTTGTTGGAAAACAGAGGAAACCTTTGTCTCCAATTTTTGTTGAAGGGAATGTTAATTCAAAAAGTGGAAACATTTATGGAAGAATGAATTTTGTTCCAGAGAATGTGAGAGTCCCATTAAATGCTGCAATTTCATTGACAAACAACAATGTTGTTGGACACCAGAGGAAACCTTTGTCTCCATTTTTTGTTGAAGGGAATGTTAATTTAGAAAGTGGAAATATTTCTGAAAGAATGAACTCTGTTCCAGAGAATGTGAGGGTCCCATTAAATGCTGCAATTTCATTGACAAACAACAATGTTGATGGACACCAGAAGAAACCTTTGTCTCCAATTTTTGTTGAAGAGAATGTTAATGCGGAAAGTGGAAATATTTATGAAAGAATGAACTTTGTTCCAGATAATGTGAGGGTCCCATTAAATGTTGCAATTTCATTGACAAACAACAATGTTGCTGGACAAGAGAGAAAACCTTTGTCTCCAATTTTTGTTGAAGGGAATGTTAATGCAGAAAGTGGAAATATTTATGGAAGGATGAAATTTGTTCCAGAGAATGTGAGAGTCCCATTAAATGTTGCAATTTCATTGACAAACAACAATGTTGTTGGACACCAGAGGCAACCTTTGTCTCTATTTTTTGTTGAAGGGAATGTTAATTCAGAAAGTGGAAATATTTCTGAAAGAATGAACTCTGTTCCAGAGAATGTGAGGGTCCCTTTAAATGCTGCAATTTCATTGAACACTGAGTTGAAAAATAAAAATCCATACCAAAGAATGAACCCAGTTTTGCAGAGTGATGAAGGGAATCAAAGTGTAGAGCCCAATGGGTAGCAATTGGAAAATGAACCTGTTATGAACATGGATGCAAGTGGGAGACATGAAACAACTGAAATAATTGCATTTCATGAACAAATGGACAGAAATGCAACTACAAAAAATCAAAATTCTACAATTGGTCAAGCTGTAGCAGAAATGCCAGAAGGGTTTGCTGCAAATCTGTTAGGAACCCGTGTCAAACCTTCTCTTTACTTTGTTAGTATATTGTTGTTGGACGCATATACTTTGTAAGTCATCCTGTAGTATTTGTTGATCCATAGTTTGTATTAGCCCATGGTATTGACCCATAGTATTGGACGCATATGCTTTGTAAGTCGTCCCGTAGTATTATATGTCCCATGGTATTGGCTCATAGTTTTGGGCATAGACTTAGTATATAAGTGTGTGTTGAGGGAAATGAAGGTACCGTGAAGTTATTTGTATTGAGCTTTCTCAAAGGAGGTTGCCCCCTCGAAGTAGCCTGCGATCAATAAAGCAATTCTGAGTTCTATTATTGCTGCTATTTCATGTATTTTCATTAATTAATTGTTGCAGGTTCTTCACATCTGGTATCAGAGCACTTTCTTGGGCTCGTTGGGTGAAATTTTTGCCAATTTTTTTTTTGCATCTATTGCAGGTTCGGATTTGAGAATAATCCATCTACTTAAATGTGGGAAGTACTTGGGAATAAGCCCTAAAAATCATTGTGAGGAGTACCACAGGAACCCCAAAGTAGCTGGCCCATTGAGAGGACCTGCCAGCGAAAAGGGCAACGACCCCTACCTGATTAACTAGCTCCCACCTGTGAGGTAAACCAAGAGCTGTCGTTTGTGGCAAAGCGGTTATCAGTTTTACATGAGCCGTGGAGTGAGGGGTACTTCCCCAATACGCAAGCTGTTAGACAACATTGGTGGCCGAGTGAATCCTCTGAACTATTAGGAAGCCGAGCATACGGGGTCCATATCTATTTTCAGCTGATAAATCACAGATTTCCTCTGTCCAGAACTATTGCTGATCAATTTCGCGTCGTTTCAGATCTATCTGTTGTCGATCCCTTCCGTGTCGTTTCAGATCTATCTGTTGCCAATCCCTTCCGCATCATTGAAGATCCATCTGTTGTCGATCCCTTCTGTGCCATATCTCCCTTGTTTTCACTCTGTGTCCCTTGAAAATTCCCTGACACCCCTGTAATCCCATTCTGCATCTTTCATTCCTGAGGACCCTAACCCAAATTCCACTTCCCAAAGCCAAAAATCTCACATTTGTCTATTTTTAGGGTTTCCCATAACTTGTTTAATTTTCACCCAATCGCCTTCAAATTTTGTCACTGTGTTCATTCCCTATTTCTACTTCTTTATCCCTCTTGAACAAATTTTCCCATTCTTTCACCCCGCTTCTGAAATTATCATTTTCTTCTTCCCTGTTCCTTCGAAAGTGTCCAAAACCTAGTCAAACCCCAATTATCTATCCAAGTTTTTCCCAAATCCAAATTTCCATTTACTAAATAAGCTTTTGTTTGTGTTTTTCTACTCATTAAAAAAAAAACTCTTGGTTATTGTTGTCATTGTGCAGGAGCAAAAACCATGGAGGAAGTACTTGCAGCCATCCAAGCCAAACTACAGGATATGGATGAAAAATTTCTCAGCCTCCATCTTAAGCATTCATCCATGAACAACAAACGACAGTCCGAGTCTTCATTAGACAATGGGTTCTCATCTTCCATCAATTTCCGTGGTCCGAAGCTTAATTTTCTTTGCTTCAATGGCACTAATCCGACTGGATGGATCTATCGTGCAAAATAGTATTTCAGTCTACATAATACTTTTGATGTCAACAAAGTTCCACTTGCATCCTTTCATTTGGAACAGGAAGCTCTTCAATGGTACCGTTGGTACATCAAGGCTCATGAAGAGCCAAAATGGCCAGATTTTTGCCAGCTCCTTTTGCAAGGATTTGGTCCTAGTACTTTTGATGACTTCATAGGAGCCCCACTAAACTTCGCCAAATTGGCACTGTGAGAGAGTATCAGACAGAGTTTGAGAAACTAGCTAATCACATAGAAGGATTGTCTGATTAATTCTACAAGAGTTGTTTTATCAGTGGTCTTAAGGATGAAATCCGCTTAGAGGTTAAAATGTTTTGTCCCAACACAATGATGGAATCCCTAGGGTTGGCTAAGTTGGTAGAAGACAAGATTGCAGCCCAACAACGCTTTAAACCCACTTTTGTTCCCTTCCGAAATATGGGTTTTCAACGACCTCCCATTCCGCCAGCTCCTCGACCAACTCCTATCATGCATTTTTTTGAAACAGAGATGCAGGCACGCAGAGAAAAAGGGCTTTGTTATAATTGTGATGAGAAATTCACTCGGGGACAAAGATTTGTTGAGCAAAACCTCTATCTCTTGGATGCGGATTCTTCGCCTGCCTCTGAACTTGGTGAAGAAGCTCCAGATACAATAGATGATCACTTCGAAATTCATCACCCGCCTATTGACCCCCCATCTCAGGACGACCCACCAGAGATCTCTCTCCATGCTGTAAGCGACGTCACCACCCCACAAATAATGCAGGTCAGGGGTTACTTCAAGAAGCTCCCTCTTACCATACTCATTGATTCTGGTAGCACTCATAACTTCATTTACCCTCGGATTTCCAAACATGATGATTGTTGTGTCCATCCTTGCTCCAACTTTGAAGTCATGGTTGCCAATGGGGGAACCTTACCTTGCAAGGGGAAGTGCCACAATGTGCGTATCTCTCTGGAAGATTATAACTTGCGCTCTGACATGTTTTCCTTTTCCTTAGGTGGATGTGATGTGGTTTTAGACATTCAATGGTTATGCACTCTTGGCCCCATTTTATGGGATTTTGCTGAACTTTGGATGCATTTTTTAGTTAATAGGAAACAACACAAGTTTACAGGCTTACAACCAGGGTCTCTTTGCATCATCAATTCACATCGCCTGAAAAAGATCCTTAAGAAGAATTCACATGGTGTCATCGATCAACTCCATTCCATTCAAATGCACTGATCTACGGTCTCCACTACTTTCTTGGATAGATATGCAGGTGTCTTTGCTGAACCAGTGGGCTTACCGCCTTCAAGAGACCTTTCCGGTAAGAATTTAGCCGCATCTACATCTCAGAAGGAAATGATGGCTATTTTTCATGTAGTATAGAAGTGGCATCCATCCCTATTAGTGAATTATTTCTTCATCAAGACTGATCTCCAAAGTCTGGAAAATTTCCTGGAACAACGGGTCTCCTCCCCAGCACACCTGTAATGGGTTGTTCAACTCAGGGTTTTGCCTATGTGATCACTTACAAGAAGGGTAAGGACAATCTGGTGGCATATGCTCGTTCTCGCACACTTGATAACCTAGTTTCTCTTACAGTTACTTCTCTGCTTGTTCCACATTGGTTGCAATCTAATCAACAGGGCTATTTATTCTATGAACTCCATGCTTCTCCATCAGCAGGGCACTCTGGGTTCCTCAAAACATATGAACAGGAACAATGTAACTTCTTTTGGCAGGGACTAAAAATGACAATTCAACAGATGGTGGCTGACTGTGATACTTTTTCAGGTCAACAAGGGTGAAACTACACTCCTTTCGGGACTATTCGAACCCTTGCTCATCCCTACACAGATTTGGACAACTATTTCTATGGATTTCCTTGAAGTGCTCTGGTGGTACAATACCACATATAAAATGACACCATATGAAGCATTCTATGGACAGGCACTACCAATTCTTCTTGCATACACCCTTAGAAGTTCCCCAGTTCAAGAAATTGACTCGGTTCTTCGAGACCGCGATCATATTCTTCTCATTCTGCAGGACAATCTTCACATGGCACGAATTCGACTGAAACAACATGCCGATCACCACCATTCTAAGCGCCATTTTCACGCAGCTGATATGGTTCCTCTTCATCTACAGCCTTCCAATAAATCCTCCCTAAAACTCAAAAGGAGTCAGCTTCTCTCTCAATCTATCACAGAGGCATTAATTCAGTGGCACAGAATGCAACCCGAGGATGCTACAAGGGAACCACTCCTTCAGATTCCGCATCAATTTCCACATTTAAAGCTTTGAGGACAGCTTTTTCTAAGGGAGAGGGGATGTTAGGAACCCGTGTCAACCCTTCTCTTTACTTTGTTAGTATATTGTTGTTGGACGCATATGATTTGTAAGTCATCCCGTCGTATTTGTTGATCCATAGTTTGTATTAGTCCATAGTATTTACCCATAGTATTGGACGCATATGATTTGTACGTCGTCCCGTAGTATTATATGTCCCATGGTATTGAACCATAGTATTGGGCATAGACTTAGTATATAAGTGTGTGTTGAGGCCAATGAAGGTACCGTGAAGTTATTTGTATTGAGATTTCTCAAAGGAGGTTGCCCCCTCGAAGTGGCCTGCGATCAATAAAAGCGATTCTGAGTTCTATTATTGCTGCTATCTCATGTATTTTCATTAATTAATTGTTGCGGGTTCTTCACAAAATCAAACTAGGAATGCTAATAGAAGGTCACTAGGAAATCGCTCAAGGACATCCTTATTGCATCTTAAGAAGCGGTTGAGATGATATAACCACAGACTAGATGAGGGGACGAAAAAATTTAAAGAAATTGGGAGATTGTTTTCTGGAAAATTGCTTGAAGATGTAGATGAGAATGACATTATTGCTGGAATCGGCTACTTCATGAGAAAAAACTATAATGAACAATCTACAATTGAGGATGTTCTTGAACATCTAGATGGATTCCTTGATAAACTTCGATCATTTTTTGTGGCAGAGATCCGTAAGGATTTTATGCCGAGGAACATGGCTTCAGTATTTATCGATTCAAGCATGACTCATAAGGCTTTTCAATGTATTAAGAGAATTGATGCTCATGATGTACTAAAGGGGGTTAATCCAACATTAGTTTGTAGCGAAATGAAAAAGTGTAGCAAAGAAGCTGAGGATATTGAAATGGGATGGGAGAGAACTGATGGTTTCACATATGGACGGTTAGGGTCAAGCAAGTAAAGTCATATGCCTCCTTTATGGTTGAATCGTTTGAAAAGCGGTCTGGAACCATAGTCAATGAATTTTCTTTCAAACTTGGTATTGATTCTCGCGTACATTATGATCGAGGTGGGTAGGTGTGTGAGATATTATTCGAGTTACTAGAAGACAATGGTTTGATTTCTTATGTAAGCCTTGGAAAATGGGATGGAAAAGAAGAATATAGACAAGTTTTAGCACATGCTGCTCATCCTGAAAATGATGAGAACTTAATGAAACAAATAAATAAGCTTTTAGAAGATGGAATCACTTGGTAGATGGAAGTTTTGTGAAAATTAATTTGTTTGATTGTCATGATCTAGTGGCCATATGTAGTCTAGTATGCAATAATAGTGTTTCTCCAATGGGAAATAATTTTTGTCCTTGGTGCAGATGCCATAATAAAGAAATACACATGGTTACATATGAAATCAACATTGGAGAAGGAGATACTATCCATAGTGTTTCTGAATGTTATGCAATGTCAATAGAATTGCTCCTGGTAAGTTATGCAAATTTATTACAAGTTTTGAAACTAATGTTTATATCTTGCCAAAACATTCCTAATCTAACTATGTTCTTGAACTTTACTATAGGAGTTGAATCCCACTTTGGAACCAAGCAAAGGATGGGAAGAAAAGTTAGATGAGCATATTACAAGCATTCAACCAACCTTATCTGGTAGAAAGATGACTATTGTGAAGAACTATCCTATTGATAGAAGAAGTGATGAAAAGGTACACACTTTCATCATTGGATCTTAACTAGACATTAAGCTTCGTAGTAATTCAATAATTCCTAACCTCAAAAACTGTTGGTGCCGATAACAGTTGACTCCTGGCTCAATGGCCAAGCTTGTATATTTTTCTTACCATGTTGGGATCAGAACAATTTTGAAGATGTTTAGTGAAATTCAAAGAATTGCACAAGATTATGACAAGGTACATCCATCTAGAGGCGTGGAGAAAACAAAATTTGTTCAAATTTGGGAGGAGATGGAGAAAATTGGTGTTCCATGTAAGCCAGGAGAACCATACCATCATAAAAGGCAACAACACAATGATCTTAACTATGGGCAATCATATGGATCAACATCAGACAAGATCCTCATTCGACATGAGGGAATTTTAAAGGTTTAATAATTATGTTAACATATCAATTATTTTTATGTGGAACTTGACTAACAATAAATGATGTTGTTATTATGTTTTGACTATTGTTGAATGGCTCTCAGTGTTATTTACTTTGAAAACAAAACTTAGTATTTATTCTGGAGATTTGTCAGTTTGAAGAAATTCTGAAAAATGGCTAAGTGTTGGAAAACTGATCCAAGTGGCCTTGGGAAAATGCCTGCCGTACCTCATAGGAAAATGATAAAAACTATCTAAAACTATCATGCCATATCTTTTTGAAGAGGATATCTTACCATGGTATCAGTTCTCAAAGAGGGTGTTTGATGACAAAGTTAAAGGCCTACCAAAACAAGGCTTCAAGCTGTTTTTGCACCAGTGGTAGTAAAACTTCCCAAGTGGCCTCAGGAAAATGCCCTCTAAAATTCATAGGTTTAGGCAAATGCCCACCCCATAGTATAAGGTTGTAGCCTGTTGATTTGTCTACCTGACTAGGGTATCAGATTGTCTTGAGAGTGTCTGAAAAGGAAGTTATGGGTTTTCCAAAACAGTGTTTCAGGCAGATTGCAAAAATTGTCCAAGTATAAAATTACTAGTAAAAATGCCTGCGTGACCTTGGTAAAATGCCCTCCATTTCTTGTGGTTGATGTCTTAAAATATTTTGAGGGTATGGGTCTCTATATTGTTGATTGGTGCATCCAACCATATCTTTGGTTTGTCCAAAGAGTCTCTGTAGGTGAACCCGCGGCTGACTCTACTGTAAACCCGTGAGTAATCGCGACCTTTGTCGTGCAGAACCCGCGAGTCTTAGTGTTTATTTGCTAGTTTCCTGTTGGTAGACCTGCGAGTGACTTTTCTTGTCACTTTTCAAAAGGGTTGTAAGTAAAAGTTTCTTTCCTTTACTGTTTTTTCTACTGTGTTTCTATAGTTCAGTACGGTATAGTATATCAGTTTTCAGTTATTCACTTTATTTCTCTTGTCATTTCTAGCATTTGGGTTTCTTGTCAATATTTCTATCATTATGACTTCAGAAGTAGATTCTGTTCCTGAACTTGTTGGTCCTAACTATCTTGCATGGAAGAGAAAAATGATTGATGTTCTTAGGAGTAAGAATCTATGGAGGATTATTAATGGTGAACACACAAAACCTGTTGATGCTCAAGCTTTTGCTATATGGGAAGATAAATGTGATCAAGCAAGAGGGCTCATTGGTCAAACGGTTGCAGATAGTCTCCAGGTAAGTATAGAGGCAAAAGATAGCCACGTTGAGGTATGGAAAATTCTTGCTTCTTTATTTGATACATCTGATGATGTTTCTGCTTATTACCTTAAAAATAAGATTTTTGAGCTAGATCCTACTAACTTTGAAAGAGTAGAATTATATCTTGCTGAACTGAAAAATTTAAATGAAAAATTAAATAATTGTGGTAAAGATTACAAGAAAACAGACACTGATCTTATAATTCTTGTAGAACAAAAAATTTCATCTTGTTTTGATATGTTCATTCAAACTAGGAATAGAGCTCTTGAATTGTCTTCAAATACCACGAAACCTACTTTTGATGATTTTTGTAAAGGGTTGATAAATGAGCAAGAAAGGTTGATTGTTTCAGGACAAGTCTCAACTAGTAATGCTCTTATGGCACATAATCCTAAAAGTTTTAATAATGTTAAAGGTTCTTGTTCACATACTTCAAAACCTACTAATAATTCTAGTAATGCTTCTAATGGACATCATGAATCTAGTAAGAAGAAGAAAGTGTATGATCCTTGTAAGCATTGTGGTAAAACTAATCATCCTGAAAATAATTGCTTTAAAATGAAACGTTTAATGGCTAAAGCTAAAAAGAAAGATTTTGATGAATCCCAAGTAGCTTTAAGTGCTTCTGTTGTTGTCATCTAGTAGTTCTTCTTCTAATGCTTAATGACTAAATTTGCTTTTTTTGTTGTTCATGCTTAATCATGTTGATTTCTAATCATGTCATGTTTATTTTGTTCTTGAGAAATTTTATAAAAGCCATATAATATTTGTCATTTTTTGTGCTCACTACTTATATGTTGTGGCTAACACTTAATGTGTAAAAGTAACTTCATTTTCCTTAATTTTCAAGTTAATCTTTTATTTGATCATAGCATGTTGCCATATTTTATATGATGTTTTCTAACCTTTGGTGCATAAGAATTTTCATTTATATATGAGAAATGTTGTTTTTATGATCTTTGTGTGCTTTAATCTTGGAAGTTTTTGTGTATATAAGTTCTTTGTTTATGTTTTCAGAAATAATGAAGCACCATCTTCTACTGTCAAATTCATGATGTTCATCTGTATGATATCATTTTCAATGTGTATACCATTGGGGTCTTGTTCCTTCGATGTTTGAGGTCTTCTACCGATATTTATATTGCACCTTGATTGGAAGAATGTCTGCTATCCGCATGTATCTTGGCCATCAGGATATCTTTGTACTTTGTTGTGGTGTTCTTAGCCACATGTTCTATTGTATCAATTGTCAGAAGGTATTTGTACACTGGTGTGGATGTTATATCAGAGTTCTTCAACTATCAGTTATGGTTGTGATGATTCTTGTGGTGATATGGGAACCTTGTTGTTGGATTGCGTCACATGTTCTCGACATTTTACTGTTGGTTATTTCATCATACAACCTGGTTCGTGTGCAGTTTGATCATGGTTCAACAAGAAGCGGTTATTCTTCATCACATTCCATTTTGCAGCTTATGGATATTCTGGAAGTTGTCATCAAGGGGGAGTAGTAATGACTCCTTCCTTCCTTCGTTAGTGGGATTTTGTCCCAGCCATTATTAAGGGGGAGTGTTAGAATATTTTATATTCCTTGGAAGGTAATAATGTCTTTGTATTATGTCAAAAGATATCCACAATCTTGTGTAAAAGAGCAATACATTATATCCCATATTCATTATGGTAAAATATACTCTTCATATTCATTATTATATAAAGAGATGTTACTATGGAGAATTATATTATCCCACATGTAATATGTGAGAGTAATTCCTCCTCATCTCTTAGCATATAATAGAGTCAAGGGAGTCTTTCACAGTTACATCCATTGTGGATCATATCACGATCTTTACTCATTCACAAGTATTTCTATATTGTATTGGGGTTATTGGCATTGCTCTCTTGTAAGCTTGAGGGATATATTCTGGAGATAATAGAAGACTACCTTGCCATGGATGTAACCCAATTGGGTGAACCACGTATGGTGTACTCTTTTATCTTGTTCTCTTTTTGTACTTATTGTTGATATCTTATTGTTTTGCATAGATAGGTAAGCTAGTTTAGCTAGATCCATATCTCTGACATGGTATCAGAGTTTGTTGCTATGATCTAGCACCTTCTATTGCTTTCAAAACAATATTTTATCACTTAGGAATTGTTTATTTCTTGTAGATTTTCTTTTTATCTAGTAGCCATTAGGCTTCTCTTCAGATCTGGGCATGTTTCTGTAGTTTTTTTCTAACCCTAACTTTGTTGTGTAGATTTTTTGCAGAAATTTTTTCAAGGGTTTCTTGATTGTTTTTTTTGTAGATCTATATGACTTTTGGATTCTCCTCAAGGAGATCTATCTTCTGGTTATCAAAACGACAGTTTTCGTCCAAGTTTGGTATAATTTGTGCAGGTTTCCATCTTCGGTAGGTTCGATAATGTTTTCGGCCTTAAACTGGACACTCGCGACTTTTCTTCGCAGAACCCGCAGTTAACTGCAACTGTGCCTACTACGAACCTGCGAGTATACTGCAGATCCGCGACTTCTAGTGAGCATACCCACATATGCTACGGCATACTCGCGACTGTTCTCATTGCTGACTCGCGTTTACTTCAGTCTACTTTCTACCCTCATGTGCAGAGACCCGCGAGTGCTTCGGCATAGCCATGAATTTATTGCACAGACACTCGTGAACACCCTGATCAAAACCGTGACTTTGCCTTTATAGAGCCGCAAACCCACGGATGACTCTATTGTAAACCCTCGAGTAACCATGACCTTTGCCGTGCAGAATCCGTGAGTATCAGTTATTATTCGCTAGTTTCCTGTTGGCAGACCCACGAGTGACTTTTCTTAGCACATTTATAAAATCAATTTGGTCACATGTGCAAGATATAAACCCACCAAAGTGAGAAAAAACTTGTTTTGCATGTTAAGAACAAGAGAAATTTGGATAAGTGTTAAAATCACCAAGTTAAGGGGCCTCAGCAAAATCTCCGCCATAATTGGTAGGTTAAGGAAAATGCCTGCCACATAGTGTTAGGTTGTAGCTTGTTGATTTTTCTACCTGACCATGGTCTCATCTTGTCTTGAGATTGCGTGAGGAGGAAGTTATGGGTCTGCAAAAACAGTGTTTCAGGCAAATTACTCCAGTCCAGGAAAATGCAAAAGTTGTCAAGTATAAAATTATTGGTAAAAATGCTTGAGTGACCTCGGTAAAATGCCCGCCCTTTCCTGTGGTTGATGTATTAAAACAGTTTGAGGGTATGGGTCTCTATACTGTTGATTGGTGCATCCAACCATATAATTGGTTTGTCCAATGTGTCTCTATAGGTGAACTTATTGATCTGCCAAAAGTGCCTCCTAGCTTGATTTGCACTGCTCCAGAAAAATGCTCACCGAGGAGAGAGAAATAAGTTTCAAAGGATGAAATCAGTCTGGATGGAATCACCTTGTTGGATTCTATCCATTGGGTGTCTCAGACTTCAAATTTGATGAAAATAAAAATCTCATGTTACCCTAGTGTTTGACAATTTTTTTGTCCAAGTGTTGACTTAGTAGTTTAAAAAGATAGTTTCAAATGCCCGCCAGATGATGTGTGTGTATCAAAAAATTTAAAGGGTGACATGGATCTGTTCCCCTTTGAAGTGGTTATCCAGGCATGCTTTCAGTTTTCCTTATTATGGTCACATGTGCAAGATATAAACCTGCCAAAGTGAGAAAAAACTTGTTTTGCATATTAAGAACAAGTGAAATTTGGTTAAGTGTTAAAATCGCAAGGTTAAGGGGCTATTTGAAAATGCCCGCTAGGAACTGTCCTTGTGGGGATAAATTCATTAGTTGACATGAACTTGTTCCTTGTTGAAGTACCTATCCAGTAATGGTTTTAGTTTACTTTCTGATAGTCACATGTGCAAGAAATCAACTTGCAAAAGTAGGAAAAATATTGTTTTGCATATTAAGAACAAAAGAAACAAAAGAGGTCGAAATTCTGGAAAATGGTTAAGTGTTGGAAAACTGGTCCAAATGGCCTTGAGAAAATGCCCGTCGTACTTCATAGTAGAATGATAATTATTATCTAAAACTATCATGCCATATCTTGTTGAAGAGGCTATCTTACCATGGTCTCAGTTCTCAAAGATGGTGTTTGATGACAAAGTTAAAGGCCTGCCAAAACAGGTCTTCAGGCAATTTTTGCACCAGTGGTAGTAAAACTTCCCAAGTGGCCTCAACAAAATGCCCACCATAATAGGTTAAGGTAAATGCCTGCCCATAGTGTCAGGTTGTAATCTGTTGATTTGTCTACCTGACCAGGGTCTCAGATTGTCTTGAGAGTGTCTTAAAAGGATGTTATGGGTCTCCCAAAACAATGTTTCAGGCAAATTGCTCCAGTCTAGGAAAATGCAAAAATTGTCTTAGTATAAAATTACTGGTAAAAATGGTTGAGTGACCTCAGTAAAATGCCCGCCATTTCCTGTGGTTGATGTCTTAAAATATTTTGAGGGTATGGGTAAGTGCCCACCATTTCTCACCTGTGAGGGATAAAAAATTTCTGGGACCATAAGTTTGTAGGTGGATGATTTATTCACTTGGCCATTGACTCCTTCTGGAAAAAGAGTCTCTGGTAATGGAGACATTTTCCTCCCAAAACAGAAATTTGGCATGTTTTGCACCTTTTAGGAAAAATGCTCGCCAGTGTTGAAAAACATGTCTCAAGTAGACTTGGGATAAAACATTTCTCTCCACTGAGGGATGAATAATTTCTGAAAGAATCATATTGCATGTGGATGTTTTACGCACTTGACCATTGTCATTGCATTTCATAAAAACATCATTTCCAGAAATTAAAAAATCATTGCCAAAAATTTAGAGAGTCAACCAATCATTTTATATAATCACTGTTAAATTAAGAATTAAGATGAATTTTCTAGCCTGCAAGACATACCTGCAACCCAATGAAATTTTCTAAAGAAGTTTTTGCTTCGATGAATTTTCAGGAATTTTCTTTGTTGTGAGTCGTCTTGATGGCCAAAGGTAAGGACGGATACAATACCATGCCAAATATCACTGCCAAATAAAATGATTTTCAAAAAACATTCCCAATATTAATTCTTCCATGATTTTTTTTTAAATTCTTAATTTCTTCCCTGGATTATTTTTCTGTTCCCCTCCAAATGGAAAAATAATTATCGGTTTAATTTCTTCGCTGGATTATTTTTCGGTTCCAAATGGGTGATCGGGTGTGAATGCTCAACTGATTTCGATTTAGGACAAGTTGATCAGTTTATTACCAGTTAGATCATGCTCAGGAATGGCTGCTCCACCACTCCTATCACATAATTGTGCCACCATTTTCTTAAATACTTAGAAATTAAAAAATATTTTACTTCCACGTTTCACACTGGTTATTGAATGCGATTTAGAGTTTCAATACTCTTTACACCCACCTTCATAGCAGCCTAACTCAGGTTCAAGTCGCGTTAACTATTCTATTTGCCGGAAAATGTCCATATTTGCCGGGAAATGGTGCCCATTATAACTTTTATGGCCACATACTTTTGACTTCACAATAAAAAATATTATTTCCTTAACCATGTGGAGAATTTCAACCAATAAAAAAAGGATATTTTTACAAAGAAAGCATCTTAAAAGCATATTTTGGCATTTTGACTAATCAAATAGGATACGCACTAGTGTTGGGTAGAATGTTATGGACTCAGCTAGCTGGGGTCCACATTACCCACCCCACACAACACCAAGAAGGTTCCCCTTCACCACTCAATAGTCCTTCAAGATTCCCCTTCCTTTGTGTGTTATTTAGTGTGTGATTGCAAAGAGTAGGTGATGCAAGGATTGCAAAGAGTTTAGACAAGTTTCTTTTAAATAAAGCTTTCGTTGGTGATCATAACAAGATAACACAATGGGTAAGGGTTAATGGGGAATTTGATCATCTAGTAATAATAATAATAATGATTGAATTTCATTGATATTTTTCTTTATTATTTGTAATCAATGACATAGAGTAAGTAGGCATAAGCATTTATCAAAGAGTAATTAGATGCATCTAGAGTTGTGTTGCACATGTAACATTGATAAATTAATTAGAAAAAAAGTGGCATTCGTAAAAAATGAGAAAAAATCATTTCATAAATTAACATAGATCCATCTTAACTCTAGATCTACCAAGCATCAAAAGGGATCAAATTCCTTGATGTGAAAACATTTCCTCAAATTATGCACTTTAAAAATGGTTTTCATCTCAAAGGATTTGATCCCTTTCGGTGCTTGGTAGATCTAGACTTAAGATAGATACATATGGAGTTGGCTAATTGTTCTACGTTTTGTACTTTTTGAGCCATTTTTGTTGGAATCCAACAATGAATCTTTGTTGAAATCGTTAGTTTTCATTATTCAAATTGCATTTTTTATTGCAGAAATGAATTCAATGCCCTCCAAAACCCCCGAGCACCATGGTTATGCAATTTCAACAATGTATATTCACAATTTTAACGATTCCAACCGGATTTCGAACGGAAAAATCGCCAAAAAAACGATACAAAATGTAAAATGTTTAACTTACAATGATGCATACTAGTGTATCCTAAATTAATTAGAGCATTGAAAGTTTCAAATAATATATCATATATATTTAAATATGTTAAAAATTCAAACACCTCAACTAATCAATTATATAGTAGATTGACTTGTATTTAAATATGTGAGAAAATTAAACACTACAACTAATCAATTATATAGTAGATTGACTTGTCAATAGAGTAATTGAAAATAAAATAAATGTGATCATTCCTTGTTGCTAACAAATTTCCCCTTAAAGGAAGGATGAATTTGGGAGGAGGTCCTAGTTTCATAAATAAAAATTCTCAATTTTAACAATAAAGAAATGAGGTATGAGTTTCATAAATATAAGAAAGGAGGTTCAAGTTTCATAACTATAATTGCCCATTTTTTTTTAATATTTACGCCGTAGGCGTTCAAACTAGGAAAGACCATCCTCGATCCTATAGCAGATTCCTCCCTCATTGAGCCAATGGAATGCTGCCACTATAGCCAATGGAATATTGCCACCACGCGTATTTTTTACTTGGATCATCTTCTGTTTTGTCCTCCTTCTGCAGTTCATGGTGTAGGCCATGGCATGATCACTGTTTAATTTTCATTATAGTTCCAACGGTTTCCCGTATATGTTTGGCCGTCTTGTTCATGGTCCCTCTAGCGTACAATCTACAAGTGAAATTTTCACACTTCTCCTATCCCATCCTGCGTGGCTTGCTTCACAAGTAAGTCCGCTGTCAGGGCCTTTCAATGCACCGCCCTTCAGCCCCCTCCTTCAGTTCTCGAGGATGCAGACTTCTAACAATTTTCTTTATCAAGAATTATGTTATTCTTCTTCGAGCAACATAAATTTTCCCTCGTGCACCCCGAATTTCACCACGTTATTCTAAAGTTTGAGATAACGTTTCATAAGAGCTTGGATTTCGATGCTCTGAGACAATAGGCGGCAAATTCATTGGTGCAAGAAACCTTTTCCGGGGTGTTGAATGAGTTGAGCCAAATTATGCCCGTGGAAGTGGGCATTCGAATTTTTGATACCCATTTCTCCATTCTCTTTCTGATTCCTTTAAACTGCCACAACTTTTGATTCACAAATCCCCACTCCAGGTTCAAGCCTTAAGACTTTCCTCCACCAAAATCCTTCAATGGAGGCCACCAAAGCTAAGGAAAAAGCTATGAAATAATAAGTTCTCTACGGTACTGGAAATGGGTAACTCTCCATTGATTTCAAAGCAAGAGATCTCAAATAATAATAACAATAATGGTTCTTCTAACAGCGGTATGGTCAGGAAAGCACCACAATGCCACCATCAGTTATAAAGTGAACATCATAACGGCAGCTAAATGGAAGGAAAACGTCTTTCAGAGTATTAAAAGGAAGAAGCTTGCGTGCACAATTGGGCCTGCTTCCTGTGATTTCGAGCAGCTTCAAGCTCTGGCCATGGAATGATCATCAGGGAAAGAAAATGACCAAGCAGTATTTGTAAACCCCAAACAAAATAGGACGTTACTGGCCTGAAAGTATTTGCTAAGAGATGGGGCGAGCCCTTTGATTGATTAATAAAATCGCGCGACCAATTCATAGTGTCCACTTTAGCATCGTTAATGTGAATAGATGTGTGTGGTCCAACTCACTCGGTAACTAGAGACATGCATTGGGCCAATTTGGGACTTCATGATATGAAGGCAGCATGTCGGCATTGGTGCTGATGCAATGCACCAATTGTGGTAAAGTGAAGTTGTGATTCCCTAGTTCACATGTATAGGGGGCTGGTCCTCCCTCCCTCCACGAAATGGAAAGCATTGAGGGCGTACATAAAGGAGAGAACACGGCATTTGGGCTTGACCCCCAGCATTTTACTCACTACTTCACTTATTTCTCTGGGCTGCCTTTCTCGGACGAGACTCCACATCACACAGGGAACTCATGCCCCAAATGGATGGAAATTCTTGTCACTGTACCTGAAAACCTGTCGAGCGATGCCCCTATTCCGACTTCCCTCAAGCAAGAGCGAGCCAGGAGCGCAAAAATTGAACGAAGAAAAGGGCTATGTGGTGGCTATTATGATGGATACAGAGGGGAGTGAGATTCACACGAGGGATCTTGGAGGTGATACATCAGTTCAAGCCGAGGTAATTACTTATTATTCTCCTTAAGAAACCTCTCGTTTTTCTGTAATGGCTTATCTTTCTTTTACTAGTAGTTGATCAATTGTGTTCTAATATTATTATTAGAAAAATATTAGTGTAATGCCCAAATGTAATACAATTCAGCCGTGTCGGGACCTCCGGTTTTAATTGATGGGTCGATGCAGTTATGCTCCAATGGCATGGATGCTTCTTCGGTGGACATGGTAAACCAAGCTTCGATGGCCGCCACCATGAAAATGGCAGAAGCAGAGGCCATGTCTTCCTTTGCTGAAGAAGAAGCAAGAGAAGCAGAGATTGATGCAAAATTGGCACAGGATGCAGATGCGCTTCTTGAAGCGGCATCTTCAATCTTTGATTTTGATTTCGACCTGGATGAGGTGGTTGGATTTTCATTATAGTTAATATTTTTTTAAAGGATGAATGTTGTTCTTTCTTTTCTATTTTTTTTCAGAGTGAAGATCTATGACCTACTCTAGACTCTGCATTCAATGTACTGTACCATTTACTCACTTCATATGGACCATGCACATATGCACATATCCTGCTGAATACAAAACTTCAATTTTGCATTAGGGCTGTAAACTCATTTTAATGTTGGAGGATGTGGAATCTGGCTTGAGTATGAACCTGAGTCAATATTGATAGTCTCAGTCACTAAACCACATCCCAACATAGTTATAATTATTAACTTTTCAGTATTATAGTTATGTATAAATTTTGTCCTGGGTCGATCTATTAACTTCTCAGTATTACAAGTTTTGTCATGGGCTGAATTTTGATTAAAAGGCTTAGATAATATAATTATTTGATTTTTTCAAGCTACAAAATTTTGTCCTGCCCTTATTTTCATTAGCTCAATCATAATCATGATGTTTTTGACAAGTAAATATAAATTATTTATTAGTTTCTTACTTCTCATTTTGCCTTTGTATTTTGGGCTTTGCCTTTTGTCTTTGGGATTTTGTACCAATCTCTGGGCTTTAGCTTTTGTCTTTGGGATTTGTACCAGCTATGGATCCTTTAAATGGATTTTTAAAAATGCCACGTGAGAATTGAATTACAGGGACTTCATGATTTCTGGTTTAGGGACTGGTTCCCAAGAATGCAGGGCTATCAATGCAGTATAGGGAATTCATGATTTCTTGTTCAGGGACTGGTTCCCAAGAACTCGGGGCTATCTATGTACTTCAACAGTTTAAAATTATGGCATATGAACTACTCTTAGGGCATAATATGGAAAACATGATACAAAATCCACAAACTTACTTAGTGTAGAACAATGCTTGAAAAATTTACTCATATAGTGTAGAACAATGCTTGAAAACATTTACTCATACAGTGTAGAACAATGCTTGAAAACATTTACTCTTTGAATGGATACATGCACAATTAGTTGGTTTTTTTTTTTTTTTTATTTAAAAAATAACCTGTACATTTTGTTTTCTCAATAGAAGTGCATTGAACACAATTTTACTTTTGTATATGCTTTGCAGCATTTCAAACCAAATATTCTTAAACAAAAATAATATTCTAACAACTGCTTCATCTAGATCTACATGCAAAACAGAGAGCTCCAGAGCCATATATACTGACAAATTGAACATTCTCTTTATTCATAATTCATGATGTACAAAAAGATTCCCTACAGCAGTTATAACAGTTTTCAGCTGAAACAAAATTTCCTAAATTATGTTGTACTTGCACTTATTGATATTTAGTGGTAGTCTTGCCAGTTAATCACTAAGAAACTGATTCTTACCGTATGGACCGAGGAATTTATTTCACTTAACTTGAGGATATCTCTCAGATTCATTTGATATGTTAACTGTACCATCTCCTACTTCTGCCTATAATGCACAGACAATTGCTATTTCATTTGCAAGGTGTTGCATGTCCATATCCATCTACAGTTGATTTCTATCACATTTCGGCTAATGTCTCCTACTTCTTCCTCATAATGATCGAGCAGAAAACAACAGGTTTCATGCTGGTTATTGAATGTGATTTAGAGTTTCAATACTCTTTACACCCACCTTCATAGCAGCCTAGCTCAGGTTCAAGCCGCGCTAACTATTCTATTTTCCGAAAAATGTCCAGATTTGTCGGGGAATGGTGCCCATTATAACTTTTTTGGCCACATAATTTTGACTTCACAATAAAAAATATTATTTCCTTAACCATGTGGAGAATTTCAACCAATAAAAAAAAGATATTTTTACAAAGAAAGCATCTTAAAAGCATATTTTGGCATTTTGACTAATCAAATAGGATACTCGCTAGTGTTGGGTAGAATGTTACGGACTTGGCTAGCTGGGGTCCACATTACCCACCCCACACAACACCAAGAAGGTTCCCCTTCACCACTCAATAGTCCTTCAAGATTCCCCTTCCTTTGTGTGTTATTTAGTGTGTGATTGCAAAGAGTAGGTGATGCAAGGATTGCAAAGAGTTTAGACAAGTTTCTTTTAAATAAAGCTTTCGTTGGTGATCATAACAAGATAACACAATGGGTAAGGGTTGATGGGGAATTTGATCATCTAGTAATAATAATAATAATGATTGAATTTCATTGATATTTTTCTTTATTATTTGTAATCAATGACATAGAGTAAGTAGGCATAAACATTTATCAAAGAGTAATTAGATGCATCTAGAGCTATGTGTTGCACATGTAACATTGATAAATTAATTAGAAAAAAAGTGGCATTCGTAAAAATGAAAAAAATCATTTCATAAATTAACATAGATCCATCTTAACTCTAGATCTACCAAGCATCAAAAGGGATCAAATTCCTTGATGTGAAAACATTTCCTCAAATTATGCACTTTAAAAATGGTTTTCATCTCAAAGGATTTGATCCCTTTCGGTGCTTGGTAGATCTAGATTTAAGATAGATACATATGGAGTTGGATAATCGTTCTATGTTTTGTACTTTTTGAGCCATTTTTGTTGGAATCCAACAATGAATCTTTGTTGAAATCATTAGTTTTCATTATTCAAATTGCATTTTTTATTGCAGAAATGAATTCAATGCCCTCCAAAACCACTGAGCACCATGGTTATGCAATTTCAACAATGTATATTCACAATTTTAACGATTCTAACCAGATTTCGGACGGAAAAATTGCCAAAAAGACGATACAAAATGTAAAATGTTTAACTTATAATGATCCATACTAGTGTATCCTAAATTAATTAGAGCATTGCAAGTTTCAAATAATATATCATATATATTTAAATATGTTAAAAATTTAAACACCTCAACTAATCAATCATATAGTAGATTGACTTGTATTTAAATATGTGAGAAAGTTAAGCACTACAACTAATCAATTATATAGTAGATTGACTTGTATTTAAATATGTGAGAAAATTAAGCACTACAACAAATCAATTATATAGTAGATTGACTTGTCAATAGAGTAAATTATATAGTAGCTTGACTTGTCAATAGAGTAATTGAAAATAAAAAAATGTGATCATTCCTTGTTGCTAACAAATTTCCCCTTAAAGGAAGGAAGAATTTGGAAGGAGGTCCTAGTTTCATACATAAAAATTCTCAATTTTACCAATAAAGAAATGAGGTATGAGTTTCATAAATATAAGAAAGGAGGTTCAAGTTTCATAAATATAATTGCCCATTTTTTTTCAATATTTAGGCCGTAGGGGTTCAAACAAGGAAAGACCATCCTCGACCTTGTAACAGATTCCTCGCTCATTGAGCCAATGGAATGCTACCAGGTATAGCCAATGGAATGTTGCCACCACGCGTATCTTTACCTGGGTCATCTTCTGTTTTGTCCTCCTTTTGCAGTTCATGGTGTAGGCCATGGCGTGATCACTGTTTAATTTTCATTATAGTTCCAACGGTTTCCTGTATATCCTTGGCCGTCTTGTTCATGGTCCCTCTGGCATACAATCTACAGGTGAACTCTTCACACTTCTCCTATCCCATCCTGGGTGGCTTGCTTCACAAGTAAGTCCGTTGTCAGGGCCTTTCAATGCACCGCCCTTCGGCCCCCTCCTTCAGTTCTCGAGGATGCACACTTCTAATGATTTTCTTTATCAAGAATTATGTTATTCTTCTTCGAGTGACATAAATTTTCCCTTGCGCACCCCGAATTTCACCACGTTATTCTAAAGTTTGAGATAAGTTTTCATAAGAGCTTGGCTTTCGATGCTCTGAGACAATAAGCGGCAAATTCATTGGTGCAAGCAGCCTTTTCCGGGGTGTTGAACGAGCTGAGCCAAATTATGCCCGTGGAAGTGGGCATTCGAATTTTCGATACCCATTTCCCCACTCTCTTTTTGATTCCTTTAAACTGCCACAACTTTCGACTCACAAATCCCCACTCCAGGTTCGAGTCTTAGGACTTTCCTCCACCAAAATCCTTCAATGGCGGCCACCAAAGCTGAGGCAAAAGCTATGAAATAATAAGTTCTCTACGGTACTGGAAATGGGTAACTCTTCATTGATTTCAAAGCGAGAGATCTCAAATAATAATAACAATAATGGTTCTTCTAACAGCGTTATGGTCAGGAAAGCACTACAATGCCACCATGAGTTATAAAGTGGACATCATAACGGAGGCTAAATGGAAGGAAAACGTCTTTCGAAGTATTAAAAGGATGAAGCTTGCGTGCACAATTGGGCCTGCTTCCTGTGATTTCGAGCAGCTTCAAGCTCTGGCCATGGAATGATCATCAGGGAAAGAAAATGACCAAGCAGTATTTGTAAACCCCAAACAAAATAGGACGTTACTGGCCTGAAAGTATTTGCTAAGAGATGGGGCAAGCCCTTTGATTGATTAATAAAATCACGCGGCCAATTCTTAGTGTCCACTTTAGCATCGTTAATGTGAATAGACGTGTGTGGTCCAACTCGCTCGGTAACTAGAGACATGCATTGGGCCAATTTGGGACTTCATGATATGAAGGCAGCACGCCTGCATTGGTGTTGATGCAATGCACCAATTGTGGTAAAGTGAAGTTGTGATTCCCTAGTTCATATGTATATGGGGCTGGTCCGCCCTCCACGAAATTGAAAGCATTGAGGGCGTACATAAAGGAGGGAACACGCCATTTGGGCATGATCCCCCAGCATTTTACTCACTAGTTCACTTATTTCTCCGGGCTGCCTTTCTCGGACGAGACTCCGCATCACACAGGGAGCTCATGCCCCAAATGGATGGGAATTCTTGTCACTGTACCTGAAAACCTGTCGAGTTATGCCCCTATTCCGACTTCCCTCAAGCAAGAGCGAGCCAGGAACGCGAAAATTGAACGAAGAAAAGGCCTATGCGGTGGCTATTATGATGGATACAGAGGGGAGTGAGATTCACACGGGGGATCTTGGAGGTGATACATCAATTCAAGCCGAGGTAATTACTTGTTATTCTCCTTAACAAACCTCTCGTTTTTCTGTAATGGCTTATCTTTCTTTTACTAGTATTTGATCAATTGTGTTCTAATATTATTATTAAAAAAATATTAGTGTTATGCCCAAATGTAATACAATTCAGCCGTGTTAGGACCTACGGTTTTAATTGATGGGTCGATGCAGTTATGCTCCAATGGCGTGGATGCTTCTTCGGTGGACATGGTAAACCAAGCTTCGATGGCTGCCACCATGAAAATGGCAGAAGCAGAGGCCATGTCTGCCTTTGCCGAAGAAGCAGCAAGAGAAGCAGAGATTGATGCAAAATTGGCACAGGATGCAGATGCGCTTCTTGAAGCGGCATCTTCAATCTTTGATTTTGATTTCGACCTGGACGAGGTGGATGGATTTTCATTATAGTTAATATTTTTTTAAAGGATGAATGTTGTTCTTTCTTTTCTATTTTTTTCAGAGTGGAGATCTATGACCTACTCTGGACTCTGCATTGAATGTACTGTACCATTTACTCACTTCATACGGACCATGCACATATGCACATATCCCGCTGAATACAGAACTTCAATTTTGCATTAGGGCTCTAAACTCATTTTAATGTTGGAGGATGTGGAATCTGGCTTGAGTATGAACCTGAGTCAATATTGATAGTCTTAGTCACTAAACCACATCCCAACATAGTTATAGTTATTAACTTTTTAGTATTACAGCTATGTATATAATTTTGCCTGGGTTGATTTATTAACTTCTCAGTATTACAAGTTTTGTCATGGGCTGAATTTTGATTAAAAGGCTTAGATAATATAATTATTTGATTTTTTCAAGCTACAAAATTTATCCTGCCCTTATTTTGATGAGCTCAATCCTAATCGTGATGTTTTTGACAAGTAAATATAAATTATTTATTAGTTTCTTACTTCTCATTTGGCCTTTGTATTCTGGGTTTTGCCTTTTGTCTTTGGGATTTTGTACCAAGCTCTGGGCTTTGGCTTTTGTCTTTGGGATTTTGTACCAGCTCTGGATCCTTTAAATGGATTTAAAAAAATGCCACGTGAGAATTGAATTACAGGGAATTCATGATTTCTTGTTTAGGGACTGGTTCCCAAGAACACAGGGCTATCAATGTAGTACAGGGAATTCACGATTTCTTGTTCAGGGACTGGTTCCCAAGAACTCGGGGCTATCTATCTCTATGTACTTCAACAGTTTAAAATTATGGCATCTGAACTACTACTCTTAGGGCATAATATGGAAAACATGATACAAAATCAACAAACTTACTGTCTGGCCTGTGGGGCGTTTAGATACATTGATGGAACGCATCTACTTACCTCCTTTATTTTTGCACATATTACAAGATACATTATACAGTGTAGAACAATGCATGAAAACATTTACTCATACAGTGTAGAACAATGCTTGAAAATATTTACTCTTTGAATGGATACATGCACAATTAGTTGTTTTTTTTTCTGTAAAAAAATAGCTTCTACATTTTGTTTTCACAATAAAAGTGCATTGAACACAATTTTACTTTTGTATATGCTTTGCAGCATTTCAAACCAAATATTCTTTAAAAAAAATAAGATTCTAATAAGTGCTTCATCCAGATCTACATGCAAAACAGAGAGATCCAGAGCCATATATACTGACAGATTGAACATTCTCTTTATTCATAATTCATGATGTACAAAAAGATTCCCTACAGCAGTTATAACAGTTTTCAACTGAAACAAAATTTTCTAAATTATGCTGTACTTGCACTTATTGATATTTAGTGGTAGTCTTGCCAGTTAATCGCTAAGAAACTGATTCTTACCGTATGGACCGAGGACTTTATTTCACTTAACTTGAGGATATCTCTCAGTCATTTGATATGTTGACTATACCATCTCCTACTTCTTGCCTGTAATGCACAGAGAATTGCTATTTCATTTGCAAGGTGTTGCATGTCCATATCCATCTCCAGTTGATTTCTGTCACATTTCGGCTAATGTCTCCTACTTCTTCCTCGTAATGATCGAGCAGAAAATAGCTTTTTTCAATTTGATGGTGTTGACACGTGATCCGTGGATTTCCAAGTGTTTACATGCATTCATGGATGGTCCGTGATGTCCAAGTGTTGCATGTATACGTGGGTGATAGTTGTCTTTCATTAGCGATCAAGGTTGATTTTCATTAATGTAAGGTTGATTTTCCAGATTTAGGCCAATCTTTGTATTTTCCCCTTTCAAAAGGTTTTTGCATGTTAATATTCGTGGCAAATGGTTTGTCCCACGCAGCTGTCCGTTACGAAACAACTACTAAGTTCCAATGCCACTGTTGTATTAAATTTTGTCTTATTTCACGGATCAATGTGAATTTTTCATTTCTTTAGCTTTTAGGATTTTATATCGAATTGCGCAACCATATTTTGCAATTCGTCGTTCGTATTTAAGAACAGAAAGTGGCGCCGCACAACGAGGCAGAGTAGATATCACAAAATTTTAGGGCACAATAAAAATATATAAATACATAAAACATGTGCAGAGCAGGAAGGAAGAGCCGGTGTGAAGCAGCAGCTTCACCTCATATATCTCTTTGCAGGGTTTGGACTCATACAGAGATCAAATATGTAACCTAATTAAAATATTCAAATTATGGCAATTTTAGCATTTCAAAGCCATTACAAGCGGGGCATATTTTGGTTAGGGTTCATCATTAATGAGTAAAGTATTTTGTTTGATATGTGGAGAGCATGAAACTCAACTTTCGTATTAACACATTAACCTACTTTTTATTTCTAAGATTTTCAATCTTTGTACCTCTGTATTGAAAGATGGCCTCTTTTACCAACAAGGCATGGGTGATCCCCAGTTTTGTGTCAGAAACCAACCACAACTTCGTATGGACGGGAGATGTGAGAACAATTTCCATCGAAGAATATTCATCACCATGATATCTCGAGAATCAGACAAAAGGAAAATCGATTAATACAATTTCTGAGAAACAATTGATTGTTCTTATGCCAGGCGAGTATGCAAAAAAGGGACTTAAGCATACTATATTACAGGTTTACAATATATATTTTCCCTGTTCTTTGCTATGACAAAGAAATCGTTGTTTAGAATATGCTTGTTTGTAGGATTTTAATTAGAATATTTTTGTATTTTTGTATTTTTGTTTAAGTGAAAGCAAAAATATTTTTGGTGTGATATCATATATTGATGTTTGACTGTTTGCTCACCGACTTGGGTCTGTGAATACCACAGGGCTTCCCACGACATCGCCGCAGAGGCATGGGTAGGGAGGTAGTAGGTGCAGCGGTAGAGCGCACATTGGAGATTGTATGGGTCAACCTGACTCGTATGACTACTCGGGTACCAGTTATCGAGGTAGAGCGCCTACCCGAGGAAATGCATAGACATGTGGTTGGGGGTACCAGGTACATGGGTGCGGCTGCTCCGGCGTATAGACACAATAAGGATATTAAGATCATTAAGGTCGATAAGGGGAATGTGACGGTCATACTAGATACTGTAGATTACGAAAAGAAAATGCACGAACACCTTGCATGCGGTAGTTATCGGAAGCTCCCAAAAGATCCAAGTAAAATAATCCAAAAAAGAGTCTAAAATAATTACGGAGTCGAGCCTATATGAAGTGATTAAAAAGAAGCTTCTCCCCAAAGAAGGAGCCATCCCACGCATCTACAGTCTTCCTAAAATACACAAGAATGGATCCCCCCTTCGCCCGATTGTGAACACTATTGGCTCCCCTACGTATAAGTTGGCCAAATACCTTGCAAACCTTTTCAAGCCCTTAGTTGGTAAAACAGATTCCTTTGTGAAAGACTCCACAAGCTAGATCCAAGAAATATCCAAGGATAAACTAGATGAAAACGACACGCTTGTGAGCTTCGACGTAGTATCCCTATACACACAGATCCCAATTACTGAAGCCATCAACACCATAAGATATCTCACCAATGAAGAAACTGCCCAACAAGTGGAAGTATGCCTAAGATCGACCTTCTTCACTTTCCGTAATCATTTCTATGAACAAATTGAAGGTGTAGCAATGGGTTCACCCCTCTCCCCAATTGTAGCCACTCTTTACATGGAATGCTTTGAGAAATGTTCTTTGGACTCATTCCCCCTCAAACTGAAAAGATGGAAACGATATGTCGATGACACCGATGTAATGTGGACACATGGTAGAGACACCTTAAACCAATTTCTCCGACACCTCAATAGCCAAAACAACAACATTAAATTCACCATGGAGATAGAGGACAACAATTGCTTACCATTTCTTGATGTCCTGGTCTCAAGAAATGAATATGGATCCATCTCCCACCAAGTGTTCAGAAAGAAGACTCGCACAGATACATATCTTCACACCAACTCACATCACTTCCCACCTCAAAAAACTGGTGTAATAAATACCCTGGTAACAAGAGTTCTCAGAATCTCAGACAAAGAACACATTAAAGACGAAATTGATAATCTAGAATGTGTGTTTGAGGAGAATGGATATAACGACAAACAATTCAGGAAGGTTGTCGCATTAGCCAAGAAACCCAAGAAAAAATCTAAGGACAAATGTGAAGACATCAACAACAATAAAATCTTCCTCCCTTACATAAAGGGCACCACTGACAAATTGGCTAAAACCCTTAAAAGAAACAACATCCAAGTCTTCTTCACCCCTCCCAACACTATCAAAAACATGGTTGACTCCTTAAAAGACCCAATCGATCCAAGAACATACAAAGGTGTCTACTCCATACCCTATTCTTGCGAGCTACATTACATTGGTGAGACAGGGCGCTCCATGGAAACCAGATTTAAAGAGCACAGTGCTGGCCTGAGGCATAATAGACATAAGCTGAACACTTGCACCTAATGGGTCACCATATATGCTTGGAAAAAGCCAAAGTCTTAGCCCGAGAAGACAACCTAATAAAGCGGAAAGTGAGGGAGAAAATCGAAATCAACCTAAACCAAAATTGCCTTAATAGGGATGATGGCACTAAGCTTAATGACTCTTGGAAGCCGCTTCTTCACTCCCTACAACGAAGAAGATCCTCTTGAATTAATAACCTAACCTAAGTTAAAGTTAAACTTATAGTTATTAGATATTTACTTCCCCTAGAACACTTGTCAAGAGAATTGCCATAGACATATAGTTTAGCTTAAACTGATAGTGTTGGGTGTCTTTTAAGGAGTCAACCACTCATAATTTTGTTAAATGACCTAATTTACATTTTGCCCTATAGCCATATATCTACTCAAGATAGCATTAATTTGAAATGGTGAAACCCTAAAGATTAATACCCTTTATTACAATTTTCACACTTAATATACAATAATTGAAATTATAGTCGACATTATCATAAAATTAGATATTTCTCTCACATTAAAAGTGGTCAATTAATTTTTTTTATAATTTATTAACATCATTCCTATATATGTCACTATACCCACACACTACCTTTACACTTAAGATTCACATATTAATTAAAATTTATAATTATTTTTCTCATGTTTATTTTACAATAAAAATATTCTTCTTTTTTCATTATTACTCCCCAAAAATAAACGAGCCAACCAACCCTAAGATAAGAAACCCTAAATTAAATTACAAAACTAAGAACCAATTCTTCATATATTTATGGTTGTTTCACGGGCATCGTTATCCTTGTAGGCTTCATTGGTCTCTTGATGATGATCCTAGAGTAGGGATCGAAATGTCGAGTTTCAAATTCGTTCAACGTAGCTCCTCTTCACTCATGAATATTATAACGCCGGCATCTCTCGAAAGCAAGGCGGAGGTGACTTGGGTGATCCACTCCCTTACGAGAGTGAGTAGCAAGGTCATCCAAGTAAGCCTCTACTAAATGCTTAAGGTCATGAAAAGCATAGGTCATGGCCTGTTGAAACGTAGCTCCGACATTTTTAAGGCCAAAGGGCATTTTCCGATATGCAAAGGTACCCCAAGGACATATAAATGCAGTTTTATGTTGATCCTCATGTTTAATTTGGATCTGATTATAGCCTAAAAATCCGTCCATAAACGAAAACACTTCACTTCCCGCACACGCATCCAAGATTTGGTCTATGAATGGGGTGGGAAAGTTATCTTTAGGACATGCTCTATTTAGATCTCGAAATTCGGTGCACACACGGATCATTCCTTGCTTCTTATCCACAGGAACGGGGTTGGATACCCATTCGGTAAGAGAAACCAGGTAGATGAAACCAGCTTTGAGGAGTTTCTCTACTTCTACCTTAATAGTGGCTTCCTTCTTAGGATTCACAGCACGAAGACACTGTCGAACAAGCTTAACATTTGCGTAAGTCTTAATCTCATGCTCGAAAATACTAGGGTCAATACCTGGCATCTCCTCATATGACCAGGAAAACACATCCCAAAATTATTTGAATAGATTGGTGTAAATGCGGATTTCCTCAGGAGAACAATCAACACCGATGTATACATTTTCGATCTTTCTGGGAGTGCGAGAAATGTTGATTGGAATGGCAGAGGAAATATTAGCCATATTCCCCTCTGCGTAAATGCCATGTGAATCCAAAGGAGCCAAAGGGTGACCAAACTTCTTGATAAGAGACGACTGGAACTCATCTTGCTCAATCAGATCAAGGTTGGGAAGGAAATAAGATCTATGATGGAGATCCTCCCAAGGCTTGTCACTACCGTTCATGGCCTCGATAATGGATTCATCCGAAGGTAAAGTACCATCAAGGAAATCATGTGAACAAGATGAGTCGACTGCTCACGCGGGCAGCATAATAGGATCTTCTTCTTCTGTCCGTGAGGAAGAGAGATACGGCTCTATAGTGGCTTGTTGAATATCACGATAAGCAAGCTTAGCTGCAAACAAGGGCATAGCCATTCCGATGTGCGAAATGTATCCAGACATGGAACTCGTGGAAGGTAGATTCCACGGATCACTAAAGTACAATGCCCGGAATTGTACAAGATGCAATGAGGAAGGAGCATCATCGGAAATGGTTCCTATAAAGGAGATTGGTGCAATAAAGTCGAAAGATACCATCAAGGAGGAATACAAGCCTACACAAACATTCTCAGTTGTCGGCTGAGAATTTTCAATATGAGGAACTACAGTTCTTGGTGATGCTGCGGGATTGGAACTAGTAAAAGCTAGTTGATCGAGCGTCACAATATTGCCTTCATGGGGAAAGCAGATAACTCTAAAATAGAGGACACAATCGCTTTCATACTGTAGATCCAATTCTGACCCAGTAAGACGTTATAGTCAAGGGGAGCATCGACCACCTCGACCTCTATAGGCATGGTCTTCCAACCCAATTGGACCTCAAGGGAGGGGATAATACCATGCGGCCTGAACGAACGACCATCGAATGCAGTAAGAATGGTCATAGACTTTGACAACAGAGGAGAGCGAAGAGCCTTCCAACAAGCTAAAGAAATTAATGAAGTGGAAGCACCTTCGTCAACCACAGTATGCTTAACAATCATCTCTAGGCACCTAACATGAACTTGCAAAGTGTTGGTCACTCTATATGCTAATAAATTCTAATTAACAGACAGAATGCTTAATATAAATTTTCAACCCAGGTAGGTCTTTTATTTCAAAGGCAATTAGAAAAATCTATGCATAAACACTCAAGTAGTTGATTGAATAAAATGAGGATCAACCTAACTGCTCAGTTGGCTCAACTCATTGCTAAAGCTTACTCTAACTTATCCATCTAATAACATCAAAGGACTTCTACTTTCCTACAACATCAATCCAGCAATTATTGATCTAAGAATAAATAAACTAGACTTACTTTTGCAAGAAAAATCCTAAAAATATCAGACTACAAGTAAATCAATCACGACCTGTCTAATTCAACAAATTCTAAGAATCTAAATAACAGTAATTGAACAAGAACTAAACTTGAACCATAATCTGACTAAACTGGTAAATTCTAGGAAAGATAAATAACATAAATGAATTAGAGTTGAGCTTGACTGTAACATCTAACTAACACACTTGCATCAAAGGAAAACTATCCTACACAGTCGACTGTCACACCACACTTTTGTAGCACTCGATTGCAGCACACTAAAGGAAAATGCAATCATAAACACTACTGTTGCAGCTTACTGGAAATATACCTACTGTAATTCCACACTTAAAATAACTGAAACAAAACTAAAGCATCTATCTAACTCGGCGATCTCTGTGAGAAGGAAGGTCCTGGCCATCTAACAGAGATGTCGTGAAACTAACACAAATTAAAACACAAGAATATGAAGAACTTTGTTCCTTGTATTAAAAATGGTAATCTACAGTTACAGTACTTTGTTACAGCTCGTGTAATCAAATGACAATTAACCAACCCCAAGCTTAGAACACCTTCTTACATTTATACATAGATGACATGGATTCGTTCCACAAATATCGGGCAGCCATGAAGATCTATGATCTTCAGGCTGTCGAATTAAAATAGAAACAATTACAGCCATAAATGGATTTGAATGAAGTCGTTTGCGTTCAAGCCTGCGCTGTTACTTCATGTTGTTAGCAGAACGAATAGATTCCAACTGATTGGATGGGATGATGCTTGGATGTTTTTATCGTGACCCAGTCACAACTGACCTCGTGGAAGGATACTTGAGTTGTCATAGTGATATGTGGAACCGAAATCATGAAGGGATAGCTGGCGCCACATATTCCTTTCCTCCATAGGTTCAACGAGTTGCTACACTTGTGGTATTTCAAGGCTTTGGACTATCTTTGTCAAATCAATACATGTTAGAACAAATTAAAAGATAAAGTTCATAACCATAAACAATATTAGGCATTAACAAGATAAAGCAATAATAGATTATACCTGTTGCAATCCATGCTTTGCTTAGGAAGATTATTACCTGCTTGGGTTATGGAAAGGTGAGGCAAAACATGGAAAAAGGTGTGGATAAGTATAGGAAAAAATGGGCTATTTTGGGGCCCAACATATCCCCCCAGCTATCCATTTGCATGTATTCATGCAATACAACCAACTAGTTTGAATCTGATTCTGAGCCTCGACTGTGGATAGAAGAAAAATTGAAGGAAATATTAGGTTTCTCACCCAAGTCAAGAAATCCATTACAGACAGTCCAATGTTCCCAGCACTATTTCTCCTCTGCCTTGGTCAGTGTATAATTATATCTGTATCGCCTCGAATGGCCACCATATTTGTGGAAATTTGAATTTGAGTTCCAACCAACGAGTTCCACACATCTCCATGCAATTGACATATCCTTCCACTCTAGGAAGAGCCTGTTTAAAGTTCTTGAAGCAGTAAGGGTCCCTTCCCTTCAAATATGAAGAAGAGGATCTCCATTTGTGCTTGTTGCCTTCCATGGCATGATTTTGTTGCTTGGAAATCAGGTTAACACAAGTGGAGATAACCTTCTCTTGCAACTTTATCAGATGTTGAGTCTTCATAGGAGATGAAAGGCTCCTTTCATGCTTTGCAATGAGAACCCAAGGAGATTGAGGTTCACTCCTAATCCATACATTGGAGCTGGCCTCATTCTTAGAAATTGTCTGAAAGGCATTCTCCCACTACACATGATTATTAACAAAAGAGGAAAAATCCCCCAATTGAACATCTCCCAAGTAAGGAACAGGGTTAGAGAAAGAATCCATGAAGCATGATATCTCATGCAAATATAATTCACATAACAAATTCTGCTCAATAAAACTGCTCTGCAAAAAGGTCTCTATAAACTGAAGAGAGGATCACAACTGATAAGGTCTTCCTTCCTTCAAGGCTTTCAATTTAAACAGGTCCATCTGTTCATACATGAATACCGGGTAGGAAGGAGATGGGGCTCTAAAGCTCAACAATTCCTGGGAGAGAGTGTACATTTGATCTTTCTCTTTCTGCGTGGATTTTAATTTCTTCAACTCCTCTAATTCTTTTTGCACACCTTCCCAACGAAACCTCAGAAAAATCAATTCTTCTTCCCATTTCTCCTTTAATTCTTTGATAGTATTTCTATATTAAAAAAGGGGAACCATCCCTTCCTTACACCGGTCAGCATGATCCTTCCACTTATTAACTTTGAGTTTCAACAATGAAAGCTCCCCGATCAAGCTTTGAATTCTTCTATCCTCTGCATCATTCTCATCATCAGAGTCTAAATTAATAATTTCCTGAGATATTTGCATTCCTACCTTATCACTAGATGTCTTGACCCTCTTATCCTGCATTGACAATGTAGTAGCTTCTTCTTCCACCAGTGTTGCAGCAGCCTCTGTTTGTGTGGTTGCCTCAGTAACCAACTTTGGGAATGCTAGTTCTTGTGTAGCAGCATCCCTCTTATGAATTCCATTTTCATTAGCTTCAGTCTGTGTTGCTGTCTCAACCAATAATTTTCGGAATGCTGGTTCTTGTGTGGTAGTATCCCTTTTCTGTGTTTCAACTCTAGCAACTTCAGTTTGTGTTGCTGACTCAACAAATGATTTTGGGAATGCTGGTTTTTGTGTAACAACATTCTTCTCTTGTATCCCAATCTCAACGTCTTCTGTTTGAGTTGCAGCTTCAAAAAATAGTTTTGAGGACGCTGGTTCTTGTGTAACAACGTCCAATTTCTGTGAATCACTCAAAATGCCTACTGTTTGAGCTGCTGCTTCAATGACATATTCGTAGAGTGTTGGTTCTTGTGTAACAACCTTCTGTTTTAAAATTTCAATGTCTTTAGACGGCTGAGATTGCTCTTGATTCACTTCAATGTCTCCTCAAAAATGAGATTGACCCGGGAGTAATTAAGTATCCCCTGATGGCTGGGATTGCATTTCTTCATCCTCTCCTAGCTCCTGATCAGGAATTATGTCTATTTCTGGCTCATTTTCTTCCATTAGCTCCAATGTAGGTATTTCTTCTCTTTATTGCCTTACTTTTGCGAAATTCCATACTAATGCTTCTACCAATGTGACTTTGCAACCTGCAAGTTTGAATATATCCCCACATGCTGCACATACTGGTTCCTTATGTTCTCCAACCTCCAAAAAAGGAGGTGAATTCTCCAACTGATCTACAACCTCCACCAAAGTGTTCAAGCTCTTTTCTGCCTTCTTTTTGCATGCTTCCTTCCACTTCTATAATTCATCCCAAAGCATTTGTACCTCCTCATTTAGCAGCTCATTCTCAAAAATTAGATTTTCAATTTGGGGTTCTCCTGCAGCAGGTTCTTGTGTAACAGCGGGTGATCGGGGTTTTAGAATAGGAATTTCAACATTTTCCCCAATTGCATGCACCGCTTCTGCCGCAGTAACAACTCTGGTTCTTATCCTTTTCGCCGGGCTGGGTGTTTGGCTCTTACTACTTGGTCTTTTCCTTTTTCCGTGTGACATAGGAGTCTCCACATTTTCAGAAGCAAGGATGGAAGGTTCGGGTCTTAATTCACTAACACTCCCTGTTTCAACACAAAATTACTCCTCCTGAATTATAGTTCCTTTTATTTCATAGGAGGATTCAACATTCAAAACCTCCATATATTCTCCTTCCAATGCCTCTACATAATGCTCTTCCTTTTCCATTGCATCTTCTGTAGACACAGCCTCCACTGTCGCAACATCTATTGTTGCTCGAGTTTCAGCTTCTGCTACTGCAACTTCTAATATTACAGTGTCATTTGCTATAGCTTCCATCATAACCTCTTCTTCAACAAGGTTTGCTATTATTGCAGCTTCCCCCAAATCTTACTTCTGAACATTCTCCAATTGGTATTCTGATACTCTATCCCTCCCCCTAGTTGAATCTGAGGAGCTCTGGTCATCACCCTCTACCTCAATACCCCCTAACTCCAAGGCAGGTTCTTGAGGTAGCCCTCGCCCAACAACAAATTGTTCCCATGTTAAATTTTGGTGTGCAAAAGCCCTTAAAACTAGCAGTTTGATTAACCCATGATTTTTCAAGGAAGATAAGGGATGTTGAGAAGCTCTGACATAATGAGCCATGCTTTGTAGGGTTCTTAAAAGATAGAATGGCATATTAATTAATCTACCATGGTGTAAATGAGAAAGTAGGAAGAATTCATATATGTAAACTACTCAGTAGTGTCACTTCCCCTTCCATCTATCCAATGCAAGGGAGGGAACATGACTGCAACATGGGGTGTCTAATTCGTCCCCAAACCATAATGATAAAAATTTTCCATTTAAAATAAGATGCACAATTCATTTACACAACGGAATTAAACATATTAACACACAGCTAGAATGGAATGCATCAGCATACCATTCACAAACAGGTGATGAATTATAATGCGAGGAAGCAAGCACGCTTTCATGGTATACAAATATTACATGTTAGCCATAATAAGATATGCATTCATCATCCAAATACCAGTCATCATTTTAATACATTACAGAGCATAGAATTAACACAACTCATTTAATAAACACAGAGGAATAACCATAATAACATACAAGCAGAAGGAGATGCGTGGCCTATTTCTTCCAGGAAGAATGATGAAACAGTCATACAATAATCCATCCCATTCTCATGCTATGCACAGGAATCATGCAAACTAACTTAAGATAATCATTTCATCCAAGTAACATGAGTAATTTAACATACAGGATTAACACATTGTTGAACACATAATGTAAATAAATTAATCCACAAAGAATACTTATCTTGAAATGCAAACGTCCAAACGACTGGCTACGTGAGAGCAACGTTCCACCCAACCATAGATCTCTGTCCAGCCTATATTCTTTCAGCTGAGAGATCACCCCCGAGCTGGGCTGTGTATCCACTAAGGAGGAACTAGACATGCTCACTCACAACCATGGATTCACTCAAACGATCATGCTACGCCAGCAAACAACTTGGTTTATCAAGCATGCAATAAGGAAATGATGAGGATGCTAAGCCCGTGAGCTCAACCATAAAGATACAGACATCTCAAGCTCAATTAAAGCAATCCCATCCTCTGTTCAAACCTCCACACTTGGATTTCTCACCATTCTGGCAACAAATAACTCAATCCCATCACTGGGTTTCTGGGCTATCAAAACTGGGTTTTCCAATGGATTTCAGGGTAGCTAATGCCCCAAATTCACCCCAAGGTTCATACCTATGGATCCCCCATTGGATTTCACTATCAAATATCAATTCTGGGCGTTTATGGCTCTTCAAAACGTGGGTTCTTTCCAAGTTGCGATTTATGGTTTTTCTCTCTTGTGGCAATTCATTTTTTTTTTTGATGGAAAAATGATGCTGGGTGATCAACAATGGAATGGGAATGATATTGGAAGGATTACCAAGAGGTAGAGTGACTTGTGGGTCAAGCAAAACAGATCCCATACCCTACCATACGAATTTCTGGGCTACCCATGCTCCATTAAATCCATGGACTGAATTCCTCAACAACTTCCTTACAACAAAAATAAATGTCAGCAAAGTAAGTCAAATGGGTTCTCAAGGTGATATATGGCATCTTATGGTTCAATCCCACAGCCCCCTCACCACTCCCTAGTGGATACACATGGCCCCTTCTCATTCGTTGCCTCCATAGCCAGTTTTGGAATTTTATTGCATGATGTTTATTTGCATCATTTTTACAATGTTCCATGGCTAAATAGCACATGGGAAACATAATGTCTAATACTTGTCTTTAAATAAAATTCGAGCTTCCACTAGTGGG